>OY725328.1:34642012-35242012 GCA_963242795.1 Inga leiocalycina
TCAGTTCCATTAAGTTTGGAAGAACCTAAATTTAAAATAGGTAAGTAGGCATTTTAGATAGAATTTTAGTCTTAGAAAGGAAATACAAAATCAGGAGCATACTGAGTAACAAGACACCAACATCTTTGAACTGTCGTGGACTTACGATATCAATGACTTCCAACTAATAATTTTCATGGTGCACCAAGAAGCTTTAGGGCAGCTGTAACATCCTGAATTTCTTAACTCAAGGTTTATAGCTAGTTGAGCTTGGATTATGGTACTCTGTGTGGTCATAAGTAGTTTATCTTGATTTACGAAGGAGTAAAGGTAAAAGGAAGATAAATTTGAGGTTTCTTTTCTTAGGTGTCCTTTTCACCATGGATTTGTTGCAACTTCCCTATGGTGAATATTGCAATTTTAGACACCTTTTTGTCTCTGTTTTGTCATGGAGTCGCTGCATAAGCTATTCTCATTTTGTGTTATTCACCGTAAGATCACCATAGCAAATCCATAGTGAAAATTGTCATAGAATGGGTGGTATTTTTGAGCCATTCGCCAAGAGTTTACCGTAGCAAATCCACGGCGAATGCGTAAAAATGCTGTTATATAACAACATTTTTAGACTAAAAAATGAGAGTTTGGAAGAGGGTGAAACCATTTTTTCTGCTAGGGTTTGCTTGTTTTAGCCTTAAGGAGTAAATTTGAGCTTCAAACATTAAAGTAAGTTATTCTAACTTGATTATACTCTTCTCTTCTTGAATTTTCATATTTTAATGTTTTGAAAATCTAGGATTTGAGCTAGATTCCAAAATGGGTAATGTTTTCACTAAATATTTTGAGTTTAAATGAGTAATTTGGGTTCGATGAAGAGTTTAATTGGTTTATTTTTATTTGATTTGATGTTATTTGAAGATTTGAGCTAGGGTTTGAATATTGGAGCTAAGTTTTATTGAAATTTAAAGATATAGTGATTAGGAATGAATTTTAGTGGGCGGGATATGTTAGAATAAGTTAAATTTGAAGTTTAATTAGTTTATATTGTTGATTTAACTTGATTTATGAAATTTGGTATTTTGAGCTTGGAACCCTAAGTGATGAAATTGGGATTTTTGGATGATTTGAGAAATTTGATGTTGTTTATTGGTTTAGATAAGTTAT
This sequence comes from Inga leiocalycina, assembly GCA_963242795.1. NCBI lineage: Eukaryota > Viridiplantae > Streptophyta > Magnoliopsida > Fabales > Fabaceae > Inga > Inga leiocalycina. Next base: position 34,643,153 of record OY725328.1, read on the forward strand.
TTGAGGTATTGAAGACCTAAAGGTTATGTTTGGATGATTTATGGCTGGTCAAGTTTGAGAGTGAGGTCTTTAGAGGGTCTTAGGGCCTCTAATTGTTATTGCTAACCACTTAATTAGTTGTTAACTAATTGTGGTGATGATGTGCATTGTGTTGATTGAATTCTGACTTGTTGGTATTGAACATGGGCTTTGATTTGTGATAATATCTCCTTGCTTTGTGAGAGGTAACCACTTTTCTTTTATTATGTGTGTTGGTATGTTGTTTGAGTATTTTGTGCAATGATATTGAGAATGAAATTAGTGTATGGATACTAATTTGATATTCCAATAAGAACTTTGAAATGTTTATTGAGATTGAGTAAGTTATTATGATGTTAATGAGTATTTTGATAAAAATTGCCTTGTGGAACCTTATGATTATATATACATGAGTTGAGAATTGAAATGTTATGCTATGTATATGAAGATGATTTGTAATTGCATTGTCATGCAAAAATCTTGAGAAATTCTCATTGAGCTAGTTATTGAAAATTATCGTGATGATTGGATTGGGATGAGATGAACTAGTTTGTTCTACCACATGGTATAGCCCCTATTGGTGCATGATGGTTGGCTTTATATTGTCCTACTAGTTCAATAAGGGATTGTCCCATTAGTTTAATGAGTGCTGCCCAATGAGGGGCTCCATCACCCACTAGTTCAATAAGGGGAAATGACCCATGGTTCGATCATGTTCTCTGTGGATTTTGGCCGATACTCATCACGTGACCGGAGAGCTTTTTGAGAGGCCAGTGACTTGAATATAACTTAGTCCATGGGTAAGTAGAAATAAGGCAATTTGGTTGGATTGAAATGAGGTAATTTGAGAAAATGTAATATAGAATTTGTGATATAGAAATTGAATTTTTGATATAGAAATTGAGATTTGGAAATTGTGATATGAAATATTTGACATGGAACTTAGTGAATTGTATCTATAATACTTTGTAATATGAATTGTTCCACTTGGCACTCAGAAGCACATACTAGCATATGTAATGAGTCGGATAGCTGGTTATTGAGGCTTTTGTCTCACCCCATTGATTTAACATTTTTTAGGTGAAACTTCTCGAGCTGGGACTTCGGAGAGAGCTCCTGAGGCTTGATATTGTGATATCTCTGTGTAGCCTCGTTTGTTCATTTTTATATTGAAATGATGTATATTGTCAGTTATAGGGCTTATTATGGATACTCTAATTAATTCTATATTTGTGATTAACGGTTGCTAGCTAATGAGCTAGTAGAAGCCCATAGGCCTTTAGAGATTTTGTTAAATGATGTTGTGGACCTACAAATACATATTTTGATATTTCTTGAAGTTGGAAATGTGTTTGATATTATGTGAAAGATGGTTCAGTTACTTGGGCTTATGGTTGAATGTGATATTCTAGGCTTCATGAAGGTCAAGGCCTAGTGTTGTAATTATCTATGGTAAATAAGAGTTATGGTTATGAAACAATTAGAAAAGAGTTTTATTATCCATGGTAGCTCTTGAATGTTTAGTTTGTCTCTTTTCTATCATGGATAAATTAACTATGTGGTTTTAATCCTTTTTAGCCATGATAGGTACTTTCAAATAAGTTAGTTTAATTCTTTTTTGATTATGGTTAATTTCGATTTGAAAGAGAATCTTCTGATAACGGTATGTCATGTTTGAAAAGTAAATATGAGAATTTTTCTACTATGGTGGACCTTTGGGTTTAACTTTCTTTGTTCTCTATAGTATTGTTAATTATCTTGGTATTTGATTTAAGAGTATGGATAATAGAGTGTTATGGAAAGAAGTTTACATTAACTTCCCTAGCCCTTGGAGAATCACCTTTGGTAATCTTGATTTGTTTAGTTTTAGGTACTAAACTGGTCCAGCATAAGAGCGCTTCTTGTAAGGCCCCATCTTACATACCACTTATGATTGATATTAATCAGAGTAGCAATGCTTGGTTTAGTGGGTATACTGGAATAACATAGATATACTGATAAAATGTACATGATCATTTTACAGGAATCCCTTGTAGGGTGTGTAAATATCAATTACAGACCTTGAAATAATAAAAATAGACCTCAGATAACAACAGTATTGTTTGATCAACACCGGAACCATCAATTGCCGGTAAGTATGCTCTCGGTCCTTTGAGCCGCTTTTCTTTGCTGGAATAGTTTTAATTTGAAAAAGGGTGAGAATCAAAACAATCTTAGTAGTAGCATGTAAGTAGTCATATAAAATGCAACAATTAAATATGTTATGGACTATGTAATGCAATATAACACAAACAACACAAAACAATAGCCGGGTCCCTTCTCGGTTGAATGGTACGTATACCCTTCCCATCGGGTGGTACATATACACTTCCTTTACTATAGCTAGAATACAATATGTGCACATTGTTAGATCCCAAGTTTTGATGATAACAATAATTCAATTATGTGTAAGATATGCTTTCAGAAGATTTAGAAAAGATTCCAAGTTACCAAATGCATGTTTTGAGTTTGCTGATATCTGCTGTGAAAATGCACTTGAGTGCTCGAGCATGAATCTGCACTCGAGCACAAATCTCTTCTGTACTCGAGCAGGTGTGAGAGAAAGCCAGGAAGTGAGTACCCGAGAGGCTTTCTCCCTTTGTATTCAATGGATCACTCGAAGCACAAGTATGCACTCGAGCAGAGAAGTCATTCTCACTCGAGCACGTATGCGAGTGAGGGCATGCGAGTGCTTGGCCGAGAGCAAGTAATGGGATGCTTCCTCCATTCACTCGAGAAGAGGCATGCGAGTGCTTGCCCGAGAGCAAGTTATAGCATGCTTCCATCTTTCACTCGAGAAAGGCACTGCGAGTACTTGGCCGAGAGCAAAAGTGATGGCATGCTTCCTATATTCACTCGAGCAAGAGACGCGAGCACTTGGCCGAGAGTCTTGAATTTCAGAAATGTGCAAGTGTGCTCGAGCACACCCATCCATGCTTGGAGTGACACGTCCATGCTTGCGAGTAATATTTCCATCCCTCTCAAGATCAGTTGCGAGTGCCTGTTCAAGAGAGCATATTCCCTAAGAATATGCTTCTCACTCGAGCAGAGGTAAGTGTGCTCGAGTGAGGGCCAAAATCACTCGCGAGTGAAAATTCTATCCCTCTGAAATTCTGATGCGAGTGATGGTTTAGAGAGCATATTCCCTAAGAATATGCTTCTCACTCGAGCAGAGGTAAGTGTGCTCGAGTGAGGGTCCATATCACCCGCGAGTGCAAATTCTCACTCTTGTCAAAATGGTATGCGAGTGATAACCCAAGAAGACACTCCCAGTGTAAAATGCCAAGATCACTCGAGCAGAGATATTGTGCTCGAGTGAGACCTCTCTTCACTCGCGAGTGAAGATCTTTTCTCTCTGATATTCCATGCAAGCACAACTCGATAACAGAGGTATATGAAGAAAAATAGGAGATCACTCGAGGTGAGCCTTTCATGCTCGAAGTGATGCCCTGTTGACCACAGAATATGATAAGTCTCATAACGTTCATTACGAATATGGTTTATTGTTATTAATTCATATCATCATTACTTATTATTCTTATCTAACATTGTTTTGATTATTTTAAAAGTATAATACAGGAAGATGAACTTTTCAAATTTGTTGTTATAGAGAAAAGTCAAACATTGGCAGACAGCATAATTACAGACACGTTCGCACCAACCACATTCAGATTATTCAAACATACGCGTGTTCTTCTACAGTTGCAAATGTCCAGCTCCTCCAATGATGATTTCTCAAACGGGCAAAAACTGAAGCAACTATATATACAGAGATTCAAGGATAATCAAAAAGTAACGAAGCACAAGAATTCACAAGCTTATACCAATTCTCTGCTATTCATCTGTTTTCTCTGTATACACTTTGATCTTCAGTGTTTATTCATTTGCTCTATAAGAGAGTCCTCATACAAACTCAAAATTCTGTGTTTATGTGATCTCAAGGTATTGGGACCTTGAGAGGGTAGTTATTCCTTACGAGAGAAGCAGTTGAGAGAATTCCTTATATTATCTTCCACTCATGAGTCTTGTAAACATAAGTAAGTGAGAAGGTTCATAGGTTGTTTCTCTGCACATAAGACTTGTCGTAAGGGGGAGAGAAGTTTCTTGTTGAGAGAATATTTCTGCTCATAGTCCATTCAAGGACGATTGTTGTTTTGTGGCGTTCTAAGAGCCCATTGAATCTTGGAAGTATAGTGAAAAGCTCAGTAGGTCTTGATCTCTGAGGACTGGACGTAGGCATTGTTGTTAAGCCGAACCAGTATAAATCTCTGTGTTTAAATCTTCTCTACTCTACTCTATTTACATATTATCATCTCAAACGAAAAATTTATAACATCACCCAATTCACCCCCCTCTTGGGTGAAGCTTGCCCCTTTCATTTGGTATCAGAGCCTCGTCTTCTCCGAAGAGCCTAACAGCTTGAGAAGGATCCTATCAATGGCAACAATGGGTGAAAATATCCTTCCAGATGGTGCTTCAATCACTAGACCTCCTGGATTTGCTGGAGAACATTTTTCGTTCTGGAAAGCCAAATTCAGAGTGTTCGTGATGGCCAACGAGTATGGGTTATGGAATGTTATACAAGATGGTGACTATGTTCCAGTGAAGAAAATCGAAGATAGAGCAGTCAAAAAGACTCCAGATGAGTTTGACGAAAATGACAAGAGGTTAGTAACGTTAAATAGCAAAGCCATTTTAATGATACAGAGTGCTCTTAGTCAAAAAGAATATTTTCGTATATGTACTCTACCTACTGCCAAAGATATGTGGGATGCCCTTGAAATTGCTCACGAAGGTACATCTGGAATCAAAGAGAATAGGATCAATACTTTAATTACAGAGTATGATTTATTTCGTATGAAATCTGGAGAGAGTATATCAGAATTTGAACTAAGGTATACTCATCTTGTTAATCAATTATCTGCTCTTGGAAAGTCGTTTGATCAAAATTCCCAGGTAAGAAAGATTCTTAATATTCTTACGAAAGAATGGGAAGCAAAGGTGACAGCCATCGAAGAAGCCAAAGGAGAGTCTATGAGATCCGTAGCTGCTCTCTTTGGAAGTCTTTCTGAATATGAAGGTAAGTTGAAATTCAAAAAGGAACTTGAAGAATTCGATGATAAAAAGAAAAAGGGAGTTGCATTTAAAGTTATTCAAGAAGAAGAAGGAACTTCCGAAAATGAAAATGTTCCTAGTGATGATGAAATGGGAATGATCGTGAGAAAGTTCAAGAAATTCTACAGAAGAGGACAAAGGAATTTCAAGAATTATCAAGGTGGACCAAGCAAGAAAGAAAACAAGGAACACCAAATAGTATGCTATGAATGTGGAAAACCAGGACACATCAAATCTGAATGCTTCAAAAACAAAGACAAAAAGAAACAGAAAAAGAAAGCATATATATCATCTATTTGGGGTGATAGTTCGTCAGACGAAGAAAATGACAATGACGAAGTAGCCAATCTATGCTTGGTAGCTAAGGAAGAAGAATCAGACTCTGAGGTAAGTGACTCTGAACCCTCTTATAATGAATTATTATCTGAATATAATGCATTGCATACAGAGTTCATTAAAGTTGCTAAAGAAATGGTTAGTTATAAGAAGAAAGTAAAAGAATTAGAAAGTAATGTCATATCATCATATGAAATGTGTAAAGAGAAAGATAAGAAAATAGAGGACTTAACAAAGATTGTTGAAAAATTTACTAAAGGAAGTGAAACTCTCAAGGTTATCTTAAGCTCTCAGAAAGTTTCTTTTGATAAAACTGGAATTGGATATAATGCTGTGCATGATAAGAATAAGAAGAATAGTAGAAACTATCTTAATTATTTCAGGAATTCTGTGCATATATCAAATCCATTTGTATCATGCAATTTTTGTAATAGAAAAGGACATTATACTTCATCGTGTTATTTCAAAAAGGGAAAGGTCGGTGGAACATATAAATGGGTTCCGAAAGGAACACATATTCCAAATACTAACCACAAAGGACCCAAGAAAGTGTGGGTACCTAAAACTTGATCATCTTATTCTAGGTATGTCTCAAAGCATCTCGAGCGAACAAATGGTATATTGATAGTGGATGTTCGAGACACATGACTGGTGACAAAAATAAGTTCACCATGTTTGAACCTAGAGAAGGAGGAAAGGTGACTTTTGGAGGAAATCAATCCGGACGTATTGCTGGAATTGGAGAAGTGGGAAGAACAGATGGCTTTCAAATCAACGGAGTATATTATGTTGAAGGTTTATGCCACAATCTCTTAAGCGTAAGCCAAAGCACTGACAAAGATAACTGGGTGATTTTCGATTCAAAAGAATGCTTGATAGTAAGTAAGAAAGATCTACTTCTAAACAAAGAAACTATCAAGGCAAAAATCCGAGCTCAAAGGGACGGTAATTGTTATACAATTGATTTAAATTCAAACTCTTCTGAAAACTGTTTTCTTAGTCGATCAGAGGAAAGTTGGTTATGGCATAAGCGTTTGGCTCATGTCAATATGAATCAACTTGACAAATTGATCAGAAAAGATTTAGTTGTTGGCCTTCCCAAACTTAAATTCAAAGATAACATGATTTGTGATGCATGTCAAAAAGGCAAACAAACTAAATCTTCTTTTAAAACAAAATATGAAATTTCTACTTCAAAACCTTTACAATTACTTCATATGGATTTGGTAGGACCTGCAAGAGTAAAAAGTTTTGGAGGAAATTTATATACGTTAGTAATTGTAGATGATTTTACAAGATTTGCTTGGACTATATTCATTGCCTCAAAAGATGAAACTTTTGCTGAATTTATTATGTTTGCCAAAAAGGTTCAAAATGAGAAAGGTATTTCTATTGTCTCTATTAGAACAGATCATGGAGGAGAATTTGATAACCAATTGTTTGAAGAGTACTGCAACAACGAGGGGATAGATCACAACTTCTCAGCTCCTAGAACACCTCAACAAAATGGAGTAGTGGAAAGGAAGAACAGAGTGCTTACAGAAATGGCAAGAGCTTTACTTAATGAAAAAGAAATGTCACAAGTGTTCTGGGCAGATGCAATGAGTACTGCATGCTATATCTCAAACAGAGCATATATTCGCAAATCTCTTGGAAAGACACCATATGAACTCTACAAAGGAAGAAAGCCAAATATTGCTCATCTTCATATCTTCGGGTGTAAGTGTTTCATTCACAACAATGGTAAGGAAAATTTAGGAAAATTTGATTCAAAGTCTGATGAAGGTATTTTTCTAGGATATTCTAATAGAAGTAAAGCTTATAGAGTTTTCAATAAAAGAACATGTACTATTGAAGAATCTATTCATGTTGTGTTTGATGAAATTGAATCTCAGACAAAACTTAATGATGAAGAAGAAATGGATTCAATCAAGAAAAACAAATCTATTTCAAAGCAGGATGATTTTGAAACAAATGATTTTCAAAATTTAGAAGATGTTGATGATCATGATCAACCTAAAGCATGGAGACATATGAAGGATCATCCAATTGATCAAGTTATAGGAGATATTCATGAAGGTGTCAAAACCAGAAATAGAATCCTCAATGAGGTAACATTTTCTGCTTTTATTTCTGAGATTGAACCTTCTAATATAGATGAAGCTTTATCTGACAATGATTGGGTGATTGCTATGCAAGAAGAACTAAATCAATTTCAAAGAAATCAAGTTTGGGATTTGGTTCCTCGACCTAAAGACCATACGGTTATAGGGACCAAATGGGTTTTCAAAAACAAACTTGATGAATCTGCAATCATTGTGAGAAATAAAGCAAGATTGGTTGCCAAAGGCTATAATCAAGAAGAAGGTATTGATTATGAGGAAACATATGCTCCAGTAGCAAGATTGGAAGCAATACGAGTACTCTTAGCCTTTGCTTGCATCAAAAGTTTTAAACTTTATCAAATGGATGTAAAAAGCGCTTTTCTAAATGGTTATATTATGGAGGAAGTTTATGTCGAACAACCTCCTGGTTTTGAAGATGAAACAAAACCTGATTATGTCTTCAAACTTAAGAAAGCATTATATGGTTTGAAACAAGCACCCAGAGCTTGGTATGAAAGACTAAGCAAATTTCTTCTTGATCAAGGTTTTGTCAGAGGGAAAGTTGATACAACTTTATTCATCAAACATAACAAAAATGATATTCTAATAGTTCAAATTTATGTTGATGATATTATTTTCGGTGCCACTAACGAATCTATGTGTCAAGATTTCTCTAAGATTATGCAGGGAGAATTTGAAATGTCTATGATGGGAGAATTGAACTTCTTCCTTGGACTTCAGATCAAACAAAAGAAGAATGGAATATTTATATCTCAGACAAAATATTTGAAAGAGTTGTTAAAGAAATATGGACTAGATAATGCTAACGGAGCTGATACTCCAATGAGTTCTACAACATTGCTGGATGCTGATGTAAAGGGACCTAGCTTCAACATCACAAAGTATAGAGGAATGATTGGTTCATTACTCTATCTTACAGCAAGCAGGCCAGATATTCAGTTCAGCGTAGGAATGTGTGCAAGGTATCAATCCAATCCTAAAGTATCTCATGCAGAGACAGTAAAAAGAATTTTCAAATATCTAGGAGATACTTCAGAGCTTGGACTTTGGTATCCAAAGAGAGGGAACGAGTACTTAATGGCTTATTCAGATTCAGATCACGGTGGATATAAAACTGACAGAAAGAGTACTAGTGGACAATGTCAATTTCTCGGAGGTTCTCTAGTGTCATGGTTCAGCAAGAAGCAGAACACAGTCTCATTATCTTCGACTGAAGCTGAATATATAGCTGTGGCAAGTTGTTGTTCTCAAGTGCTGTGGTTAAAACAACAACTTCAAGATTTGGGAATTTATTTAAAAGAAATCCCAATCTATTGTGATAATACTAGCACGATAAGCTTGGCAAAGAATCCTGTACAACATTCAAGAACCAAGCATATAGACATTCGACATCATTTCATTCGAGATCATGTTCAAAAGAAAGATGTCAAAGTGGAATTCATACCAACTCATCTTCAACTTGCGGATATTTTCACAAAACCAATTGCAAAAGAGCAATTTCTCTATATTCGAAGAGAATTGGGAATGGTTAATCCCAATGAGTTGTAAGATTCCTTGTTGAAAAGCTTAATTAAATGTTTGTTTTGATGATAACCATATTAACTTTGGCATCGGAGTGGCCAAAATTTGTTTTTGCAGGAGTCTCACTCGAAGCACAGGAGGTGCTGCTCGAGTGAGGAGCTGTGTCACTCGAAGCACAAAAAGCTCTGCTCGAGCACAGCACTATTTTTGATACTCTGCTTCCTAACATGGAAAACAGAGGTTAACAGAGGAGTTATTAATACCAAGGGAATATATCATAAACTACAGTGAAAATTGAGCTCACTCGCGAGTGAGGAATTTTCACTCGAAGCATGGTATGAACATGCTTGAAGTGAGGAATGCCTACTCGAGTGAGGAAGAAGAATTTATTTGCAAAAATGATCAAACTCATGGTTACTCAAATGATCTTGGAGGATTTGAGTACAAAGGTGCAAAAATATGTCAGGGAATCAACAATCCAGGTACGTTCTACTTGTTTCTTTATTTTTCCAGAACATCACTCGAGCACAGATAGAACACTCGCAAGCACAGTATGAACATCACTCGAGCACTAGGGATCATGCTCGAGCACTGTCACTTATATCAATTACTGGGGAGCTCAGAACGTCGCACTTCCTCCTCTCACTCGAAGTGCTCTCTCACTCGAAAGTCACAACCTTTCATCTTCAACCGCTCTCTCATCATTTAATCACATCCTTCTGCTTCAAATCGATGTTACAACCTCTCAATCTTCTATAAGAGGTGATTCTTGTTTTCTGCATTCTTCACTTGTGCCCTAATTTCCTCTTCGTGTGTCTATATTTTTTTTCAAAAACAAGATTTCTTGTTTCTCTTCCATTTTTCAAATGGCAAGAACAAAGTTACCTTCTGTTCCTCAAAAATCTCATTCTCCTTCTTCCACTCACTCTGCTGCCAGTGAATCTGCAACCCCTGAACTTACTCCTCCATCTCCCAAAAACTCTCCCTCACCTTCACCGCCTCCAAAGCCTAAGACCAAAAAGAGAACCCCTGCTAAGAAACATCACCCAAAGCCTCAAGTTTCCAAGAAAGACCAACCACCTCCAAAGAAATCAAAAGGTGTGGTCTTCAAGGAACCCATAATCACCCGGTCTCAATCCAAAGAGGTACAAGGAAAGGGAAAGAAGAAGGATTTAGAGCAATCCCAATCATCCTCTTCTTCTGGGGATATTCTCAGTAATCAACTCAGGGAAGCAATAGAAAAATCCAAATTGGACAAGATAGTTGGGAAGATCACATCTCAGGCTGGTGTCTCAAGTTCACATCAAGTTAAGCACCCAAGTGCTTCTGCTTCAGGAGCACCTTCTGCCTCTCAAGCACCAGTGGATGACCAACTCACTAGTCCTCCTGAGGGATTCAATGTGACAGAGCTTAAGGCTTTACCACAGAAGGTATATGATGATGAATTTAAGCATAGACATTTCTGCCCTGTAGTATATGTTGATTTGGATTATCTTAAAGAGAATTGTCATTTGGACTTATACCCTTATCTTCAATACTATGCTCCTTGGTTAGAAATTCATTTGCCATATTCCCCCACTGTTGTAAAGACATTTTATTCCAACATGAAAACTCATAATATCATGTCTAGATCCGGGGATTTGATTGAAGAAGCTGTGTCTACAACCATTAGAGGGAAATTCATTATGATTTCTGCCAAAATCATAAATGATTTACTTGGTTATGTGGCACCTCCTACTGACCCACCTTCATTTTCTGTCAATGAAACCTTTAACATTTTGAGACCAAAAGATCCAATTGGCCCCCTCACTTTCAAGCCTATTGATATGCCTGATAAACACAGAGTCCTTCATTACATTTATTCCCGGAGCATAGTTAATAAATCCAGAAACTTTACTCACTTTGCACAAAGGGATTACTATCTATTGGCTTCATTGGTTGCTGGGCAACAAAGGAATGTAGGGGAGATCATTTTTAGTGAGATGAGAAGGTTTCGTTTTTCTTCAACAAGATCCACAACCATACCTTACCCTCAACTAGTTTCCTTTATTTTGATGAAAAACAAAATCTGGTATTTGGAAGGAAAAGAAAGGGTTCTCATCTCAAGGTTTGGAAAGACTCAATTAACTCACATGGGTATCAATCTTCCAGTGAGTCGGACCAAAGCCACATCAAAGAGGGAAGCCACTCCATCTAGAGGAGATGAGGCACAATCATCTGCACAAGGCCCTATTCCCCCTCCTTCATTTCTCAATGCCTCTCTGTCCAATCATCTGTCTGAGGTAATTAATCAAGCTGTATCAAGTTTGAAGAAGGAGTTAGTGACTGAGTATGAGAAGCTTGTGGAGAAGATGGAAACACAAGTCATTAAATTGGTAGACCAGGCCAATCTTAATTTTGAACTGATGTTCAAAACACAAGATGAGATGTCACAGAGGATCACTAATATGGAGACCTTCTTGCATTCACATTTTCCCTCCTCATCTTCCGGGGTGCCTCCAGAGACCACTCATACCTCACCCCCTCATCCACAGACTCATGTGCTTTTCACTGATCCTGAGTCTAATGTAGATGTTACATTTGTCCCTCAACCACCATCTCCTGACCAGCCCATTGACCCTCTCTCTGCAATGATATCTTTTGTTCCACCTCCAGAACCCCCTCCTGATGTTGACAAAACGGGGGAGAAGGATGTGTGATGTTTTCTGAGCTGTAGGGTGTATATGGGTGTATGGGTAGATTTCTGTAATGGATAGGAATTGAAATGTATGTCATTTTGGGTTTCAAATTATTATGTTATGAAATGTTGTTCAAGTTTTTCTTTCAATAATGTTTCAAGTTATTAAGTTTACTATACTTACCTTGGCTGTTAAAGTGTCCAGAGGAACCATTGCAGGAAAAATTGAATTTGAAACTTAAACTTGATATGTATTTGGAAACATTGAAGAAATTTCAAAAATTTTCAATCACAATCAATTTCTAATAAATCTTCATCACAAAGAGTTTTGTCATCATCAAAAAGGGGGAGAATGTTAGATCCCAAGTTTTGATGATAACAATAATTCAATTATGTGTAAGATATGCTTTCAGAAGATTTAGAAAAGATTCCAAGTTACCAAATGCATGTTTTGAGTTTGCTGATATCTGCTGTGAAAATGCACTTGAGTGCTCGAGCATGAATCTGCACTCGAGCACAAATCTCTTCTGTACTCGAGCAGGTGTGAGAGAAAGCCAGGAAGTGAGTACCCGAGAGGCTTTCTCCCTTTGTATTCAATGGATCACTCGAAGCACAAGTATGCACTCGAGCAGAGAAGTCATTCTCACTCGAGCACGTATGCGAGTGAGGGCATGCGAGTGCTTGGCCGAGAGCAAGTAATGGGATGCTTCCTCCATTCACTCGAGAAGAGGCATGCGAGTGCTTGCCCGAGAGCAAGTTATAGCATGCTTCCATCTTTCACTCGAGAAAGGCACTGCGAGTACTTGGCCGAGAGCAAAAGTGATGGCATGCTTCCTATATTCACTCGAGCAAGAGACGCGAGCACTTGGCCGAGAGTCTTGAATTTCAGAAATGTGCAAGTGTGCTCGAGCACACCCATCCATGCTTGGAGTGACACGTCCATGCTTGCGAGTAATATTTCCATCCCTCTCAAGATCAGTTGCGAGTGCCTGTTCAAGAGAGCATATTCCCTAAGAATATGCTTCTCACTCGAGCAGAGGTAAGTGTGCTCGAGTGAGGGCCAAAATCACTCGCGAGTGAAAATTCTATCCCTCTGAAATTCTGATGCGAGTGACGGTTTAGAGAGCATATTCCCTAAGAATATGCTTCTCACTCGAGCAGAGGTAAGTGTGCTCGAGTGAGGGTCCATATCACCCGCGAGTGCAAATTCTCACTCTTGTCAAAATGGTATGCGAGTGATAACCCAAGAAGACACTCCCAGTGTAAAATGCCAAGATCACTCGAGCAGAGATATTGTGCTCGAGTGAGACCTCTCTTCACTCGCGAGTGAAGATCTTTTCTCTCTGATATTCCATGCAAGCACAACTCGATAACAGAGGTATATGAAGAAAAATAGGAGATCACTCGAGGTGAGCCTTTCATGCTCGAAGTGATGCCCTGTTGACCACAGAATATGATAAGTCTCATAACGTTCATTACGAATATGGTTTATTGTTATTAATTCATATCATCATTACTTATTATTCTTATCTAACATTGTTTTGATTATTTTAAAAGTATAATACAGGAAGATGAACTTTTCAAATTTGTTGTTATAGAGAAAAGTCAAACATTGGCAGACAGCATAATTACAGACACGTTCGCACCAACCACATTCAGATTATTCAAACATACGCGTGTTCTTCTACAGTTGCAAATGTCCAGCTCCTCCAATGATGATTTCTCAAACGGGCAAAAACTGAAGCAACTATATATACAGAGATTCAAGGATAATCAAAAAGTAACGAAGCACAAGAATTCACAAGCTTATACCAATTCTCTGCTATTCATCTGTTTTCTCTGTATACACTTTGATCTTCAGTGTTTATTCATTTGCTCTATAAGAGAGTCCTCATACAAACTCAAAATTCTGTGTTTATGTGATCTCAAGGTATTGGGACCTTGAGAGGGTAGTTATTCCTTACGAGAGAAGCAGTTGAGAGAATTCCTTATATTATCTTCCACTCATGAGTCTTGTAAACATAAGTAAGTGAGAAGGTTCATAGGTTGTTTCTCTGCACATAAGACTTGTCGTAAGGGGGAGAGAAGTTTCTTGTTGAGAGAATATTTCTGCTCATAGTCCATTCAAGGACGATTGTTGTTTTGTGGCGTTCTAAGAGCCCATTGAATCTTGGAAGTATAGTGAAAAGCTCAGTAGGTCTTGATCTCTGAGGACTGGACGTAGGCATTGTTGTTAAGCCGAACCAGTATAAATCTCTGTGTTTAAATCTTCTCTACTCTACTCTATTTACATATTATCATCTCAAACGAAAAATTTATAACATCACCCAATTCACCCCCCTCTTGGGTGAAGCTTGCCCCTTTCACACATGAGTCGGGGCTACACCCCCACTATTTGTAAACCTTGGTTGGGTTCTTGCTCACAACTAGATAAAAGTGCCTACTTGCACAAATTGCCCTACTCGGTAAAATAGTGTTCATCAGTTATATCATAGAAGATGGCATACACAAACATATAACCAATTACATAGTATATGAAAGAGAGTGCTACTACCTTAAACCCTTTTAGGTCCTTAAGTCAGATTGGGCTCAAGCTGGTAGTTTGGTCCTAGAATTCCAAATTTATAATAAATGAGTCATTACTCATTCAAATATTATTCTAAACACATTTTGTTGGTTATCTTAACTTAAAACTGTGAAATGACCAAAATACCCCTAGGGAACCGGTCTAAGCCCTTTGTACCCGGTCCAACTGTACTTTTCCAAAAATTATGACCCGAGCTATTCCTACATAATTTTGCCCAATGAATCTAGTTTTGATATCAGAATTACCAAATTCACTACCAAAAGATGAAAATGCCCTTGGCAGTCCCTAACTTAGAGTTTTAGGGGTATATTTGACATTTCACATTCTAATGCTTTTCACACTTCATGATCAACATAAACCCCACACAATTTTCCCTTCTAAAAAAAAAGGAATCATCAGAAATACCAAAATCTAGTCTAAACCCTCTATGAATAGTGTCAGGACGAAATTCCAAAAAAAAGAAACAAATGTGATTTCATGTTTTAACCCCTTAAACTTCTTCCTTTTACTAGTACAAAAAAGGTGATTTAGACCGGCACATTTAGACCGGTTGTAGTAAATGAGGTCCAAAAGAAATGCGCGGTGGTATTTTCATAATTATAAAGAATTTGGGAGACCGGTTATTAGAATAACCGGTCTAAAATGAAGCTTTTTAAGACCGGTTCTCTAACAACCGGTCTTATTAAGACCGGTTGTTAGAGAACCGGTCTTAAAAAGCTTCATTTTAGACCGGTTATTCTACTAAACCGGTCTTAAAAACCTCCCCCAATATTTTCACGCCTCCGCTCCCCGCCCTCTCCATTCTGAAATTCATCTCTTCCATTCTGAATCAACTTAGTTTCTTTCATCCCAATCATTTCGCTTCTCAGTGCTCAACTCCCTGTCCCTTACCTAATCTTTGAATTGGAATAATCGAATCCGATCGGTCGCTGCTCCTGGTTGTCGCTCTTGGGTCGCCGTCTTCCTTTACTTCAGGTTTTGAGCTTTGTCCGTTATTTACTGCGACTCAGGGACGTATTTGTCTTCATCGTCTTGTTTAAGGTATGCTTCCTCTTCCTCTACATTTACCCCTCTACAATTATTATATAGAAGTTGTTGCCTCCAGATTTGGAATTCCAGTTGGTGTGTTTGGTGTTTAAAGCCATGTAGAAAATCTTCTGCTTTAAATCTACAGATGGTCACCAAATTTGAAAGTTGGGCATAGGGTAGTAGAACTTATAGTTCTTTTTGCTTTGTTTAACTAGTTACCTTCTATTGGTTTCCAACGGTATTGCTTGTTGTCCATGTTTTCATTTGGCACATTCAAAAGTTACTCCAGCAATACCCATCCATTTGCATCCCAAAATTCCTACAGAAGTTTGCTTACTTGAGTAAATACAAATATAGGATTAGGAGATATGTTCTCAAATAGAAAAGCATGATGTGATTTCCTAATTAGCCACAAAAAACATAGCTACCAGGGCTTTCTGGCAATGAGAAAATCTAAAATTATTAAAATAGTTGGCCGCCCATTAGTTCACATTTATATTCTGAACTTTTTCTGTTCTATAAGAAAAATTGTTGCCATACTAGACTTGCTTAGTCCACTCACAAAGGAAAAATAAATGTTCCATTGATTCAGATTTTTTATGGCAAATTAAGCATAGGTCAGTCTTACAGCATTTCCTTTTAGCTAAATTCATAAAATTAGGCAAAGCATTAGATACCATTCTCCATATGAAGCTCTTTATTTTTGAAGGCACTTTCAGGTTCCATATCTCTTTCATACCTTCCTATGAGCATTATTAAAGGATGTTGGAATGTTTTCAAATCTTCTTAACACATTTCTTTTAGCAGCTTCATACACTTCCTTAACCGAATACACACTTCACTTCCCCCCGGCCCAAATCCATTTATCCTCCCCTATTTCTAAGTGTTCTTATTATGTTGCATATAGCCACTCGTTCTTTCCTCTATTATCCACCTTTTTATTTAGATCAGATTCCAGCCCCCACCCCTATTAATTCAGCCACCTTAAGCTCCTTGAATGCCTTATGAGGGCATGATGAACTCAACTTCTTCCTCGACAAATCCCAAATACAGGGTATTGCCAAAATCTTGCCTTCAAGTCATTCCCCACGTTGAGCATCACATGATTTTCTAATACTCTCCTGCCCTCAAGAATTGTAGACCATAACCAAGATGAGGATCTACCCTTTTTCACTTCTAGGAAGGAATGTTTTGGAAAATACCTAGCTTTTAACAACTTCACCCATATTTGATCGAGATTTATCAGTATTCTCCATCTTAATTTAGCTGGAAGAGCTAAATTAAATGCCTCAAAATCTTTGAATCCCAACCCCTTCTAATTATGCCTTTTTGTTCTTTCCATGGAAACCTAGTATATCTTTTTCCCTTTATCACAATTCCACTAGAATTTTGGCACAATCCCATCTAAACATTTAAAAACATTCTTGAGGTATAGGAAACATGACATGGAGTAAACTGGTTACCTAATCTATTTAGGATCATAATAAACATTAATGACATCATTAGATGATTTGATCTCAAGAATGTTTTTATCATTTGAGTCTTTTGGTAACTCAGCATGTTAGTAGTATGGATACTTTTACTTTAGTGCTATGGCAATTCTTGATTGTATTAAGTATGGATGTCAGAAGAGTAAACACAAGGTTGCATCCCTAAGGGCCAAAAAGAGTAAACATTGACCGTAATAAAAGCCAGAATACATTACATACACAAAAATCTGTCCTAGTTCTGCCAGTGATTGTATGAGCAGAAGTTTTGGGGGAAAACTGAATAGTTGTTCAGGCAGGATTCGATTTAGTGTATTACAAACTACTGTGTAATTTGTGAATTTATTGAATGCCATGTCAGAGCCTTACCAATGTCAGTGGGATGAAGTTAAAGACATAATAACATGCTTGTTTTTCTCCCTCAGATGTCCTTGGAACATCAACCAAGTGAGGTGTTCATTCATCTTTCTGTCGGTAGATGCTGGGAACTGGTACGAGAGAGAGTGAATCTGGAAATCACTAAGCAACATAAGCTGGTAAATTTTCTGTGGAAAACCAATTTATAATTTATAAATTAATAAATTGCTTCAAGTGGACTTGAGCAAAAGATCAATTTTATTCCATTTCTTGCTTTCAACCTGACTTACAAGCAAAGCTATATTATAATGATTGTGAATTCTCTTTTGAGCTGGATCCTACTATGTTTATAGATAATAGGGTGAGGGTCCCCTATGTATTGCTCTTATTTAAAATAAATCATGATCTATATGTCTGGAAGCAAGTTGTATCCGTGCATACCAGTGAACACTGAAACAAAAGTAGAAAGTAGGAAACAAAAAGTTTTAGGCAGTGGCCAAACTATTTTTAGCCAAGGCCATGACACTCATACTTAAAAAAAAAGGCTTGTTGGCCACGGCGAAGCCAATTTTGGCTACAGCCAAGATAGGGTTAGATAGTTTTGGACTGTGACCAAACATTGTCCAAAAATTTAGCCACAACCAAATATTCCTTGCCCATGACTAAAACTCGACATCACAGCTTTTAATTGCTGACTCTAGTTTCTTTCCCTCTCTCCTTTCTCTTCCCTTAGCACCACAACCATCCTTCTTTTTTCCTTTGTTTTTCGTTATCTCTCTCTCTCTCTCACATTTTCTCTCTCACTCTCTCACCTTCTTTCCTACCTCTTTCCACCTCCATTCCTCATTCCCTCACTTCTTCTACATTCCACTTTCCCTTATTCCATTTTGTCCTTACACGCTACTTTATGTTGCATGATCTTCTTTGTTTATGGTACTATTCTAGTTACACTATGTACTTAGGTGTAATGATTGCATGCTCTCATCATTCTCCTACCTTTTCCAGGGAAAAAGTAGAAAACAAAAAAAAGGTGTTAGAATATATGGATCGTAATTGGATACAAGCTAAACGGACGAGTGTTGAATATGGGTGAGGGGTTTCTTAAACTTTGCAAAAAGAAATGCTGATGATGATAGTGGGATGTTTTATTGCCCTTTTGTAAAATGTTTGAATGAGAAGCGACTAAGTGCTGGAGATATATATACACATTTAATTTGTGAAGGATTTTGTAAGACGTATATAGTATGGGTATGGCATGGTGAACAATTAGAAATGCTAAGTGCATCTCAACAGGGGGAGTGATTTGTGATGATAATGACACGGATCTGGATGATCGGATAGAGGATATTATTCGTGATGTAGGAGAAGAGGCTTTTGAACAATCACATGCATTTGGTAATACGTGCAGTGATGCTGAGAAGCCGCTGTACCCAGGTGTAAAAAAAACCAATTGTTGAAAGCTGTATTGAAATTGGTAAGCTTGAAAGCACGACATGGATGGATAATGTACTGCCTTATCGATACTATGATGCTAAGAAAATACTGTGTCCACTAGGGATAAAGTATAAAAAGATCCATGCTTGCCTTAATGATTGGATATTGTATAGAAAAGATCATGAAGAGAAGGAGCAATGTCTGATATGTGAAACTCCGAGGAATAAATCAAATAAGGGCCCTACAAAAGTGTTGTGATATCTTCCAATCATTCCAAGGTTCAAGTGCCTGTTTGCTAATGAAATTGATGCAAAAAATTTGAGATGGCATGTAGATGAGCGGATCTTTTATGGAAATCTTTGACATCCAGTTGATTCTTCTCAATGGTAGAAAATCGAACAATTATTTCCTAGCTTCAGTGAAGAACCTAGGAATCTCAGGCTTGGGCTTAGCACGGATGGTATGAATCCTTATGGTAGCCTAAGCAGTATACATAGTTCATGGCCTGCTCTATTGGTAATTTACAACTTAACTCCTTTGTTATGTATGAAATGAAAGTACATGATGTTGTCTATGTTGATTTCGGGACCAAAGTAACCTGGAAATGACATAAATGTTTACCTAGAACTCTTGATCGAAGACTTGAAAGAGTTATGGGATAAAGGTGTCGATGTTTTTTATGTGAACAAGAAGGAGACTTTTAATATGCGAGCAATGATCTTTTGTACTATAAATGACTTCCCTGTATATCGGAACTTGTTAGGATATAGCATTAAAGGCCACAAAGCTTGTCCGACATGTGAAGAAGGCACATGCTACCATCAACTTCAATATAGAAGAAAGGCGGTTTACCTTGGCCATAGGCGATTTCTAAGATGAAGCCACCCTTATCGTAGATTAAAAAAAGCTTTTTTCGGTAGCCAAGAGTTTGAAGATGCTCCAGAGACAATGACTGGGGAGAAAATTTATAAAAAGGTAAAAAATATCAATACTATGTTTGGTAAGTCATCAAAGAGTAGAAATGAGAAAAATATATAGAAAAAAGGTTCATCTTCTTTAATCTTCCATATTGGCGCAATCTTGACGTCAGACACTGTATGGATTTCATGCATGTGGAGAAGAACGTATGTGATAGTATTGTTGGGACACTGATCAATATACAAGGAAGTTTTAAGGATGGGTTGAAGGCAAGATTAGACTTGCAAGAAATGGGAATACGAGAAGATTTACATCCAAGGCCATATAGTAATAGAACTTTTTGTCCTCCAGCTGCTCATACTTTGTCTAAGGATGAGAAAAGAAGCTTTTGTGAGTGTTTACATATCGCTAAAGTTCCCCCAGGGTATTCTTCAAATTTTAAAAATCTTGTATCGATAAAAAACTTGAAGTTAATAGGGCTAAAGTCTCATGATTGTCATGTTTTAATGCAATAACTACTCCCAGTAGCTATTCGAGGCATTGCCGAATATGATCTTCAACTCATTTTGACTAGACTTTGTTTCTTCTTCAATGCCATTTGTTGTAAAGTCATTGACACGGAAAGATTGGAGGAATTGGAAAATGAAGGATATATGATCTTGTGCCAGCTTGAGTAGCTTTTTCTTCCTTCCTTTTTTGACATCATGGTACACTTGATTGTTCATTTAGTGAGGGAAATAAAGTTGTGTGGCCCTATCTATTTTCGGTGGATGTACCCAATCGAAAGAACTATGAAAATCCTAAAAGGTTATGTGAAGAACCCCAACTGGCCTGAAGTATCTATTGTTCAAAAATATGTTTTTGAAGAAGCTATGGAATTTTGTCAACATTATTTGTCAAATTTATGACATATTGGCCTTCCTAAACATCATGATCAAGAAGGGGGTAGACGCAGGGCAACATTAAAGAGCATAGATGCTGATGAATTGCGACAAGTCCACTTGTACATCTTGAACAATATTGATGATGTTCAATATTACATGGATGCCCATAAAGAAATTGTATGGAAACAAAATAGTCAAATGGCTAAACAAAGGTTAATTAGGGAGCATAACAGAACTTTTGCACATTGGTTCAAACAAAAGGTGGACGGAGAAGAATGTGTTTCTGATACAATAAATTGGTTAGCACGTGGTTCTGAAGTTGATGTCATAAGTTGGACTTTATTTGTGATCAATGGCTATACCTTTTACACGAAGTCCCTAGATGATAAGAGCACCATCCAGAACAATGGTGTTGTATTAGTGGTTGAATCTATGCACTTCTCTAGTTTAAAATATAAGAACCCTACATTGGCTGCCATACCTTATTATGGGGTGATTGAAGAGATTTGGGTGGTTGACTATGTTATATTTAGATTTCCCATTTTCAAATGCAAGTGGGTTGATGTCAATAATTGTGTTAAGATCGATAGGTTAGGATTTACATTAGTAGATCTGAATAGTAGAAGTTTTGGAGATGAACCTTTCATTATGGCAGATCAGGCACAACAAGTGTTCTATCACTGATCAGGCAAATAAAATGTGGTCTGTAACTCTCCAAGGAAAAAGGGTCATTGATATTGACGAGAAAAGTCACTCAAATT
This sequence comes from Inga leiocalycina, assembly GCA_963242795.1. Lineage (NCBI taxonomy): Eukaryota > Viridiplantae > Streptophyta > Magnoliopsida > Fabales > Fabaceae > Inga > Inga leiocalycina. Next base: position 34,664,442 of record OY725328.1, read on the forward strand.
ATGATTTTCTTGAGACTCCTTCATTTTCCAGGGGTCTACCAGAACTGAACGAAGAAGATGAAGCAGATAATGTGCACGGCACAAGAAATGATCATCACGAGGGAATATGGGAGGATATCTCTTTATGATATTACTTTGAACTTGACTAAATAAAGTAATTATGATTATGATTTATATCCGAAGAATATGTTTAGTTATTTTATCGATATAGTCTTCACATATCATAGCTTAGGATTTATCTTTCTTTGTTGTCGTTACAGGTAAATAACGAATCCCCAGCATCCTAGTGCAGAGGATCAACCACCTCCTACACCTCTGAGTCAGCCACCTAGTGCTTAGGAGAGTTAGCCAGCTAGTGCCCTGTAGAGTCAACCAGCTAGTGTTAATCAGGGCGAGCCTAGCAATGCTCGGAGCCAAGGTCATAGTGAGCGCAGTAGCCAGTATGTATGGAGGGGTAGACGTGGCACATGTTTGATAGACGTTTCCCTTAGTCAGAGTGCAGGCCAAAAGATACCGATTGAGTTTGATAGATATTGGAAACCAATCGGGCCTAATACACAACGATATAGGAGTTTTGTCGGCCTCCTTGCATGCAACAAGCCGAGCATCTTGATAGAGGAGTGGAGAAATGTCAATAAAAAGGTGAAGCAACATATTTGGGACACTATCCTGGTATACAATTCTCTTCTGTATGTAATTAATTATTATCAAATGTCACAAATTTGCCACTTACTCCTTCAATGCATGTATTCTAGCTCACCTACGACGTTCCTCAGAGTGAGATCTTGTACAACAAGACAATGACGTATTGTTTTGAGCGCTGGAGCAAGTTTAAGACAAATCTGACCAACAATTACATTCATATCAAGGAGAAAGATGGTCAGCCTCATCCTAATCCGTGTGACCAGTATACAATATTATCACTCTAGGCATGACTGATTTTACTCGAGGTAAATTTATATTTCAGAACTTTTGTATTACTTTATTACTTTTAAGTTACTAAGTTAATGTTTTGTCCGGTTTTGGTGTTATAGATGTTTGAGCTTGCTGATCCCTTTCCTGAAGAAGATATTGATTTCATTTGCACATGTGGTGCTGAATTCATCTATGAGCTATTACAAAAATAGTGAATTTTTTAATTTATGTTTGAGGGATTGACCTTTGTAATTTTTCTAAGCAAATTCTGAGCAAAATCTTCTGTTTGGACCATCCTTTATGTTTTAGTTTTAGACAACTTCATATTGCACATTGAAATTGCAAGAAATTGAGTGAATTTCCTCCTCGTGGTATTCTGAAGTAACACTCATACAAACAATTTTCTTTATGCTGCAATTCTATGGTGTTTTCTGAAGTAACACTCATACAAACAGTCTAATGCACTCTAAACTTTCGCTTCAGGGATGTTTCCAACAATGGTTTATTTGGAACAATTCCTTCTGCTAGGCTATTCGAGCATATTCCATTGAATAAGTACATTTCCAAATAATTATCTTCTAATTCTTAACTCTTATTATGCGAATTGTTGTCATAAAGCGAGTGATTCATGTTGCTTTCTACTGGTGTCTATTGGTTGCAAATTGCAATATGTATTGAGACTTGTTGATTGAGAATTTCGTATATTATGGATGTCATGGCTATTGATTGTTAATATGCTTCCTGTCTGTTAGAAGCAGAACCATGCTCTAAAACTGCACTTACATCATCATGGTTTATGTTAAATTTTCTGTCAAATATGCTTTATATTATAATTGGTGAATTGCTATTAAGTATTGTAAATATATTTCGTAGCTTTCCTAGTTTGTCAAGTTTATTCCGTATTTCATAATAGCTACCTGACTTCAATATAATTGAAGGCCTCATGAAATGAAAAGCGTATCAGGATTAGCCCTTCTGTTAGCTGTTGCAATTGACTCTTACATTGATGTCAGGCTTTATTCGCTCGTATGGCTTTCATGTAGTAGCTTTCTTGATTGAGTGTATTTTTTCCTTTCCTTCTTGGAAGTCTTCTGTTTTTAGGAGAAATCATTTATGCCCTGGCTACAAGTTTTTGAAATCTATAGCATGCTGGGTCTTCTTTTTTTCTATTTTATTTTTATTGAAAATATGTTTGATATATTTGAGGAGAAAATATATTTTGAAAGCATTTTTCTAAAATATGTTTAAATCCAAATCTTCTCTATTATTGAATGTTGTGCATTAAGCTGTCATGCATAGTTTCCTTAAGTCTTAGATTTAAATAAATTTCTGCATCATTATGAAGCCTTTGCTGAAATTGAGCAAATCTGTTTGGCATTTTCTATGCATTTGATATGAATTTCTTCTCTGCTTTTTTTTTTTCTACAGGTTGGGTTAGGTCAAGCATTATCTTTATCTGAGTTGTGCTGCACATTCTTAGTTTTTCCCTGTTTGAAGTGGATGTATGTTGTTTGAAAATTGGTGAAAATGTGCATTTGCACTTCATTTAGCTTGCTATAAACTACTACCTTTGAAGATTGAAATTGAAATCTATGATTGTTCTATACAGCTGCTAAATTTGGTTCTTTGAACCTGCTGCTGGAGTTGGGTTCTTTTTTATTATCATTCCGACCTTTTGCTTGTTAACATGATATTGAGAATATATATTCACCTGTGCATAACTTGAATTCAACCATCATGGTCCAGTGTGCATATATATAAAAGGGACGTTTTTATAAAAAAAAACAGAACCTTTAAGACCGGTTGTAGTGCCAACCGGTCTTAAAAGTAATTTAAGACCGGTTATAGTGCAAACCGGTCTTAAAAGTAATTTACAATCGGTTGTAGGTACAACCGGTCTTAAAGGACTCACCTCTAAGACCGGTTGTCAAAGGTCTCACCTTTTAGACCCGTTGTCCCTACAACCGGTCTTAGAGGTGAGTCCTTTAAGACCGGTTGTACCTACAACCGGTCTTAAATTACTTTTAAGACCGGTTGTAACAACCGGTCTAAAAACTAATAGACTTTTAATACTGGTTGTAACAAGACCTAATGTACAACCGGTTTAAAAATTCTTTTTTAACCGGTCTAAAAAGTTTATTTTCCACTAGTGTTTTCACTTCTAATCACTTGTTTAACTTCTTAAACACTTATTTGACATGATTTGAAGAAATTTGGGAAGCATAATCCCTTAGGGTTTTAACATCCCAGATTTACAAAATCATCAACCAAACCCTAAATCATGACAAGATTAACAACAATATCAAGACACCAAAGGAATTGAGATTTATGAAGTTACCTTTGATTCCCAAGCTTATCTCTCTAGGCTTTCTCCCTCCCTCTCTCTTCCCTTGATGTTTTGCTTGGATACACATGACTTTCATGAAGAACAAGAGCTTAGAAGAAGAACTACACAAAATAGAAGGCACAAGTTCTTGAAATCATAAGACTTACCCTTGATCTTTATTCCTTGTGCTCTCTTGTTCTAAGTTCTTCAAGGTCTCTTCTCTTACTCTCTCTCTTTTTTGTGTTGAATGACAAAAATAAGGATGAAGAAAGAGATGATGATGATAAAATATCTCTTCATCTTTTCTCAAAATATATTAGTCTAATGGTTTATGACATGTGGTTTTTGTTTGAGCCTTATCCTTAGCTAATTGTGTCATAAACTTTTCATTAGTTTTGGACTAATTTCCTTCCTCCTTGAAAGCCCAAAAAATACACCAACTAGAGGTCCTTCATAATCCAATTTGGTTCCTTCAATTCATACATCCAATTGCTCAAATATATTATTTTATTGAAATTACACATGTGCTCATATCTTAATTAATTCTTATTTAATTCTTTGACTTGAGATAATGACACTTGGAATAATTATTATGCAAGCAAATAGTTTTCCCTCTTATTTCCCTTTATGGACGAAAATAGCAAGAAGAAAGGGAAATATTAATTGCCTCTTATATTTTCCATAATTCCCTTCTTTAATTGTCTAAATCAAGTACTTTACTTTTTTACTCTTCCAACCATTTTACTTGGTCAAAAATTCTCTGCATATTCATTTTCAAATATATATTTTTCCTTTTTTTCTCTATTGAACCGCAATTAATCTCAAGAAATGGGAAAAAAATTTATTCCTTACTTTATTGGCAAATTACTATTTTGCCCTCACATTCTTGGATTTAATTTAGGCCTTCTTCTTCTCCTTCTTTTCTTGGCCAAAATTCATCTTTATTATTGGGCCCAATATTGTGTTATTTTATCCTCTACTTTGAGCTTGAATAATGGGCTTTAACAATTGGATTTTTGCAAGACAATAACTTGGATTTTATGTCTTGTTTTAGCCCAATTCTCATGAAAATGTAAATTTACTAGTTTCTTAAATTCCAAACACATTAATATTCACTCTTCCATTTCATTAAATGCCACAAATACCATTCTTGTAGGATGGTATAATAGCTTCCTCAGAAGGAGATAATTGATGATCAATGGAAGAGTTGGAGTTAAAAGACTTGTCTTGTTATAGGCTTGGATTAGACAGAAACTTAGAGTCTTCAACTTGAACATTTTTGAAGCCAACATTGACAGAGACATCAAAACTCGAGACCTTGAAATAGAGAAACCACCTTGAATCATTGGTTGAAGAATCTTTTGCATAGGAGAGGGGGAGCCCAGCGATCGAGTCCATAACAAAGCGATATCACTTAACAGAAATTCTGCAAAGTCAATATGATCCTTTTGAATAATCTGCCAATCAAAGAAGACTGAAGTTTTTTTTCCACAAAAGATACCCAAAATCAAGGGAGCGGGGTACTTAATGCACTTTAGCTGATGAGCCCTATAGTGCCTACAATCTTGGCAGATCATTTTCTCCATAGTGAGACATATTTCACTAATCAAAACGACGTTCATTTCATCCATGGTGAGACAAATTTCACTAATCAAAACTACATCTTTTTTATTAGAGAATCTTGACTACTTACTCAAGCCTCAATCATAGCCATCCACCGAATTGTAACTTTATTTTCCACTGAATTGTTAAATTCATCCCTAACACACTATGAGCTCCAATTTTTATATTAATTTTTTTGCCATCACCGAATTGTTACTTTGTTATTTTTCTAACGATGAATTCTCTCAGTTATTTCATTTCTCACTTAATTTAATGAAAATATTTATTTACATTGATAAATTTGATTAAAAAAAATTAAAAATTTACCTCCAAATTGCTTCATCTATAATATCAATATCTACCTCCAAATTTGTTAGTTGTGTATTTGTCTCTTGTTTGTGTAAAATGCAATTCATCCTTCTATTATATGGAGATAAAGAGCAAAAGTGAAAAAATATAATACCAAAAGAATTTTGCTAAGTATCTTATATGCAGGTAAATATTTGCTGTTAAATTGCCAAAATTTTCACTACATCATTTTATACACCTTTTTTGCTTCTTCCTCTTTTTCTTCTTTAAAACAACATTTATAGCACATTTTGGAAGATGTTTCATCTTCAAAAGATTCACGCATAGCCAGAATGTTACTATCTTTCTTACTTAGTTCTAAGATCGCCTATTGCACAATATCAAAAGTCTCTTGACACTTTGACTCTTCAGACACCAATCTTACAAACATGTGGCATAATTGCCAAGTAACGCATTGAACTTTCCATTTTTGGATTAATTTTAATCTCATTACCCAAGATATTTTGTACAACTACACATCTTGCTTCCCTTGGCCACCTTTTTTTATTATATATTATGTTGGAAGTTCATCAACTTCTAAGTGTGTATATATCCTCAATGCATGTCAACATATTTTCCATATTGGTGAAACTTCATGCAACTACAATTGGTGCAACCATTAGTATTATCATAAGTAACTCTCCACTCTCCTTGTCTAGTAATCATTCTAACTACATATTGCTTTACATCACCTATCTCATCTCTCTCTTTTATATGACATGCACAAGTGCAATCCCATTCACCCTGAAAGGCATCAAATATAGCAGGAGTGTGGATTTGAGAAACTTGTTGGAGTATCGATGCATTTCACACAATCAATCTAGGTAGTTTCTCATATGTATTAAAGTCTTATTGCAACTCTGTATATTGCTTGTCATGAACTACCATTTCAAAGAGTTTCAAGAATCCATTGATGTTAAGTATAGGAGTCATACAATCCTTCAAAGATGGATTGATACTTTCACTTAATTGAGTGCTCTGCATGTCAATTGTGATAGCATGTTTCATATAGCAAGCTACCCATTTTTCTTTTATCTTGTATATGGAGGACAACCAAGAATTTTCTTCCAAATCATAAGTCGATAGCAGTTCCCTCCAAGCATCCTCAAACTCAAATTCTTCATCATAGTTGAACAAGCACTTGTTAAGATCAGTCATAAAATATGATCCATCTTTCATCAAGTTCCTTAAATGTTTCATGCATTTATGTGTAAATGGAAAATGTACAACCCATGTTTGATCTCAGGTATTATATCTTGTAGTGCTTTAGCTATTGCTTGATCTTGATCAATAAAAAAAGAGTATGTGGTTGCTTCTATTTTTGAGCCTACAAGAATGTTTCATAAAGCTGTTTAAATGACTCTATTGTCTCATCATATAATAATGCAACACCAAATATTATTGATGTTCTATAATGGTTGAAACTTGAAAATACAACATGGGGTTTATTTTGATGATTTATATAGTATATGTTAGATATGATTAGTTTTGATTATGTCAAATATATATGACAACTATTAAGAGAAAAAAGTTTGCATAATATATTTATCTTCTACACTGACTAACTACTATATTTAATGTTGTATATCTTGTAGATTAGTCATAAACCCGATGGTAGGTTAACGTTATTTTGCTTAGAATGCCTCATAAATGGAGAATGATCATCAAGAAGAAAATCAAGAAGCAAGGGATTGAAGAAAGAAGAAATTGTAAGATCTAATGAGAATATCAAGATTTAAGATTAGTCAAGCAAAGAAAGAAGAAGATTAAAGATATTCAAGAAGATATCTAGTTAGGTTATGAAGAATGATCATCAAGAGAGAAAAAAGAAAAAAGAGATTGAAGAAAGAAGAACTTACAAGATATAATGAGAACGTCAAGATTCAAACTCTTAGAAATGATAACGGAGGTTTCTATGATCATATGGAGGTTGGAATGGGTCAATTCAAAGCCAAGATAACTTATATGAAATTTATAGAACTTCCTCAAGGTGTTCCCTTGAGTTTTGGCTCTCTGCCAAGTTTTGGAAGGCATTAATTGAGTGATGGACATGATCACTCTAGCGATGAGCATTCTGGTGTGCTTTATTTTCGTGCAGCATAAAAGAGGTTTGGTATTTTGTCTATATCTCTCTAACCACACGTTGGATTGAGTTGAAACTAGTTTCATATGAAACTAGACTACCAACACGTAAAACACACCCCAAGATAACATTCTAAGGAGCTTATATGGAAGAGATATGATCCTTGGAAAATGCCATGTAAATCAGTATCTTATTCCGGAACAGCTTTGGTATTTTGGATATAACTCTCAAATTACATATCGGATTGAGATGAAACTGGTGCCATATGAAACTAGACTTAAAGAGATTTCCATGGATAGGTAATTTGTTATATTTAAAGCTATATAGTAAGATTTATACCTTTTGGAAGTTGATATTTGTGATTTCAGACTATGTATAGTGCAGTAGATACTCTTTGGATCATAACTTTCTCAATACAATGAGTTTGGAGCTGATTATTATTGCATTGGAATGTAGATGGCAAATGCTTTTTGATGATATATTATTTGCGATGTTTTGAATCAAAATAAAGATATCACTCGAGTGATGACCTCTGAGCGCTTGAGTGACCACTTGAGTAATGAAGTTGGAAAATGTCTCCGATGCTCTCTGCCACTTTTTGTAGGAGCTCACTCGAGTCATGTGACAGACAACATTCCAAATTTTCTGAAAATTATGGGAATGATTTTGTAAATCAGTCTTCTTGCTTCCAATCACTCTTACACTTTATTGTATTAGTGTTTAATGTATTTTCTCCAGGAATATAATGAAGAGATGATGTGAAGAGATAAAAGGTGACTTTACGAAAGTGGAGTGTTAACGTTTGTAACGGCTAGTTTTCAAATTCAAGCAAATGGTCAAACGAAGCAATGAGACTTACCTAATAGGTTGAAATACTCACAACGGTCATATCCTACTCAACTATAATTGTAGAAGACTCAAGTAGACAATAACAATGGAAAACATGCTAAGATCATGAAGCATCCACTCCTACCCGAATACTCCCTGTTTATCTACCTTCGATATCATTTACATTAGAGAGACTTTAGAATGTTGTCTATCAATCAATCATTCTTCTCTTTTGGGTGTCAGCCAGTTCTAATAGTATATAGTATCAAATGAAACAACATCACCAAAACAAGTATAATCAATTAGCATGTATGGATTAGCCCAAAACACATTTATTATTTGCTTATCGGAATCCATCTGATAAGCGTGAAAGAAAAATGGATTCTCTATTAGTTGCTGTTGAAAATATTGTAATAAACATGTAGCCTCCATACTTCATGTATCGTTGCCTCCTTTGCCTCAAATAGCTTTTGACATCCTCTCTTGTAAACCCCAAATTGGCTCTATCTCCAACCTGTTTTTTCATTGAATTTAGTATATCCTTTTGTTTAAGCCCTATATCATTTTCTATTTCTATTTTATTGGCTTGAGTTGCATTTACTTGGTATTGAGATCATAGGAGATGTGCTAATTCCTTGAATACAAAGGGTTATTATGTTCATATATAAATTTGCTAACTCTCCACTTTCCGTTCACAAGCTTCATATACATTTTTTCTTTACAATCCGTTTTAGTCTCTACTCGAGGATATTTTATTGGGGAATCCCTCTTGTCTGGCTATCGTACTCCTTCCTTACTACATATCTATACCAAGTAATTATAGACTTGTTCTTGTTGCTATAAGTGAGATTGTGCTTTTTGACATTAAAATCCATTTCACGTTCATAATAGGTCCAAAACTCATATGCCTCATCTAAATTTCCAAATTTAAGACTTATTCTCTATGTTAAGTTGATATCCATCATGTTGAATCTACACAAATATCAAAACTCAAAGTCAAACTAAAAAGTTTGACTGCAACTAAAATACATATAAAAGTGATTTTTTAAATTTACTCTAATTAAGCTTATAAAACCAATGATCAACTGTAATATCCTAAATTTTGGGCCTAGAGACTTAAGGATAAGACTATCTCAGGCAGACTACTAAGCCTAGTTTGGGAAGAGTCCCAAGAATGATGAAAGATAGAAAGATTCTCAAGGACTGTATGAATTAGCTTTTTAGGAACAGAATGGTTCTTTTGATGATATGAGGGCTTAGAAGTTGTAGTTAGTCAGAGAAATAGACCGAGGCATGTATTTGAGTACATGTGTTGCCCTTGCCATTTTTAATAGAAAACACAAGTATTTGTGGTGCCATGTGTGTCCCACGTATATAATACCGATATTTAGTAATCGATATGCTGAATATGTTGTCAGTCGGGTAGAATATACCGGCATATAGACACGTGGCGTGACTTGAAGACTATATCGATAAAGTAGCTTTACTAAAGTAACTTTATTAAAATAGCTTTAATAAAGTAGTAATGAGGACTCAACTTTTGTGGTGGCTCTACAAGAAAGTGCCACATGTCCCTTCAAAAAGAGAATGTACTATTTAGCTTTTGTGTTGGATTTACTAGAATGTACTACTTGTCCCTTATCATAACAGTGGCTTTCTGACTTTTGTGTTGGCATTCTCATGAGGCTCCACCTAATACATTAGTCAAGGGAATGCACCAGTCTCTAGTCCGGTCATGTACTTGACTTTCTCAAACACTGAATAAAGAAGTCAAGGGAATTCATCAAGTCTCCATTCCCCTGATTATTTAGACAGCCAAGAAGAGAGAGAGAGAAAGAAAGGAAGACTTTAAAGGGACATATGTCACTCCAAGATTTAATCTTTGGACATATGGCATTATGAGATTTAGACATATGTAATAAGAGCATCCAACACCCTCTCATTCTTATTAATTTCATTGAGTACCTAAAATAGGGGGAAAATAGTGAAAATCATGAGAAAATGAAAGAGGAGAAAAGGTGGAGAAAACCTAAGTGTTCTGAGCTCCCGAACCGATTTCACCTCCAAATCGGTGTTTCTAGCTCCTGAAGCCTTCTTTAATGTTATTCCTCTCACTAAGAGCAACATTTCTACAGTTTTAGATTTTTTATGAGAGGTGTTTGGAGCTGTTTACATGGTGGAGGTGCCGTTAAAATCAAAAATCGACTGTAGCATCACGTAAAGATAAGCCTAAGAATCATTTTGAACTAAATACTTTGATGATTTGTTGGGTTTTCATGGTATTCCTTGGCTGCCCTATTTTTTTTGTTAGACCTAGAGCCCTAGGAAGACATATGATTTTGATGATTTTAAGGCTCCAATGGGTTCATGATGAAAAACTATGTGGGATAAAGTTAAGGAACTAATTCCAAGAGCATCACAATAGAAAGCTGAATTTTGGCCTAAAAACCCCATAGGTTCTGCCAGACCTGAATCATAGAAAGGAGAATGATTTTGGTGTTTTTGAGGTAAAAATGGATTCTACGCATAAAATTGTGTGAGAATAGGTATCGAGCACAATGTTAGAAGGATTGGATTGAAAATGAAAAAATTTATGCTAAATGAATAGTGTTTCTAGTTTCTTCTCTAGAGATAGACTGCTAATAGTTTTATTTTGATTAATCAAGTGATGTCCAATGGCGATGAAACTTTCCATACCAATAGTAGACATTATAAGCTTTAATTTGATATATAATATATGGCATTTGGGTCAGTACATTAGGAGATATGATTTGTTAAATCTAGGTATTGAATCTTGAATGATTCTGTGGTAGTGAGGATTGATTGAGATTTCTAGAACTGTGTGCATATAATTGGTAGTAAGCAATATGTTTACTTTAAATAGGACTTAAATAGATTTACATAGAAACAAGAACAATCTGATTTGGAGTTCCTAAGAATAAGTTATGATTTTTCAATGTTAGGTGCAAATATGGCATATTAGAGTTGACCCATAAATTTGTGGCATTTAAGGTAATTTGGGACAAGTATGGGTCTAAAGATAAGGGACATGTCCTAGAGGCTAATATAGCCATATTGGACATTCATTTGTCATAGGTCTAATGATGTGATTATTTATCTAAAGGCATGAGATGACAAAGAAAAGGAATGGAAGAATCTTCAAGCAACTTTAATGGTTGGAAGAAAAGGGAACAAGAAGAAGACCTAAGTTTAAAAGGTAGTAAAATTACCGAACTTGCATGCATTTGATAAGTATGCTTGTGTATTGATGTATTTAATTCCTTTACTTGATTATGAGATGCATAAATGAATGATTGAAGCTCATTTCTATATATGCTATAGCCATAAGTATGATGTATGAAATATTGAGCATGCAGATATGTCATTATGTTGGCATAAATTTATGTAAGGCAAGTATGTCATACATTAAGAATTTATCTTGCATGCTAAGTAATATTGTTTGCTACTAATATTCCCTCGAATCTCACCCTCCCACAACCAACCATATAGGCATATGAGCACAAAAGAAGAGTGCAAGGCAATGTGCAGGATAAAGAAGTTGCAGTGAAGAGTTGAAGATTAATGCATGCTAATCCGTTATGTGTAAATTAATGTTTGAAGTGGTTAATAGTATAACCTGGAAAATAAGTGCAGTAATTCAACTAGGAATGGGTAATCACATGGTACGAGCCCTTTAGTTAAGAACATTCCATGAATAAGAGCATGTCAAGAACTCTGATAGAACAGAGCAGAGCAGAGAATCGCTATGATTGAATTGAAAGAAAAGATAAGAATTGATGAGTAATAACAAAGTTACAAACTACTAAAAGACGCTTTTGAAAGATTTTGAAATTTTCAGAAAAACCCACTCAACTACAGGTTTGAATCCTATCTTAAAGTTGGGGTTTGGAACTATTTTATAAAGGTGGTTCAAACTCATTAAGTAAAAGCTCATCCGATTGGGTTTGAGAACAATGTGTTACACCAATGAGAATAAAGGATTGTACAATGTGAAAAGCAAAATTAAAATAGCAATTAGCATCAGGAAGCAAGAAATGAGTGAGCCTAAGAGAGTCAATATATTCTGCATAGTTATGTATATGTGAAATATTCCTTCAATGCTAAATATAAGACCTACTTACATATAAAAGTCATAAATCTACTCAAATTACATATAAATTTTTTCTGGAAAAAAATAAACTATATCAAATGCATTTAAAGTGATAAACTTGTACCTCTAAAAGCATCTAGAGTCTTAAATGTGAAGCATCCTTAAAGAGAGAAGTTTTTCATATCACCTTCACTTATATTGTGACGATGATCTACTAAGAGCAGAAAACTTTTGGACATAGAGCAAGATCAGATGCTTGCAGATGAATAATAATGATAAAAGAAAACCTATGAACACTTACATTGTTAAAACATAACATAAAGTTTAACAGAGTAGAAGGACTTTTTTAGATGAAGATGTAATAGATGAGATTCAATAGAGAGTATATGTTTTAAATGAAAAACACAATAAACACCTTTTTTTTTGTTCTAACAATGAATATAAAGTAGCCTATAAACTAAAACATCCTTCAAAGATTTTCCCCCTTTCAATATTCTCTATAAAAACTCTAAAAGATAGGTTTTTTTTATCATAAATAAGCATATTTGAAACATTTTTGGACTCAAATATCAAAAAAGCTATAAAAAAACATGCCTTTAGCCTGTCTCCACCTCAATAGAGTTTTCTTGAGCTTGCTTTTGGCATGAAGGTGAATTTTAGCGAGCTCTATCTGCAATAGCGTGTTGGGGAAGAAGTTCAAATAAAACATTATGGATGGTTGTGTTTGAGGCTCAGAGTGAGCGGTTAAGATTCACTAATCAAAATAATGCCATTTTAAGTAGTGAAATATTTCCCACCGTAGATGAAAAGAATGGCTAAGATTGTGTGCATCATGGGGTGCATAAGCTAACACGCATTTGGCACTCTACTCCCTAAAACCAGACTTGTCCTAGCCTTCTGAGTTAGCCTTTTAAGAAATTAAGATATTTAAGAAATTTAAAATTAGATGAAGTACGAAATTTAAAGCCTTATAAGTAGGCCCAATAAGATAAAAATTAAGCCACACACACTTACATATACACTCATCTCTCTCTCAATACACACCACTCACACTCACCATTCATGGGTAAAGATCCCACCCCTCACCCCCACACATATTCTACCCATTAAACAAAATACTTTTACACGAGAACATAGAGAAAGAATGAAAGAGAGAGAGAGAGAGGGAAAGGTCGAGAGATAAGAAAGGAGAGAAAGACCGAGGACATACCAGAATGAGGAAGGAGAGCTTAGATGCCACATGCAACTTAGGAAACTAGTTTTGTGAGTCTTCTTTGTAACCCTCTCAGTAATTATATCCGAAATACACGATTAAAATGAAATAGAGACCAATAATAATCAAATAACATTTACTAACCCATCACATGATGGGGTTTTCAAAAAATAACTTTTGAAATCATTTATAAACTTGGTCTCAAATTCACATTTCGAATACAATTACTCCACGAAGATAAATCACATTTAAATATATCAGAGTACGCAATGTAATAATCCCGGCAATCCCGGGTTCCTTACATTAATTCAAGCCTTACAGGGCATATTCGCCCTTTACAATTTTCCAAATAAGGGATTACACAAATTCTCATATCAAATACATACTCGAATATACATTCCAACCTACACAATTATATATCCAAATATACTTAATCCCAATTTGGGATCTTGCTAAACCGGGGCTTAGCAATCCACTAATCTCAGGCTTATTCTCTAGCCTCGAGTCTCAAAATTTGGGGTATTACATTTCTCCCCTCGTTCAATAAATTTCGTCCTCGAAATTTGTCACACCACTTAATCCATAAACTACATATGCTTCTTCATGACAGCTTCCGTTTCACAATTCACTTCACATTGGATGGTCCCCTCTAGATCACCCACACACAACCGATAATCCACAAATCCGATTCTCGCAAGAATCTCAAACAATGAATACAACTCAGTTGCCACAAATTGCAATCGGCCCATTTCACGATTGCCGCACAAACATAATCACCTCACGATTATTAAACAAATGTAATCGTTTCCACATACAATTGCTACCAAAGCCATCATCACATAATCACAATCGTCGTAAGCCCTTCAATTCATGAGTGGCTAGTGCATCTCAATACCCAGAGGCTCTAAATCAGGAGCCATATCATAAGATCTCGGCAGTTGGGCAGCATAGGCCACCACTCTGCTCAACTCAATCTAGTTACCCCTTTCGGGAGTAACCCTACAACCTCAATACATCAAACGACAGCCTCAGCTGTATACGCAAACACTCAGCTTCTGCTATATCCACTTCCACAGCTTTACCCTCACCCATACACCCACCAGTAACTCCACTAGTGGTGGTAACCGGGACTTTTGGGAATTCACGACAATATCACATCTGTATCAACTTTCATGGTGTCGCCCTCACCCGTACACCCACCAGTGACTCCGCTAGTGGTAACCGGGACTTTTGGGTATTCATAACAATATCAACCACAATCGCATCAAGTCACTCCGGAATCTCAATCTCTTCTATCTGAAGCACCCTACCATAATGGCCCACCTAGAGTCTCAGTCTCTTCTATCCAGGCGCCTTTTATTGTCACAACCCCCTTAATGGGTGCCCACGCTTCCGCTGCGTGGCTGGCTCCCACATCACACCCGTCCGATGGATGCCCGTGGGTTACCAGACTCATAAGTTTATTGTCACAACCCTTCAGAGTGCCCACCCCCCTGGTCAACTACGTACCAGGGCTACGATGGCCGTCCCCTGACCGGGACTGGCAGGCAGCTAGGTTACTCACCTTTCACCCATGACTCACAAGAAAATCCACTTCCTTATCAAACGTACATTGCAGACTCTAATTTTACGCACCGCCTTTCGGCCTTGGGTCAACACCAGTGCAACCAACGTGGTGGTTAGCCAGGCTGGCCATGCCGGGGTAATTGCCCTCACAAACAAGAATCCCCGATCATGTAGTCAAATTCGCCATCAGCTAAACTAACTCTGCTCTGCTACGGTACACCTCAATCCCAGCTTGTTCACAACTATCACAGATTCACAATCACACTCCACCCTCATCCCCTTTTACCGCCGAGAAGACACACAGTCTTTACCCGAACCGTTGCTAGCGACTCAGGGACTATTGGCGTGGCAGTGCATATACATAGCCTCACGTCTCACAAATAGTCAATCCCCCGTAATCTACCGCCCCAGTGGAACGGTCCTCCACCATAGGAATCACCCCATGCGGCCGTAGGTAGGTGAGAGACACACAATGCACAATTGCAACAAGCTGAAACCAAGCATTTTAATAATTCTACCCACCATAAATTCTTTTCACTAAACTAGGATCCTTCAAGACCCCTTTTTCACAAAATAATTTGACCCCGAAGTTTTACCTCCCGAAGCCATAACTAACGCATTGCACTTTCTGCAAATTCGAGCTTCTGCTCAACACAATTCTCAAACATCACATTCACCACGCTTCCACTGCACACTCTGAGGTCTTTATCCTCATCTGTGCCTTCACAATGTCAGGGTGACTCAATATGAGTCCCATAGGAATCTCCTACTACCCCTGTCCACACACATAATCTGTACCAGACCTTGGCTCAATTCAATTCGAATTATTCAGAGCCATAACCAACACATCGTTGAGATCCCATACTCCCAACGTTCCCAGAGCTCTACTCTACGATTCAACGTCACGGCGATTGCTCTCGACGGTTCGTTATCAAGGTGGCTGCACACTAGGGTTCATCGTCACGGTGGCTCCACTCTAGGGTTCATCGTCATGGTGGCTCCACACTACGGTACTGTACCCGATGCTTCACTCAGTCACCTGACTGGTCAGCCCCTTCGGTCAGCATCCTCCGTAGGTAGCCCTTTCTAATCAGATCTCACCGTAGGTAGCCCTCTCCGATCAGATCTCACCGTAGGTAGCCCTCTTCCATCAAAACTCCCCGTAGGTAGCACTCTCCGATCCGAATCCTCCATAGGTAACTTTTCCCTTTGCTAGATTTACAACTAGCAATCTCGGGTACCTGATACATATTTCAATTCAATTCTAGAACCATGCTCTAGCACCACAGACCATCCAGGTCAAATGCAATTCCTATGAATCAGCCCACCTATGGAGTCTGATCCTTAGATCACAGCTCATCTATCCAAACCTCAACCTTAGTTGAACTGGGAAATCACTTCCCTCAATTCCATGGAGCATCACAACTCCTAT
The DNA here is from genome assembly GCA_963242795.1 of Inga leiocalycina. Lineage (NCBI taxonomy): Eukaryota > Viridiplantae > Streptophyta > Magnoliopsida > Fabales > Fabaceae > Inga > Inga leiocalycina. Next base: position 34,680,866 of record OY725328.1, read on the forward strand.
ACAAATCCAGATATCTCTGCCAGCCCAAGGCACATCGATCCTCTAGGTCTTAAGGCCTTTATACACACAAGCTCAGTATGACATCACTACATGTAACATCATACCACCTAGGGTTTCTCACCCAACATCTAGGTTAGTCACGATACCTAGAATCTCAATATCACACATCTAGGAAATCATTTTCCTTAATTCTCTAATCAGACGATGGGTCTGATTATCTCCACCTCTAGGTCTACACCTCAAATCCTCGGGTGAATCATACTGACTCACCATATCTACAACACAATTAATGTATACACATGGCCCTTAAACTCATATATCCATAAATAGCAGGGACCTTAATGTATATACCACAACAAACAAAGTCATCTCCTATGACTTAAGGCAGCAACTACTGCCATTATCCTAGCAAATTCCCATGTTTGCCAGGAACTGCAGCTCTGATACCAAAATGTAACCCCCTCAGTAATTATATCCGAAATACACGATTAAAATGAAATAGAGACCAATAATAATCAAATAACATTTACTAACCCATCACATGATGGGGTTTTCAAAAAATAACTTTTGAAATCATTTATAAACTTGGTCTCAAATTCACATTTCGAATACAATTACTCCACGAAGATAAATCACATTTAAATATATCAGAGTACGCAATGTAATAATCCCGGCAATCCCGGGTTCCTTACATTAATTCAAGCCTTACAGGGCATATTCGCCCTTTACAATTTTCCAAATAAGGGATTACACAAATTCTCATATCAAATACATACTCGAATATACATTCCAACCTACACAATTATATATCCAAATATACTTAATCCCAATTTGGGATCTTGCTAAACCGGGGCTTAGCAATCCACTAATCTCAGGCTTATTCTCTAGCCTCGAGTCTCAAAATTTGGGGTATTACATTCTTTACCTATTCCTATGTTTTTTTGTCAATTATGGGTAAGTTCTTTGGGATTAATTGTGGCTGGAAGTTAAGATAGTTTTGGGAAAATTTTTGGTCACCATGGCAGCTTGAAAGAAGCTTTTGCATGTCAGTTTTGTGATGTGTTTTGGGGTTTCTTTGGTTTTATAAAGAGGTCACCAAAATAGGGCACTCATATTTTGAGTGTATAAAGCCAAAACTTCTAAAGTATAGAGTCTAAATTTGAGGTTGCATGTCACTTTTCTTCTTAGTCTTCATCACTGGAAAAATAAGAGGTCACATGCATGTATTAGCAGAAGCCAAAATTGAAATCTTGAGTGGGTTTGATTTGGTTCTTTTGAGGATTAGATAGTTGAACATGTGTATTAGAAGATAGAACAAAGGAGAGTTTAGTTTAGGAAGGGAAAGGTGGTGTTTTTGAGGTTTTAGTGACATAGGGTCATTTCTGTGAATTCAGTGAGGTGGATGGTTTTGATATGGAAAACATGTCTACTGTCTATGAAATTTGGCAATAAAATAGTACACATCCTAAGCTTTAAAATGAGTTCTAGAATGTGTTGATTGGATATCTAGAACAAAAGTTATGATTTTTAAAATTGTGGTCAGAAAACTGGAAACACTCTAGTTCCAAATTCTTGACAGTTAGTAAATAGGAAAATTACACAAGGTTAATTTAGTAATTCGTTAGCATGATTATTTTTCTCTTATAGTAGAATTATATAGCTTCAATCAAGTATTAGAACACAGAAATTGGGTGTGTATATTGTAAGTTATGAATTTTCAAACTTTGAGCAGAAAATCTGAAAAATTATAACTCTCAAAATGGACAGTCTATTTGCACGTGGGATTTGGGAACCTAAGACCATGAATTATTACTAGACATTAATTTTCTTATCGAAAGGATTAAAAGATCTTTATATATGAACTTGAACTACCTCATTTGGAGTTTCTTAGCTTAAGTTATGATTTTTCAAAGCTCCTTGAGAAATGGAGGCAGAATATGTTGAAAAAGAATATCCTATAAGTTTAAAAGAGGAGTTAGTGTGGGGTTAAGCTCATAGCACAAGTTTAGACCAATTGGGATAGAAATGAATATTTATAGCAAAGTTAAAGAGTTAATTGAAAGAGTTAGAAGTTTGGGCTTTAAGAGATTAATTATGCTATGAAAGCATATTAAGATGAGTATTAGTTTGTCCCTACATGAATAATCAATAGGGTTTGATATTTTTCGTCAAGACCAAATAGGAGCCAAAGTAAAGGAAACACAAGCAAGAAGAGCTAGCTAAGGAAGTAAGTTTGGAAGAAATCTTTAAAAGGTAATAAAACTTACTCTTATATATTTTGTGCTTGGTCGATTACATGTTTATTTGTCATGTATGCCTTTAAACATGTAATATATATCCTTGCTTGGGTTTATGTCATGACCATGTGTATATGCTTTGTGCTTGAACGATGTTGTTCTTACTTAGCTATTTACATGCATAATTAATTACCATTGTACATTATATATTGAGATAATGTTTTGCTACTGAGATTTCCTCGAATCTCACCCTTTTCTTCCATGACATACAACAAGAGTAAGTACTTCTATGGGCAAAGGCATTATTGTTGGTGAAGCCTACGGAAGGTTGAAGCTAAAGGAGTTTAAGATAAATGTTTTGTTTAAGTGTTGGCTATCTATTTAGCCATGACTTCTTTCAATATCAGTTATATATATGTATATATAAGTTTTGGCATGTAAATACCCTCCACAAGGAGGAGATCTAAGACTATAATTGCCTAAAGGTAAGTGTTATCTAGGTGATGGCAAAAGTATATTCATACATAGTTTGTTGAAGGCAAAAGTATGCTTGAATAGTAGCTACTCTATTTAAATGATTAGGCAATTACATGAATTATGCCCTAGGATAATTACATGCCAAACGTATATGTTATATGATTTTATAAAGATGAGAGTAGAGCAAAAATCTTATAATACTGAATGAAGTTAAAGGATTGATGAGACATATTAAAGAGTTTGAACCATTGAATAAATGTTTTAAAGAGTTTTAAATTTTTTTAGAAAAGCCTATTTAAATCTTGTGTTTGGGCTAAGTTTTCAACTATTTGCAAAAGTGGTTTGTTCCCAGGATCCAAACCTACTTTATTGGTTCAAAATCATTATGTATAACTCAACTAAATAGTGATGGAATTAGGGTGTCACACTTGGTGGTATTAGAGCAGTGGTTCTCGCAATAGGTTAGAATACCCTGCTCCTATGAAAATTATTTCTTTTGATGGATTGATTAATGACAAGTACTAGTGAGAATTTTCAGGAAATTAGAACGAAAATGGATGCTTTTGAGGATTCAAATTATGAAGTGGAATGAAATTATATGGGAAAGTATGTAATAATAAGGAATGAGTGGTGATATTGAAGTCTTTAGTGAATCTAAGACTTAGAGTAGAGTTGTTAAGTCATGATTCAAACAAAGCCCATAACCAAGTAAGAAATGGATTACATAATGATGGTCCTATCAGAGTTATAAGTTTGAGGTGTGATTGCTCTAGATGAAAGTAGAAATAGAAGTTGAAAGGACAAGTTTCCAAGTGACTCAAAGTTATAAAAGAGAACTTTCTTGAAAATTTGAAACCCTTTGATTGAAGGTTAGAGTGCATAGAGGTATGATATTTAAATGTCTATTTATTTGGTTCGAAAATGTATTAGCCTAATGTTTATGTTTTGATTTGACAAGTAAATGTAGTAAGTTATTAGAGGATATCTAATGACTATGTGATGATGATAGCTAAGTTGGGAAAAATTTTCAAATTTTATATTGGGATGCTATTCAAAATATTTTTTTGAGGTTAGAATGCCTTCAAGGTTGCAAAATTAAATAAAAAATCTCTTCTATAATACGAAACACGCATATGGAAAAGAATGAACAAGAAGGAGAAAACTTGAATGATAAGCGAACATCATTGCTACAGATGCCAAAAGCTTTCATTTGAATTTTTCTCAAGTCTTTCCCTCTTTCAAAGCTAATTAGTGAAACACAGATATGTGAGGCTTATAGGCATCTAGCTAGTTGATCACCATTTGATTTTGATGCCGGCGTCTGAAAGTTGATCACTACGGACTGTATCTTCATGTGAATGAGAGACAAAGGTTGATGAAAATGGGGGAAAAATGAATCTCTGCTTTCTCTCAAACGTACTTTTCTTAGACATTTAGTTTAATTAATATTTTCATGCTGCACCTTCACATGAATGTTTTGTTTTGTTTAGATAAGTTAATAGGGCCTAAGAAATTACATTGAAATTAAACCAGTGATGGTAACCCTTATAGGATCCCTAAAAAAATAAATAACTTAAGCCTTAAAGAGGATTGGCTAAGAAGAAAAGACCTTACACCATAGAAAAAAATCAAACTAAACTGGCCGGTCTAACCAACAAACTTGTCAACCAGACCCCAGTCTGGTCTAGTTTAATGTTTGGCTTGGGGGGAGGGTCAAATTGGTCAATTCTAAGTAGGTTCGCTTGAGTCGTAATCGACTTAGGCAAGTCGCCAGGTGGGGTAGGTTGCTTGAGTTTTATTTATTTATTTATTTGAAAATTTCCTAAACTGGCATTGTTTTGGGACATTTCAAATGGGAGAAAAATGAAAGTCTAGTTGGATCCAGTTTACCCAATAACCCGACACTAATTTTTGCCAAAAGGATCAATTCATCGATCAGATCATAACTTATCAAAGAAAGAGACACAGAACTTATGCCCTAACCCTATTCTTCACTCTCTTCCTCTCAATCTCAACTCTGTAATGCTGAGTCGTTGACATAAAGTCAATGGCAAGCTCAAACGACAGCAAAAGATGACAATGAGCTCAGGAAATGGTAAGAGGCTACGGCGAGTTGCAACTATGAGAGAAAGGCAACTATGATTTACTAATTTGCAACAATGAGAGCAACGACTAGCACCATTCTTCACTTTCTCAGTCACTCGCATGTTGCTCCTTCAATCTCTTGGTAACGAAACTATTCTTCAATGTCATTCACTGGCATGTTCTTCTCCTTTTTAAATTGTATGCTCTCTATGATTTTGCTTCATTTTTCCTTACTTTCTTTAGTGTTTAGTGTTTTCTTAGTCACTAGCGCGTTGTTCTTTGTTTTATCTTTTATGCTCTCTATGATCTTGCTTCAGTGTTGCTTACAGTGTTCAGTGGTTTCTTAGTCGCTAGCGTGTTGCTCTCTATTTTATCTTTTATGTGTATGTTATTTTGCTTCAGCGTTGCTTACTTATTTTCTGAAGTAATTGAGTGAGTTGGTTCCAAGAATATTGTACATTTGGTGACTGACAATGCTACCAATTATGTGGTATGTGGAAGGTTTATCAAGGAGAAATATGGAAATATTTATTGGTCCCATTGTGCTGATCATTATTTAAATCTTGTGCTGAAAGACATTTCAAGCTGCCCTATGTGTAGGACATAGTAGCAAAGGAATCAAAGATAACAGTATTTGCTTACAATCACATGATATTTTTTTCTTGGTTGAGGAAAAGGCTAGGTTGGAAAGAAATTGTGCGTCCTGGTCCTATAAGGTTTGCCACTACCTTAATTACATTGCATGGCATATCATGCACAAGCATGACTTGCAAGCCCATGTTGTTGATAAACACTTTGTGGACCATAAGCTATCTAAGACTTCTCCAGGAAAATTTTTTAGTGCAATCATATTGGATAAACCAGTTTTGGAACGAGTGCTACCAAATTGTGAAGAATGTAACTCCTCTTATAAAATTATTGAGAATTGTTGACTCAGATGAGAAGCCTTTACTGCCATATGTTTATAAAGGAATGCATAGGGCAAAATATGGAATTAAGTAGATGTTCTAGTGGAATAAAAATCACTACCAACTTTACACAAGTATCATTAAAGAGAGATGGGATAAACATTTGAAGACCAATCTTAGTGTAGCTTCCTATTTCTTGAACCCGACATTTGTATATAGTCCAAACTTTGTTAATAAGGGAAGGTTAATGCAAGCATTGATTGACGTGGTGAAGGGCTAACTTAGATGAAGATGTTGATTGCTTCAAGATAATGAAGCAAGTGACATTATATCTTGAAGGCAAAGAATCTTTCAGTAGATTGACATGTAAAAACGGAGTTGAAAAACTAGATCCTTGTAAGTAAATAAGTATTCATCTTTATTGTTTAATGTTAATTGCATATTCATTGATTGCAACTAATATTATATACATGTTTTATTTTATATATGAATGGTGGATGTACTATGGCTATTCAATTCTAGAATTGTAACGTGTTGCAACATGTATTCTTAGCCAAACATCTGGTTCTTTTGGTTGTGAGAGAAACTGGAGCTTATTTGAATGTATCCACACAAAGGAGAAATAGATTGGAGCATAAAATGCTATATGATTGGGTTTGCACTAAATATAACTTGCAATTAAAGTATAAGTAACCTTAGATATTATGAAAAATGCTTTGGTTTAATATGGCTTTATTTTTAACTAAAATTATTTGTCATTTGAAAGAGTTAATTGAAGAAAAAGAAGGCAAGTTATGATCCCATTGACTATGAGTCTAGTGATGAGGTGGGTTTTTTGGTGGATGAAAAAGATCCCATTCCATAATTTAATGAAGATGCAGAAATAATTTATTTAAAAATAATTATTAATTTATAGAGTGTTTATAATCAAATTGTTCTAATTTAGGAGCGGTAGAGTTTTTCTCTCTATGTGCGCTTCAGGTGGTTCATTCCTCCTCCGATCTCATCTCATGCTCATCGATCCTGGTTGCCTTGTCATTGGGTTTGTTCTAGCTATATTCTTTCTATAGATCCCTTTTGCCGTGGCATTGTGCCTTCCTGCTTGTGGCCCTGTTTGCATCGGATACTGTCATCGACATTATCTGTTTTTGCGAGGCCTTCACCACAGCCGCATTCATGCAGCAAAACTCCAAGCTTTAACGTGGAAGTTGATTAAATTAATTAATACGACATACAGTTTCTAAAGCTTTTTAGTCACCTTCGTTAATTCCCTTCTTTTCTCTCCTCCTTGATTATTGTTGAGGAAGCATTAATAGAAGTAAATGAAGAAAAATTGACTAATATGTCTTATATTAAGAAGCGGAAAAGTATGTTGTAGGTTGCAACACATACAATGTCAATTTGAACTAGAAAAGAATTAGTTAGTGTTGGACTTTGGGTCCAGGTCCGCCCTTGATAGGCCAGACTATTTGATTAGAAAATAAGTAGCCTAATCAAATAAGAATAAAATCAATATAAAATGCAGATTTGGGAATATTACAGTAATAATTATAGATTTGTTAAAAGAGGAACAAATCACCATAATTAGGGAATTAATTGAGAGACAATTAATTGGTGTCTTGGAGGGCAAGAAGGAGTGCACATGTTTCCTAATTAGTGGCCTCCATAAACCACTATAAATAGGGTGTGCCTCCTCAATTGCAATTCGCCCCGCCATTGAGTTTTCTGGCAATTCCCTTCTCTCCTAACATCTTTCTGGTTCTAGTGATCTGCTGTGCAAATAACAATTAGTCTCTAGTAGTCTAATAATTGAGTGGGCACAAGTATAGAGTATTGGAGCCTTGACCCGGATCCGAACATGTATTCGTCCAGGTACGCCTAATCTCCTTTTAGTTAATATTATATTTTTCCTACATTGGTATTAGAGCGTTATTGATCAATGAGGCTATGATTTATTCTTTGTGAATAATTAATTGATATAATTTGTTTATATCTCCATCACAATTTTTATTTTAGCTGTGCAAAATATATGATGTTAATACATGCTTCCTCTTCTGTCATATTATTCGCCATTATATATATATATATTGCATGTTGACATGCGTGTGATGCTTCAATGCTTTTGGGCTTCTGTTGCAATATTTGAATATGATTGCTCTCGCATGTATCTGGACATGGATATGATGAAATTTATCTAAGCTAAGTATGAACAATGATACCTGCATCTGTGTTCTGTGTGCTTCTATTCTTCTTCCCAGATTTGCCATTCGACCTGAGATCCATATGAACACAAATAATTCTAGGTTCTTGATTGTTTGCTCATGTGGTTATTATAGATATATGTATCTACACCCATAACTCATATGCGATTTCCTTTGTCTCTTCTCTTCACTTCTTCAATCTCTTTCAAGTTGGGTGTTTTTGGAACCTATGTGGAACTAAAAACGGAAAAGACTTGACCCCTCAAAGGTTAGAAGAGCCTTTGAAACACAGAGACACATCCGGTAGAATTATGTCGCGTCGACAACGTCGAGAAAAATTAGGTGTTTTGAAACTCGGTGTTTTTGCCCAAAATAAGGACATGGATGTGTAGATCTTGAAGAGACGATTCCAACGATGCTTAGAATGCGTCAAACGGAGTTCAGATGAGGGAGAAACAAAGGAAAGAAGTTCACGGGTCATTAGTCGCCGCAACAACTTCACTCGTGATTTGATCAATGAAATAGAGGTTTTAAGGTCAAATAAATGCCATGGATTTGTAGATCGCTGAACTACGATTCCAACGAAACCAAGAACGCGAAAAAAGGAGCTAAAACGAGAGAGATATGGCCTCCCGAAGTTGGCGGGTCACGATGACCCGTCGGAGCTCCAACCGGGTCGGGTTGACCCGGTTGCAGGTTGAAGACGATGACGTGGCAGTCAACGCCACATCATCAGTCAACCAATGACACGTGGCGCCAATAAGCGGTCGCCACGTCATTGCCAACGCCATGTCAATATTGGTCAACGAGGCCACATCATCCGTTGACCAGCCACGTTGACCGAGACACGTCAGCACCACGTCAATCACATGTCAGCGGTGATGGGTCATGGTTGACCAGAATGGTCAACGTTGACCGGTCAACGGTCAACTATCATTTGCTGACTGTTGACAAAAAAAAAAGAGGCGTAGGGCGCGTGGGACCCACTGGGACCTCCGTTTGACACGTGGCAAGCACCGTTGGAGAGAAGACGGCGCATGGAGTCGTTTGGGCCGGCACTTGTCGCCGGCAGGGGGCCCCAAGGCGACGCGTGTACGTCACGCGCCACAGCCGAGAGTGGTTAATTCTGGAATTTTCCAATTTTTCTGGATTTGTGGATCCAGAGACCTTCTAGGAGCGCATAAGGGCACGTGAAGCTTCCAATTGAGACGAGGTTGGTTCCTAAAAATCCCTAAATTCGAGAGCTTCAATTTGATATATAATTTGCATATATTTGAAGCATGTTTGGATCTATTTTGAGTCAAAAAGGTACTTATGTGCACTTAGAGGATCCCAAAAACGTTGGAATTGAATCAATGTTGGTTCTATTATTTTTTGGGATAAGTTGGCTTATTTTTTTTAAGAGTATTCTTCAGTTGCAACATAAGGTTAAATGCTGAAAGGTTCTTTAAAAGTAAGGGATTATTCAAATGAGTTTTTGAATATAAAATCCTATCCAACCTTGACTCAAACTCTTAGAGATAAAACCTGAAAAATTGCAGCAACTTAAAATTATTCAATGATTATTGAATAATAATAAGTCTTCCCAAATGTTGAAGCAATGACTTCTAAAAGTCAACCTTTTATCACATATGTTGTGACAAAGAACAAGACAGATAGAGATGTGAGAATCATCTCATCAAGTGGGAGGTATGCTGCAAATACATCCAAATGAGTGGATGTAAACATGGCAAAGAGGAGCTTGACATTGTAGCTAGATGCTACATGAGTTAATATGGTCAGAAGGGCCTATGAGAAGGAGAACCTAGTTAAGAGACAATAATATGAGGCTTAAATTTTTTGAATATTCTTGTTTTTTCATTGAATTTAAGATTAAATTCTCTGTTAGTTTTTTAAAATTGAATTTAGTATATTCTCTTCTTGTTTTCTTGAACATTCATGTTAGTTAGATGATATTGTGTTATTATCTTGTTAATATAACTGCTTTTTCATTGAGTGGGAGTTTTTTTGGAATACGTCTAGAAATCCAAAGGGGAAAGTGTTCAAATGAAGACTGTGGTTAAAAGGGTGATGAGCTAACTAGTATGATTGGGATGGGAGTCAACATAGTTGTCTCCTGAACATGAAACTAGTGAACTTATTATCTAATTATCCTTTGTCTTATTTGAACAAATAAGATTTGTATACCATAATCATCTAAGTGACAAATTATGACCAAGTCTATTTGACTGAGCTTATGAAGACAAGCTCAATAGAGATATCTGTGGAGTTAAAAACTCTCAAATCTCTTTCATTCAAGAAGAATGAGATGTCAGGGACATCCTACCAACTAGTCTTCAGCATTTAGAGGTTGAAGCAACTGAAGGATACAAGAGGTTTATGCTATCAAGCATAGAAAGAACAATATTGCTTAAACTTATGTTGGTTTGAGCAATGTAACCTTATCCAAGCCGTGTGAATAGTGTTGGAAGATAGTGAAATAAGTTATCTTCTTCCATAAAGTTAAAACTAAGTTAAGTTTTAACATAGTGTACTAAGTCCTAACATGTTGTTTAGGCAACACTTGAGGCAGATGTCAAACTAAGAAGTTGAGACAAAACTAAATGCCAAGTTTTTTCTAACAAACAACAAGTGTATGTTGTGGTAAGACATCTCTCAATGAGTGGGAGTGAGCCATGTCTTCCAGTGAGTGGGCGTATACAAAAGTAAAGATTGCCTCTGATATGCATATTGTAACTTTCAGCAATGTGATTCACCACATTAAACTTGAATGTGAAAGACTGAAGGATTCAAGATCCATTAATCAGATGAACTTAGCTAAAAAGTTGGAGGATTCATCCTCCATGTCTAATGGCAAGAAACTTATGAGGTAAAGTTGATCTAGAGGAGGTCAAATGGTTTCTACAAAGATGAAAAGCTACGTTGATAATCCTTAAAGGTTGTAAAAGTAGCAATCCACATGAGTTGTGGGTGTTTCAAATGAAGCATATGGCTTTATGTCAAATGCAAAGCGATGAAGAGATAGAATCAAGGGATTGGAACTTGCACGTTAACTCTGCATAGATAAACCACCCTGATTCACTCCATGCAATTGCAACTGACAAAATCACATCTTTGCTATCTCTTTAGTTAAGGATCGATGGGACTATGATTCTCAAATCCTTTGTTGGATTTTGATGTTTTCTTTTCTAGGGATAAAAGATTCCATTTCTTGCCGCATGTACACCTTGATCAAAGGGAATGATCAAACTAGCAAAAGAGTATTTGCTAAACAATGTGTGCTAAAGGGTTAATACCCTTATGAATAAGTTGAAAACTTATTCTACCTGGCAAGAAAGACAAAGAAACATTTTTGAGAAAATCCACTGCAATTGGCAAATTATGACGTTAATGAACCAATGAACGTGAGGGCAAAACACAAAGAGCTTGGTGTTTCATTAACGTTATGGACGTTTACTCGAAATACAGTAATGTTTACTTGATTTTTGGCAAGTATGAAGCTGTTAGATATTGGTTGAACTAGTCAGAAATCAGTTAAACTTAAAGCAAATGACCTTTTTTGAACTAACAAGGGTTAGATACACCCATGTGATTAGTTCAAGCTGCTTTAGTAGGCATTGTTAGGCAACTATCAATACCTAGAACCCTTCAACATAATAGAGTTGTTGAAATAGAGAGATAGACATCTCCTTTATTTGGTTATGAACATAATGGCATTAATAAGGCTATCAGCCATATATTGGTAGGTAGACTTACAGCTATTATATTCACACTTAACCAAATGCCCTCTATGTTAGTCACAACCTTACCCTATGAATCGTGGATGGTCCTTAGACCAGGGCCAAGCTCGTTGAGACCATAAGGGTCAACAACTTTTTATTCATAATTCTTCCTATAAGTAAGGAAGATTAAGGCAAAGGTATATAAGGTATCTCTTTATGAGATGACATGAGAATTTGACATGACACGTCTTCATTAGTGAAAATGATGGCGGTTCAATAATTGATAGAAAACCGTGGGACACAACGTTCATAAAACCCAGATTTCCTAGTAGGAAATGAGTATTAATCATAATAAATCTCTTTAAGAGGTTCACAAGTGACAAGGAATAACCAAGTGTTCCTAAGTTTACTTATCCGAGTGGGAGGATTGAGACCATTTTCATAATGAAAGAGGTAAGAGGTATGTCACGAGAGAATTACCTCACTCATGCATAGGAAAAGAATCCTATGAAATCCACCTCGGAGCAAATTGTCATCTAGTGAATGACTATAAAGGATAGATTCCCTAATGGATTGAATGCTCTCTTCATCATTTAGAAGGTAATGATAAGTACCTATAAGTGTCTGAAAGACACTAGAAGGACCTGCTAAGATGAATTGCAAAGTGTCATGCAGGAGGATTTGGATTCTTTTTAAGCCAAATACGTGTTTTGGTAATTTGTCACCTAGCCAAGAGGTGATTGGGAACAAGTAGGTTCTCAAATCTGTTGGGGGCATGTAGAACCTAAAACATTTAGTGGTTAAGGGGTAATACAATAGAAGGTTGTCTATTGTGTGTTTTAACTCTGAACTTTGGCTTTGACAACAAGCTTAGTCTTGAAAATTGCATGAAGATGATGTAAAGACCACTTTCCAATTTGGAATTTTGGAAATTGGATTATGAACTCTACATGAAGCAGCTTAAGGGCTTCGTAGAAACAATCACCTAAATAGTAGTATATGAGGTTTTCACAAGGTAAAAGCCTCACCAGCTTCGAAATAATCGAAAAATACTACATAAGTTCCAAATGGTCTAGTGATGATTCTTTGTGAAGTCATCCTTTGTCAAGTGACAAATGAAACAAGTGTCAAGGGAGTCAAAGGAATAAAGGATCAGAGAATCCTTAAATTCTGAGTTGAGAAAGTCATGGGTTGAACAAATATCTTGATCAACAAGATAAACGGAGTTGCACAAGAAAGACACAGTCTTTTCCACCTAAGACATGTACAAGTGTAATCCTTAGACATATTAGAATGTCAAAGTGCAAACCCATGGACACCTCTGAAGTCAAGGGCATAAACCTAAAGAGGTTACATGTCCTATGAGGAATCCAACATAAGAAAGGTGGATAGAGTCCCATGTGAGACTATAGTTGGTAATATGAATGTGCACATTGGTGTACATAAGACCAAATGTTTTTTTGTCAGACTTGGAAGTTGCTTTTTGGTCTTGCTGTGAAATGGGTTATGAGGATAACCATGGATTAAGTTGTCAAGACAACAACTTTCCTTTTTGAAAGGATACTCCAATATAAGACCTAGGCAAATGGTGATGGAGTAAGGAAATATACAAAGTATTTTTTCCTGGTATCCATGGAAATAGAACGCAGGGCGTGTTCTGTCATCATTCAAAGTGCCATATGGCTAAAGTAATTCCTATGAGAGATTGGGAATGAATGGTGGATAGAAGGATCCAAACGATAACATCTTATGATGAGGATCCTAAATATCACAGCAAGGCGAAACATACTCTTTGATATATCTCTATGAGAGATATGCTTTGAAAGAGGGAAAGCGATAGTTCAATGACCTTCTACTGGCAGAATGTTGGTAGATCCCCTTATTGAGCCCAAAGCTTGATTTTCATTGAGTTAGTGAAAATCTAGGGGTGTAAATAAAATATAAGGTCGTGAACTTCTTTTATATGAAGATAAAAGAAATGGTATGTATGTTATGAGTAAATACATAAAGGTATACAGTTTTGTATGTCATACAGGTCAAAAGAGGTTGGTTCACTCACACGAACAACCGTCTTCCCATGTTTTGAGGGGTATGGGAAGGTAAGACGAGCAAATGATCACCATGAGATGGTTGAGAAGAATCTTTGCGTTTGAGTCGCCTCAGTTAGACTGAGATGAGATCCACATGTGTGCATATACATAGAAAATGGATCGAAGCATGAATATAGACCTGTAGCCAGGCAAAGAACTTTTTTTCACAAACGAGATATTGTGAAAAAGAAAGTTCTGGTTTGAATGTTGAGTACATTTTGGAACTAATGTCTGTATGGTGAAAGATAAAGAAATCAACGTACACCTCAAACCATTCACCGTAGCATGCAATTCATACTGCATGTGCTTGAGAGTTAAACTGCAATATGGGATGTGGGTGAAAGATCCCTAGTTCACCACAGTGTGAGTCCCAGGAAGGAAGAATACTTCCACGATGCCCTTAAGACTTAGGCGGCATCATGAAAGCTTGGTTTGGTGATAGCTACTTTAGCTGAAGCTCCATGATCACACTCGATTTGGTCAGATGAGTGAAAACTAGGAAAGCGACCAAGTCAAGATGGACTGATGTTTAGTCAAAAAGGAAGATTTACTCCTAAATACATAAGATGTACTAGTATCTGTGGTTGACCCCTTACTAGCTCTATGTGTAGCTAGTAAGTGCGGATACTATGTGCATGGAAGGCAATCTGAGTTAATCAACATATTAACTCGAGAGGGATTAGATATGCCATGAGTAATATGTATGGGAGAATCTGGGGCATATGAGGCAATGAATATATGGCTTACGGTTATATATAAAGGGTGTCCTTAGATGCTGATCCGATATAAAGGATTTCTAGTATCACAAGCACCAAATCTTTAAGACGTTTTTGCCCACTCAGTCACGGCAGATGCCAAGTATGAAACAAGAAAGAGTAACGTACGCACGATGGGAGGCCTATCAAGTGCGAGTGGGAGATGTTGGACTTTGGGTCCAGGTCCGCCCTTGATGGGCCGGACTATTTGATTGGGAAATAAGTATCCTAATCAAATAAGAATAAAATCAGCATAAAATGCAGATTTGGGAATATTTCAGCAATAATTATGGATTTGTTAAAAGAGGAACAAATCACCATAATTAGGGAATTAATTGAGAGACAATTAATTGCTGTCTTGGTGGGCAAGAAGGAGTGCACACGTTTCCTAATTAGTGGCCTCCATAAACCACTATAAATAGGGTGTGCCTCCTCAATTGCAATTCACCCCGCCATTGAGTTTTCTGGCAATTCCCTTTTCTCCTACCATCTTTTTGGTTCTGGTGATCTACTGTGCAAATCACAATTAGTCTCTAGTAGTCTAATAATTGTGTGGGCACAAGTTTGGAGTATTGGAGCCCTGACCCGGATTCGAACATAGATTCGTCCAGGTACGCCTAATCTCCTTTTAGTTAATATTATATTTTTCCTACAGTTAGAAGAGTGAAGAGAAACCGAATGACAAGTAGGAGGAATGACAAGTTGAAGGAAGGGCAATATAATGAACAGGGGAAGTCAATACAAACCATACCAGGAATAATCATAAGGCATGAGGGACACAGGTGAACTATGAAGATCCCTATGAATGAAAGCATAACTCCGAATCACCTGATTATCCCCAAAGTTCAAAGTACTCTCCAACTCCTTCCAACACCTTTTCCCATTATAACTCGAATTATTATGTTGTCCACTACATGGTTGACACGCCGTGAAGTGCGTCACGAACACCCTCCTCTTCTTCACTCCTCCCTTCGCTTTCATATACTCTTCCGTCCGTCCTCCGTACCAAACATTTTGCTTCTCGGACGTTTTTCCTATTCCTCATCAATGTGTTTATATTTGTCGGCCAACTCTCAACTACCAGATCCCTTAGTCACACATGGGTGGGACCCCTTTCTTCTTATGTCTGCTTCAAAAAGGGATCCTACCTACAACGTCACTTGAGCGGGCTTCTTTTCTGGCCTTCTTTCACACATCCAAGTCCTTCAACTCATGACTCCCATAAGCGCCGTAACCTTCAAAATTCAGAGTCTATAGACTACAAAAAACTCTCCTCGCATGATTTCTCCCGTGCTGCCACGACATGAGCTACATGTCTCTTCGACATGAATTCACCATGGCCACTCAACAGTAAAAAATGCGTGAGATCTCTGGTTAATCTCTCACCCTCGACACTTCTAAGCTTCAAACAACGTCTGATATAGCATCAGTACTTTGAGGTATCATCTTCACTCTCTGCCACGATATCCATCTTTGCATCCGCTGTAGGTTTTGCTCCAGCTCTTGATATTCTTAGCATCGTCTCCTTATTCTGTCGTCCCTCCAAGCCTTATACCCGCTGGTTTAGAGGCAACTCTAATCACTCCATCAGCTTATCAGCTTTTTTTCTTGCGAGGATACATAGGCTATTTAGGAGGAACACCGAACTGCCTTCAAGCATGAACCTCTTTGCCTATATATACCTTTCGTCAAAGCTCTGATCGTCAATCTTCAACAATGCATTCTCATATTACGGTCATGGATAAAGATCAAGCGTTGTTTGTGCGTTTTCATGAGGTTGCTTTATATGATAAACTCCATCGGTGGTTACGTGAAGGGCACCACTATCTACGTATTGTCTAAGGCAATGTAGCATTCATCATGGAGTATGACCTTGCCAGCAACGAGAGTCGACTGGTTGCTGTTGAGCATAACAGATTTCAGCCACCTGATCCGCAATGGTTTGGGGATCATTATCTATGGTTTCATTAGATCTATGTGGCGTTTTGTATGCATGGATTGTATAACCGACGTTGGGAGGACCTGAATAGCGTGGGCTACGACATAATCATGCATGTACTTACTATTTGCCCCAGTTATATGTGGTGTTCGAGGAGCTTCGAATCTCTTACCCGCTACAATCTCACAATTCCCTTCTCTTGCACCTCCGTCACACTCAATCCTATATGCTAATGCTTCTACAGACACCACCAAAATATGAAGCCACTCAAGTTTACCCTCAAGGTCATAACATACCGGCATCAACTACTCATCCCATCACCTGGCTGTCTTAGAATGGGCATGTTGGTCGTCGTCGTACCCACACCCAATATGAAACTGATGAAAATGGTGACTTTTCCACAGAATTGACTCTGGGTCACGGTGAGCCACCCATTACAAGGACTCGTCGTCAGTGTTATGAGTATAAATGGTCTAGTACTTGATTACGACAGTGTATACTTGTACTATTTAATTAATATAGTAATAAAGAAGTGAGTAGAGTATCGTTTTCATTAGGATTTATCACTAATTACCAAAATGAGTAATTTTAACTCTATTTAGTCGATCGATTAGCTGGTAATTGAGATTATAAAGTTAAAAATATTTAAATATGAATGCAAACGATATGAGAGCAACTATGAGAAAAAGTCCTAGGAATTAGATTTCACTTAGCAAATTTCAGATTGAATCACTTATCTATTTTTGCCCAATTTATTCCACATGATTGATAGTCGAGTTTCCCTAATTTAATTACTAGCTTCTTCCAAGGTCAAGAAATTCTATAATTAATTACTAATCCAATATATTCCTATATGAGTTTAAGCAATTTAATTATGCATTAAGATTTACGAAACTCAGTAAGACGACATAACTCATATGAATATATTCATATTTCATATGCAAGTCATGGTTTTAATTATAGGATCTATACATATGCATCTCCTTACGGTCTCAACATGCATATTGAAATCATTCAAAAGATGGCTAATTAATCAAAAGCATTAAGAATAATAATTAAAACTCAATCATGAAGGAGGAATTCAAACTAGATTTAATAAGTTAAGATTCAATCCGTCATTAGTAAGCTACGTTATCACATTAGGAAAATAGAAATTTAACATATGATGAAATTAAAAAAAAAACCAAAAATAAATTAACATTGTATAAAACTTAATTATTAAATTCTAAAACATGAATATACAACAACTAGATGCATGAAAATGGAGAAAATCTAGTCATCCCTTTTAGGAGGTAAAACTTTCCATATAGGTGGCAACCTATACCATTCATAAAGGAGGACTACCTAAGCCTTCCATGTAGGAGGTATACGGAAATTAAATACAATGCATGAAACTACTCTAAGATGGTGTTTGTGGAGAGGAGAGGAAAGTAATGGATATGAAATGGTGTGTAAGTGGAGAAGAGAGGAAAGTAATGAATATGAAAATGGTTGTGTAAAATATGAAGGAGAAGATGGCTATATATATGGAGGGATGGAGTATGGTAGATGAAATGGTGGTGGATGGAGTAGTAGGTGAAAAGAAAGTTGAGGTGGTAGATGAAGTAGTAGATGAAAAAGACGATGAAGTGCGAGATGAAATGTGGTAGATGGAAAGGAAGATGAAGTGGTAGATGAAAAGAAAGATGAGGTGGTAGATGAAATGTGGTAGATGGAATGGTTGGTGCAATGGTAGATGATTCCCGCTCTCAACTTCCAAGAAAAATTTGAAACTCTTGGTGATAAAGTTGGGTTTTGGTCTCAAGATAAAAGTTGTAGAGCTCTTTCTTAGCTTTTTATCCATAAATAGAACATCCCAATCCGATATCTAGAGCTCCATATATTGCCTGAAAACTGAAAGAGGGTCTAATTTAGTATTTTTCAAGAAATTCTATTTCATGCCTAAAGCATTATTTATTTATTAATTACACCTAAATTTATTAAATTGAGCTCAAAAATCATCTACAAAATCATGATATATGGAAAAATAAATATGCAAATATTGTACTTATCAAATTCTCCCACATTTAGTTGGTGAATGTCCTCGAACAAGGAGTGACTAATTAGTGCTAACAAAATTAGAAGTGTCAAGTCATAAGCAGGAATACAATTGAAAAATAAAGAGATCATAGTATTCATAAATCAACAAAAATATAAAGTGGTAACCTTATTTGAAAATGAATAAACCGAGTTCGTAAATGTAGCTCATTCTCTCAATCTCTCAAGTGTTTAAGGATAAGTGTTTCGCTCAAATTCAACAAAAAAATTGCACTACCATATATAGGCTTGCTAATAATCTCAATCTTTACTATCTAATTTTTCACATACATAATTCAAATCAAAAGGACTTATAAAGGGTTGTAATCGGGTTAAGGTAAAAGGAATGTAAAACGTGATATGAAGGGCTAAATTTAAAAAATTAATAGAACAATTGAAAAATGGACCAGCTTCTGAATAAATCTATTTCATCACAACAACCCACAATTCGAATACTCAAATTTTTTTCTTTTTTTTTTACTTTTTGTTTGGAAACTCTAAAGTTGATGATATATACATCCTCACACTTGTTAAAAGCCCATTTCACAAAAATTTCAAATGCTCTGCTATTCTTCCGAATTAGGCAAAAGCACTTGATATATCATTAAAGCACATGTTAATAGGTTGAGAACAAATAAACAATCAATTAGGCTCAAAGGGGCTTATCAATTGTATAATTGCAAGGTTTGCTACTTGGCTCTGGCTAAACAAAATGAATGCCTTTATCATTTTTGAAAGTAATTTCAATCAGATTTAAAGCAAGTTCTAGAGTGACAACTTAATAGGTGAATATTACATATAAGAGAAATAATCATTATAAGCTCAAAAGCTTACGGATAAGGGCTTTCAAACTCAACTTATTCAATCTCAAAATTAATCACCAATTGCAAAAATCAGTTGTTCATTCATGCTATGAAATCTTTAAATTCAATTGATCTATACTCAAAACTTAAATACTTCTTAAGATCATTACAAAGCACTTAAACATGATGATTTTTTCCCCCAATTTCACTCTCTTTTTTAAATAAAAACATACAACTAATAAAATGCGTCTCAGGAGTTAAGAATACCTCCTTACTCTGCCATTTTTTCCACACCCCATGCATCTAATGGTTTTACTAACTAACTAAAATTTTTCTTCTTTTTTTCTCCTCCCCCAACCTAAATCACTCATTGTCCCCAATGTCTTCTAGAGGTTAGAGAAATTTTTTTAAAACATAAACACACAATAAAGTAAAACCAAATGCTAAGAGTAAAACCAAAAGATTAAGGAAAGTTACAACTAAAGAGTGGTATCTAGATCCTGCCCCTAACTGCTATCTGAAGATTGCCCACCTATTTGCTTTACTAGTATATCTGGTTTAGGTTTATAGGTTTACAATATTAGGATCGGCAGGCACAATGGAAGAATTTTAAAAAAAAAATTTGCCGATCCTAATCGAGGATCTATCAACAGCGTTTAAACTGAGTTAGAAGGATTCGTACATTTTTCAATTTAGGGTTTTCGATCTCTAGCAGCCAATATGTCAGGTCCGCTCGCTCTACCGGTATCTACACAAATGCTCTCCAAGACGGACTGTGTGCTAGCGCCTCCAATGTCTCTTAGGGTTTCCCATGCGGCTCTGATTTCTCATGCGTGTATGAGTATATATGTTCGATCAAGTTTATTTTCTATGAGGGCTATATTCGGATTTCAAAATTAATCTTCACTAATTTTGAAATTAATTAACAATTAATTATCTTGATGAGCTAATTAAATAAATTCAGTTTAAATTAAATTTGTCCAACATTTTTAATTTAACCTATTTATTTAATCCAAATAAGGAGCCATTAGATTTAAGTTATCTTCATAAATTAAATCTGAGATACTATATCTCTATCATGTTAGTTATTAAATTCAATATATCTTAGTAGAATAAATTTAAAACTAGCACAGTATAATAATATCATATAATATACACACACACACATAGATATATATATATATATATAAGATATGTATTTCAAAAATATATATCTATATAATATTATTAACGAATTTTATATTATATATATATAAATATAAAATTCGTCCACCCTAAATTAAACATTATCTCGTGTTGGGCCATTCTTGTGTGCGACCCTGTAAGCCCATATGAAGTTGGTAGTGGGCCAATAACTGTATTAACCCATAAGTTGTATGCGGCTTCTAGCAAGACATTACGACTACCCAATTCATATAAGGATCCTTAACACAATGCAACCTATCATACAACCATGTCACTTCCCTTTTGTCACACTATATATTGGTCAAAGATAAGGCACATATAATGTCATCCTCTTATTCCTAACCATTACTTTCTCGATTCCTGAGTAGCCTGACAATAGAAATGGAAACTCTTTTCCATCGTAGTATAACCATACATTTCTCAGACTCACTCATCTAGGGGCCCAGTAATATCTCTCTACTAATGTGAGGGACAAATTCTATCTTGATCATTTATATTCCTCTGCATGAAAAACCACCAAGTCTGATCGTAGCCTTTATCATCACCTAGTCAAAATTGACTTTTGACTAGTTCAAAGCTTAGCAACTTCATGTAGGAATCCATGATAACCTAGGTCTAAGGGCATTGTGACATGGTTATACATGAGAAAAACTTATGACTTAATCCATATAGCTTTCTTATAGTGAGTCGGTCCAGCACTTTGTACTCTTACAAGTGCCTAAGAGTTTGATTTGTATCTCCATATCTTATCAAAGTCATACTGGTCTTGTTTCATCTTTGTTCCCGCATAGATAACTGACTAGGGACATTTTAGGATAATCTTTATGATTTATCCAATGATACAATTATCATAGTTAACATACAAATAATATGATAACAGAATGGAGAAATTTCATTAAATTAATAATGTTCAACATGCAATTGATCGAGTAACTTATCAGCATTTAGGGTAGAAATTATGGAATGACGAGTCACTTGGGGTATGAATCCTGTTTCCACAACATGATAAAAAACAACATATCACCATAAAAGCCATTAATATTTAACAATCCTAATGGCTTTTTGTGAAAGTTTAACTTAGCCCAATATACGATACTAGAAATCCCATCCAACGTTTCCAAACCACAGGGTAGAGGGATAAAAACTTCAACCCTATAGAACATACGTCCTATGTAACCCCCTTCCACCATATACCGAGATTAGTTCGTACATAAGTAATTATGTGGAATTTGATATTGTAAGATGATTTGGGGAGTTAAACAAAATTAAACTTCCGAAAATTAAGAATCATAAAAAATTTTACAAAACCTGTTCACAGTGGTCTCACATGCACATTTCAATACATAAATGGCCAATACAGGTTGATTTCATTCATACATATCAGAGTACAACATAAATTCCTGACACACTCAGGTTCCATTGATTAGTAAAGGGATTATACAAAGGCACAAAGCCAATAATTCTTTCCCTTATCTTAGGGATTACACAAAACTATACTATATTTCCAAAGTATACAACTATCTACGACAAAATATCTAATGAATTTGACACTGATAACCATTAACCAAATTAAACTCCTAAACTGGAGCTCTATCCGCTCTTCATCGCCCGCTTTCCCTTAGATCCTTCGGCCTTGTCTAAAATTTGTTTTGGGATAGTGAGATTCTAAAGAATCCCTGTAGTAACAAATCACTCATAATATGCACAACATCAGAGCATGAAAGTAAATCATCCACACAATACACAGCAATCACAACAACAATTGCAACGGCCGGGGTAAGTATCATGGGCATTGCCCCTTCATGATGCCTCACGCAAACTGCTTGCTATATTGCACATCCACATAGACATATCACATGTATCACCACAGCTAGGATCTATATAAAATATTTCATAACATGCAGCCCCATGAGCTGGATACTCAAACAGGAATCAACGATTCCATAACACAGCCTCAACACTTACAACGGCAGATACAACGGCTGGGGGTTGGTATCATGAGCATTGCCCCTTACGACGGCTCATACTGAACTGATCACGTTGTAATGCCCTATGGCCAATAACATATTCACAATGATAAACATGCATACCAAGTATCATGCACAACATGAGAGAAAAATCACTACCTTGATCCTTCTAGGCTTGTCCTGGCTCTAGTTTCTCCCGAGTAGGACAAATGTCAAATCCTATATTCATAATTAGGGACGAAGTATCAATTCTCTATTCTAATTCTCAATGACTTCTTAACACTTAGTTTGGTTATCATTATTGCTCCTTTTATAGTCATTAAATACCCCTAACAAAACTCCTAAAGGGTTGGAAGAACTATCCCAAAGATCCCCTTTTGGAAGTACAAAAACTGATTTTTCACTGAGACACTAGAGTAAAGATGGCCTCACTCGAGTGATATCTTACAGATAATTGAGTGAAGGAGACCTCACTCGAGTGATGGTACGATTTGTACTCGGGTACTAGAGAGTGAAGGATAATGAGTGAGCACCCGAGAGAACAAGAACTTGTTCAGAGACAGGGACACTCGAGCACACTGGACCTTACCTGAGTGATAGCCAAATGCCTCACTCGAGCACTAGAGAGTGAAGACTAGAAAGTGAGGGCCTAAGAGCACAAAAGATTTCAAGGACTAGGAGAACTCGAGCACAGCCCATTGCACTCGAGTGAGTACCACATACCCATAAGTGAGAAGGCATACTCTTGCACCATAACCGCGAGTGACAACCCGAGATAAGAGTTCATGGCATCAAAAATACTTACACTCGAGTAAGACGAGGCTCACTCGAGTGAGAACTCACAATACTTGCAAGTGAGGCTACACTCTTGCCTTAACACATGGTAGTGCACTAGAAACACTGAAAGCAGAAAGGGAAAATGCACTACCGAACTTGAGTAGGCTCACCCGAGTGATGTTCATCCCTCACCCGAGTAAACTCACTCTCACTCGAGTTATTTTATCAGAAACCAGAAAACGTAGCAAAACTAACCACATTTCCTAACACTTGCCCAATTGATCCCAATAGACCCAAAACTTCTACCAAAGCTACTCCTACACAAAAATATCCAAGGAATTCAATGGAATCATCAGAATTATCCAAATCCGACTCCATTATCATGCTTTGGTTTTGGGCAACATAGTCATCCAAATTTTAAAATCATCCAAACATACCTTTCCCATCCCAAATCAATCAATCTATCCAAAACTCATACCAGAACACCCATTTCTATACTAATAACATGCCAAACTACCAATAACCCTATTCCAACGAAAATGGCCCAAAAATTCAAGAAATTCCAATCTTAATCATTTGACATAAAACATAGATAGAAGGATTGGTTTCACTTACCTTATCAACTTTCTCAAAGACACTCCTTAATTCTCTAACTACCCGATTTTTTGTGATTCCTCAAGTCACCACCAATGGAGGAACTACAACCATCAAATTGAAGCTCTTACTCCAAGGAACATCATTAAAGAAGAGAATTTGAGCAATAAAGGTCATTATCTTACCTTTTCTCAAGCTTTTCTTCCTTTCCTTTGGGTAACAATGGTGAAAGAGAGAGAAATGAGAGAGATGAGTGTTGAAGATGAAAGAAATGATGACACTCCCTCCCCTATACCATGCACAGCTGAAAATTGGGAGGGAAGAGAGAGAGAAAAAATATTAAAAAAATCATATATGACTTTTCCCATATCTCTCTCTTTATCTACACTTGCCACTTGTCATCTTCCCATTGGTTCTCCTCAATTAAGTAACTAATTAGTTACTCTAACCACTTCATTAGCCATTTACTCACATATCTCATTTTTCTCTTAGCTAGTAATTAATTTCCCCATTAATCACTAAATGATGACCAATAATTCCATTCTTTAAATTTTCCACCAATTATGACATTAATTAAAAATTGCCACAAAATACATAATGATTATAATTAAATTCATAATTATCCACAATAATCATGATTAGCCCTTAATCAAAAATTGGGGCATTACTTCCCATACATTCCGGCATGTTGGAAACCTGTAACTCTTGTCTTAAGGAAAAGATGTGACCATCTAACTCCTTTACCTCTACACTCAAACCCTTGCTTCCATTCATAGTTACAGCAATGGCCATACTTCCCCTTAGGCCCTGGATGCCTCCCTCGTATATAACATTGATCATTTGAGTAGCTGATGCATTGCCTAGTTCTTGTGCTGCAGTTAAAAACTCTCCATTCTTTCCCTCATAAGTTTCACAAAAAATGCAGATATATTTAAACCTACATCTTAGTATGATACCCATTTTCTCTTCTTTTCTCTCGGACCATTTGTGCTTACAAGTGGAAGACTGCATATTTACAAGTAGAAGTGGGCATATATATAATACTAAAACAGTGACAACAAGATCATGCAGATCAAGCATTTTCAAAGAAGTTTGAAAAATTTCTGACACGAATGACCATCATAATTTGCATGAAGAAATTAACAAAAAAAGGAAAGAAAGTTAAAATTTATTGAAAAGATAAAACAGATTAGACAAAAGCTACTAAAAAGATAAGAAAGATTAGATAAAAGTATGATTATGTACAGTAGTTATGATTTTGGCTCACATCTTCCTTTGGTTTTACGTCTAGTAACGTCTTAAACGATTTCTATGAATTGAGGATTTGCTTCCTATCAAGTTTTCTTTTAAACTGGCAAATAGGGTATTGTATTGTTAAATTCCCAAGACAGTAGCGCCATTTTTCTTGGTTGAATGCGTCCACTAAATCAAGAAGAATATGATGAACATCACCACTCAGATGTGTCTCAAGAGTTTAAATGATATCATCCAAGGACTCCTTACTCAATCCATCCTTTATAAATTTAATTTTATCTTCTTGATTTATAGAAACCATACCTTTACTTATACAACGCTGATCACATGTCTACCTAGTACATTTATAGAAGACATTCATTCTTTTAGCTCTTCTCTTTATGGAGTAAGAACTTCTTCCCATTTTTGGTATAGGTTTCACAATTGATTTATTAAAGTCACTTGCTAAATGTATCTTAGCTTCAATTATTCATCGTATGTCCTCAGGAAGGCCCAAACACTTGAATATCTTCATCCTTTCAAGTCTATAACTATAGATCTTCCTGAGCACATCTTTAGGAAGAGTGGGAACCTGTTCTTAAGCTTTACAAGAGATTCCTCTATGTTATCTTGTAATGAAAATGATGAAAACTAAAATTCTCAACATAGTGTAGTGTGTTTCAGTGAGTAAGAAAGAAAAATGAAAGAGTAAGACAGAAAAATGAGAGAGTAGGAAAGAAGTGTTGGGTTGCCTCCCAAATAGTCGTTTTTCTTTAACGTCTTTGGTTAAACAAAAACCAAACCACTTAACTCTCTTCTCACTCTTTTTTCAATTATTTATTTATTTATGAGAAGGAGGACTTACCTATTGGTTCCTCAAACGTTATGATAGTTGTCAAAGTATTGAGTACATCATCATTATGCTCCTTTAAATGTTCTTGATTGTAACAACCAAAATGAGGTACATTATCAGAGACTACCAGAAGTCCTGCAAAATCACAACAAACATCCAAACAAACCTGGGGTTGCCTCCCAAGAAGCGCTAAATTTATAGTCTTTAGCTAGACTTCCCAAATCACAAATTACTAATCAAAAGTATCAAACACTATGATTACCTTGTCTTCATTTCTTTTCAAGCAACAATGGTTCAGACACCAACAATTCAAGATAATTACTTGTACTTCTTCAATCGTAGGCACCTTTAGAGTACAATTATTTACTAAATTCAAATAAAGCACAACATGCATGTATTTGCAAACAAATTTTGGAGTTTCCAAAAATTTAGAGCATCCCATAAAATCCACTTGACTCTCATCAGTAAGGGCTAACACTTCAACAGGAGAAATGTGAACAATAGCTTTCGGAACATCCACATTAATTTCAACATCAAAATGATACATATTAGGTTCCATAACCAAAACCTCTTCTAGACTACACTTACTGTTCTCTCAAAAGTGATTTCAAGTTCTTCATTCAATTCTACATCCTCGACTTCCTCATAATAATCATCATCAACACATGAAATTGTCATCCTACACAAAGAATTATCTTGCCTCATAGTCTCAAGTAATGAAATAATTTGACATATATTCCAATATTTTGGACACTTGACTCAACACTAGTAACAAGTTCCTTTTGCTCTCTACTAAACTCTTCACATTATCTTTCTAAATCTAACTTTTCCTTATACTCAAGAATTTGTTCTTCAATATGTGAAT
Organism: Inga leiocalycina; assembly: GCA_963242795.1. NCBI lineage: Eukaryota > Viridiplantae > Streptophyta > Magnoliopsida > Fabales > Fabaceae > Inga > Inga leiocalycina. Next base: position 34,707,633 of record OY725328.1, read on the forward strand.
AAGAGTAGAAAGGAGGATTAGGACAATACCTGACATACGGATTCAAAGATTCTTGTTGCTCTAAAATTTCACCAGGGTAAAAGGAATTATCAAAATAAGTTTGGTTTATAGTGAAATCATCTCTCACATAGTGATTGGTAGTGCTATATGGATAATGCTCATAGGAATGACACTCTCTATAAGCACCAGCAAAACAATTATAAGGAGAAGAATTTTCAATCCAACCATTATTTACCTTTTCTTGTCTCATTCCATCCACATGCATTCATAAAAAAGAACCAAGATATGACAATTTATCACCAAAAAAATGCTGTGAATAATCCATTTTTTAATTTTTTTTGAAATCTTAACATAAAGACTAAATTAGTATTAAAATTACTTGGTATTGACATTAATGACAACAATCCTTGGCAACGACAACAACAACTTGTTACGAGTATAAATGGTCTATTAAATAGTACAAGTGTACATTGTCGTAATCAAGTAATACAGAAGTAAGTAGAGTATCGTTCCCACTAACATTGATCACTAATTACCAAAATGAGTAATTTTAACTCTATTTAGTCGATCGAATAGTTGGTAATTGAGATTATAAAATTAAAAATAACTAAATATGAATGCAAATGATATGAAAGCAACTATGAGAAAAAGTCCTAGGGATTAGATTTCACTTAGCAAATTTCAGATTGAATCACTTATCTATTCTTGCCCAATTTATTCCATATGAATGATAGTTGAGTTTCCTTAATTTAATTACTAGCTTCTTCCAAGGTCAAGCAATTCTATAATTAATTGCTAATCCAATATATTCCTATATGAATTTAAGCACTTAATTATGCATTAAGATTTATAAAACTCAGTAAGACTACACAACTCATGAATATTGTAACCCCTCAAATCAAAACAACCAAATACTTAATTGAATGTTTCAAATATCGCCAATAAGAATGTTCACCATCCAAACCATCAAAATACAAATCAGTTCAAATAAAGCTCATGTCACAATGTTTAATCAAAACCTCAAGACATTTCAACAAAACAAAATACCATATAGAAGTCTTAAGGTCATGCCAATAAAAATGACATAACATGAGCTCTAGGAGCACAAAAGAGCATTCAAGCCTTACTCCGTAGGAGCCTTCCCTTGCTCCTACTAGAATAATCACCTGAAAATTTTAATATATAGGGATGAGATTCTACGTCCCAGTAACTACTGAAAGTTTCTACCATACACAAGCAAATCACATATGATAAAAAGAAGGAATTGATTACATATATATTTGTATATACTATGATCCTCATACAAGATAAAAAAAGGTTTAATCATCATCATGCCAATCTGTATTTTCATCACAACATGTACTATATGATTATGCAATATACAATATGTAAGATGCAACCTCCCTTATATCACCGTCAATCCTTATTCCGCTGACTCGAGCTATAGGCTAACACATAGTCCAACAGAAACCCATCTATTTGACTAGATTGTCCCAAGCTCACCAGCTCTTAAGATACACCTGGACAGAGGTGTAGAGCTTAAGTTTAAACTATGACTCCTCTCTTTAAAAGAACACAACTAAGGAGGTGTCACATGTCCCACAGCTCCAGTGCAATCCCGGACAAAGGAAAACATGGAAGAAGGGGCCCTGACAAGTACCATCCAATGTGCACCGAGTGATGGCATACCATGTGGAAAAAGATCTCAACGTACAAATTCATCCTTACTCCAACCCATCATAAATGCGTCCGCCATGACAAGTATATTCCATCAGCAAAATATATAATTTAAAGACTAGGTACAATAAATCATGCTTCCATTCGAATAAAGTATCATCACATATTCAAACATGCCTAAAAGGAAACAATAATCCAACAATACATTAATTGTAATTAAATTATTTACTATGTGAATAAAGTGAGTCATAAAGAAATTTACTTGTGACATTACTTACTTGGCAATTTATAATACATACACATATACACATAGTTCAGTCCATTGTTTTTAATAAAACGTAGTCATTCACAATCATACACAATTCACAAGTATATATAAGAATATTCAGGGTTACCTGTTACACCTAACGTATAGGTAATCACACATGTGTTACTCCAAAGCTCTTAATGAGAGTCCACAAAATCACACATATAAATATCTATTAATATACTAATTAAAATATATTCTAAAGTTGCTCTATTTCTACTCTAAACATAAATCTACCACTCAAAAAAATTATTATATAAATATCAATTGCCACAGATTCGTTTTAGATTTTATGTTTAATTTTTCTTATAAAAATAATAAAAATCATGAGATCAAAACTAAAAGTCCTTTTGTATGTGTGTACGCTAGTAAAGGAAAATTTGTCTCTCAAGAGAAGGTATCTATATATATAGGTAGTCACGGTGAAAAAGGAAAAGAAACTATCAGGAGATAAAGACAAAAGAAAAAAATTCAAAGGAGTGTGGAGTGGGTCAATATAAACACAATATATATATATATATGGACACACACATACACGCATTGCACATAAGGATGAATGAGTTGTATTTTTAAACAACTAAATTCCAGAAAAGTTAGAATCTTAAATCATTCAACAACAGTTTTTTTGAACGAAAGGAAGCTATGTATATTCAAGTCTAGGAATAAAGTGGGAGTGAAAAACTATTTAGATATATATATAATCGACACATACTTTTACCCAAACACATAGTGAAGTAGAGAAGAAGAGATGGGTAATGATTGTTGTATAAATGCATTTACCCAAGAGAAGACGAAAAGCTTGTGGGTTCTGGTAAAGTATAACACATACACTATGGGAGGAGAGTTGAAAAGACAAGAAGATAAGACATGCTACAGCAAAAAGCAATGGAAAAATGCATACATGGGGGTCAAGACACAAGCAAGAGAAAAAGAATGAATTAGAGAATAAGAGTATCTCCGGAGTTCGGACCGTGAGCGGCACCTAGGGATTTACAGGGTAGGTGAGATAGGGTATTTATAGAAGAAATGTTAGGGTTACTCCTATTAAAATAATCTTTTATAAAAAAAATAATAAAATAATAATTTAGTAATATTCTGACAGAAACGTTTTTGGTTTTATATTATTTGTTCTAGTATTAAGATATATTCAGATACACATACCCATATATTTAAGTAATTATTTGTGTATATATTATTTAATAATGTTTAAAATTTAATGTTTCTTTTAAATTATTAATTTATTATATTCTTTTAAAACTTAAGCTACAACTAACTATAAGTTCCAAAAATTCAAGGATTTTACAATTCTCCCCTCCTAAAAAGAATTTTGTCCCCAAAATTCGAGACATACCTAGTTAAATAAATGAGGATACTTTTGCTTAATCTTTTCCTCTGTCTCCTATGTGGCATCACCGGGAGTTATACCTTTCCATACAACCTTTACAAGTTTGATGGTCTTATTTCTTAATTGCTTATCTATCATATCCATAATCCGTTCTAGCTCAGTTTTATATGTCATATTATCTTTGAGTTCTATCTCTTCCACTTCAATAACATGGGAAGGATCTGGCTGGTACTTCTTCAGTTGTGACACATGGAAGACATCATGAAGATTTGCAAGCTGTGAAGGTAATGCAATTCTATAAGCAACTGGTCCTACTCTGTCCAAAATCTCATAGGGACCTATGAAACGGTGCAACTGGTCTACCAATGCCGGTCATCGGTGTGACTCTCAGAATACATGTTCACCTACTATGAACTCTAATGGTTGCCTTCTCCTATCGGTGTAACTCTTCTATCTGCTCTAGACGGTGAGAAGTTTTTGCTAAATTATCTTAATCTTCTGAGTAGCTTCGTCTACCAGATCTGGACCTAGTAAGCTCTGTTCATTCAATTCTGTCCAACAAATAGGAGATCTACATTTCCTTCCATACAATGCCTTATAAGGTGCCATATCAATGCTTGAGTGATAAATATTGTTGTATGCAAACTCTACCAGATGAAAGTGACTGTCCAACTTTCTGCCAGTTCAATTGCGCATGGTCGTAACATGTCTTCTAGAGTCTGTATAATCCTCTCAGTCTACCCATCAATTTGGGGATGATAAGCGGTGCTGAACCTTAAACGAGTCCCCATAGCATCTTGCAATGCTCTTCAAAATCATGAGGTAAACCATGGATCACGATCGGATATGATGCTCTTCGGTACCCCATGTAATTGATAATCTCCTTCATATAGATCTTCGCTAGTCTCTAAAGATAGTACTTTGCTGTGATAGCCAGAAAATGAGGTGACTTACTCAATCTATCAACTATTAACCAAATGGCATTATGTCCAGACATAGTTGGAGGAAGTCTAATAATAAAATCCATAAAGATGCTATCCCACTTCTATTCAGGGATCTCCAAATTCTACAACCATCCTAGAGGCTTCCTGTGTTCAATTTTGACTTTTTGACACGTCAGACAATGAGAAACAAACTCAGTAACATCTTTCTTCATGCCTTACCACCACCAATTCCGCTTGAGATCATGATACATCTTAGGTTCTCCAGGGTGAATAGTGCATTTACTCCTGTGAGCTTCCTCAAACATGGCTGTTAGATCCCAAGTTTTGATGATAACAATAAGTCAATTATGTGCAAGACATGTTTTTAGAAGGTTAAGAAAAGTTTCCAAGTTACCAAATGCATATTTGATGTTTTACTGATATTTGCTGTGAAAATGCACTGGAGTGCTCGAGCATGAAGTCTGCACTCAAGCACAAATCTCATCTGTGCTCGAGCAGGTGCGAGAGAAAGCCAGGAAGTGTGTACCCGAGAGGCATTCTCCCTTTGTGTTCACTAGATCACTCGAGCACAAGGCAGGCACTCGAGCAGAGAAGTCATTCTCACTCGAGCACACATGCGAGTGAGGGCATGCGAGTGTTTGGCCGAGAGCAAGTAATGGCATGTTTCCTTTATTCACTCGAGCAAAGACATCAATGCTCGAGCATGAGCATTCTGTGCTCGAGCAAGGTACTGCGAGTACTTGGCCGAGAGTCATGAAGTCCAAAGAAGTGCAAGTGTGCTCGAGCACACTCATATATGCTCGAGTGACACATCAATGCTTGCGAGTGAAAATTCCATCCCTCTCCAAATCTGTTGCGAGTGCTTGTTCAAAAGGTATAATTCTTGAGAATATTCTTCTCACTCGAGAAGGAGTATTTGTGCTCGAGTGAGGGCCCACATCACTCGCGAGTGAAAATTCCATCCCTTTGAAATCCTAATGCGAGTGATGGTTTTGAGAGCATATTCCTTGAGAATATACGACACACTCGAGCAGAGGTAAGTGTGCTCGAGTGAGGGTCCATATCACCCGTGAGTACAAATTCTCACTCTTGTCAAAATGGTATGCGAGTGATGACCCGAGAAGACATTCCCTGTGTAAATTGCAAGATCACACGAGCAGAGGTTTTGTGCTCGAGTGAGACCCCTCTTCACCCGCGAGTGAAGATTTTGTCTCTCTGATATTTATGCAAGCACAACCTGATAACAGAGGCATATAAAGGAAAATAGGAGATCACTCGAAGTGAGCCTTTCATGCTCGAGTGATGCCCTGTTTGACCACCGAAAATGCTAAGTATCACAACGTTCATTCCGAATATGGTTTATTGTTATTAATTCATATCATCATTACTTTTTATCATTGTTTAACATTGTTTTGATTGTTTTAAAAGTATGATACAGGAATATGAACGTTTGAAATGAACCACATGAGGAAAGTTAAACAACGGCAGACAATATGATTATAGTCATGTTCGCACCTACCGCATTCAGAATATTCAAACGTGCGCGTGTCCTTCAATAGTTGCAAAGTCCCGCTCCTCAAATGTTGATTTCCACAACGGGCAAAAACTGAAGCAACTATATATACAGAGATTCAAGGATAATCACAATAACAACGTAGCACAAGAATTCACAAGCTTATACCAAGTTTCTGCTATTCATCATTTTTCTCTGTATACTCATTGATCTTCAGTGTTTATTCATTTGCTCTGTAAGAGAGTCTTCATACAATTCAAAATTCTATGCTTATTTGATCTCAAGGTATTGGGACCTTGAGAGGGTAGTTTTTCCTTACGAGAGAAGCAGTTGAGAGAATTCCTTGTTGTGTCTTCCACTCTTAAGTCTTATAAGATACAAGCAGAAGAGAACGTTGCTGCTCGTAAGACTTACAGTGGTGTAAGCAGGAGAGAACGTTGCTGCTCATAAGTCTTGTATACATAAGCAAGTGAGAAGAGTCATAGGTTATTTTTCTGCACGTAAGACTTGTCGTAAGGGGGAGAGAAGTTTCTTGTTGAGAGAATATTTCTGCTCGTAGTCCGTTCAAGGACGATTGTTGTTTTGTGGCGTTCTGAGAGCCCATTGAATCTTGGAGGAATAGTGGAAATCTCAGTAGGTCTTGATCTCTGAGGACTGGACGTAGGCCTTGTTGTTAGGCCGAACCAGTACAACTCTCTGTGTTCAAATCTTCTCAAACTCTACTCTATCTACTATATTTTTCATATCACCACATCGAACAAAAAATTTATAACATCACCCAATTCACCCCCCTCTTAGGTGAAACTTGCCTCTTACAATGGCTTCCTTAATTCTCCATCATCGGAAAGATGGACTCTTCCTTTATACCTTAATATCCCATCTTCACCCAACTTGAATTCTGACTCTCTTCCCTCTTCAATATCTTCTATGACACCCAATAGATACTCATCCTCAAGCTGAGTGAATGTTTTAGGTTGTACTTTTAATGGTTAACGCTTCCATGGTAGCAACCAATCCTGACATTATGTCAATAGATATACTCTGCACATCCTCTAGAAATTTATGTTCCCTGACCATCAACTGGGCGGTATGGATTGACTTCCTGCTTAGGGCGTCTGTACAATATTTGCCTTTACTGGATAGTACTTCAACTCATAGTCGCAATCCTTAAGAAACTCTATCCACCTCCTTTGCTACATATTAAGCTCTTTTTGGTCAAACAGGTACTTTAGGCTCTTATGGTCACTAAAGACCTCAAATTATGAACCATATAGATGGTGTCTCCAAATCTTCAAAGCGAATACTACTACTGCCAACTCCAAGTCATGAGTGGGATAGTTTTCTTCATGTGGCCTCAACTATCGACAAGCATAGACAACTACCCTACCATTTTGCATTAGCACACACCCAAGACCCTTCTTGGAAGCATCCGTGTATAAAGTAAAAGTCTGAGTAGGATCTGGAATCACAAGTACCGGTGCCGTAGTCAACTTAGTCTTCAAATCTTGAAAAGCTACTTCACACTTCTCGTTCCATACATACGATTGGTCCTTTCTAGTTAACCTAGTTAAAGGCATGGCTATCTGTGAAAAGGCTTTAATAAATCTCCTGCAATAGCCTGCCAACCCCAGAAAAATTTTGATCTTGGTGACACTCTGCGGCCTTTCCTAATTCAAGATTGTATCAATCTTACTGGGGTCTATTGACACTCTTCAGCTAATACAACATGGCCTAGGAATTCTACTTCCTTTAACCAAAATTCACACTTAGATAGCTTCGCATAGAGCCTGTGTTGTCTAAGCACCTGTAACACAACTCTAATATGCTCCTTATGCTCTTCCTCATCCCTAGAGTAGATAAGGATGTCATCAATGAATACTACTACAAACTTATCAAAATATGGCCAGAATATTTTGTTCATGTAATCCATAAAGATAGTTAAAGCATTGGTTAGCCCAAATGGCATAACAAGAAATTCATAGTGGCCAAATGGCATAACAAGAAATTCATGAGGTCAAAGCAAAAAGTCGTTTTGTATGTGTGTACACTGGTAAAAGAAAAGTTGTCTCTCAAGAAAAGGTATCTATATATATATAGGTAGTCACGGTGAAAAAGAAAAAGAAACTATCAGGAGATAAAGACAAAAGAAAAAAATGCAAAGGAGTGTGGAGTGGGTCAATATAAACATAATATATATATATATGGACACATACATACACGCATTGCACATAAGGATGAATGAGTTGTATTTTTAAACAACTAAATTCCAGAAAAGTTAGAATCTTAAATCATTCAACAACATTTTTTTTGAATCACGGGAAGCGATGCATATTCAAGTCCAGGTGTGTAAAACTATTTAGATATATATATAATCGACACATACTATTGCCCAGACGCATAGTGAAGTAGAGAAGAAGAGCTGGGTAATGATTGTTGAATAAATGCACTTAGCCAAGAGAAGACGAAAAGCTTGTGGGTTATAGTAAAGTATAACACACACATTATAGGAGGAGAGTTGAAAAGACAAGAAGATAAGACATACTACAGCAAAAAGCAATGGAAAAATGCATACATGGGGGTCAAGACACAAGCAAGAGAAAAAGAATGAATTAGAGAATAAGAGTATCTCCGGAGTTCGGACTGTGAGCAGCGCCTAGGGATTTACAGGGTAGGTGAGATAGGGTATTTATAGGAGAGATGTTAGGGTTACTCCTATTAAAATAATCTTTTTTTAAAAAATAATAATTTAGTAATATTCTGACAGAAACTTTTTTGGTTTTATATTATTTATTCTAATATTAAGATATATTCAGATACACATACCCATATATTTAAGTAATTAATTTAAGGAGGTATTTGTGTATATATATTTCTTAATTTAATAATGTTTAAAAATTAATGTTTCTTTTAAATTATTAATTTATTATATTATTTCTGACCAAAATAAACTTAAACTACAACTAACTATAAGTTCCAAAAATTCAAGGATGTTACAAATATATTCCTATTTCATATGCAAGTCATAGTTTTAATTATAGGATCTATACACATGCATCTCCTTCCAGTCTCAATATGCATCTTGAAATCATTGAAAAGATGGCCAATCAATCAAAAGCTTTAAGAATAATGATTAAAACTCAATCATGAAGGAGGAATTCAAACTATATTTAATAAGTTAAGATTCAATCCGTCATTAGTAAGCTACATAATCACTCTAGGAAAATAGAAATTAAACACATGATGAAATTAAATTCTTAATTATTAAATTGTAAAACATAAATATACAACAATTAGATGCATGAAAATAGAGAAAATCTAGGCGTTCATTTAGAAGGTAAAACCTTCCATGTAGATGGCAACCTATACCATCCATAAAGGAGGAGTACATAAGCCTTCCATGTAGGAGGCATGCATGAATTAAATACAATGTATGAAACTACTCTAAGATGGTGTATGTGGAGAGGAGAGGAAAGTAATGGATATGAAATGGTGTGTAAATGGAGATGAGAGGAAAGTAATGGATATGAAAATGGTTGTGTAAAATATGAAGGAGAGGATGACTATATATAGGGAGGGATAGAGTATGGTAGATGAAGTGGTAGATGAAGTAGTAGGTGAAAAGAAAGATGAGGTGGTAGATGAAATGTGGTAGATGAAAAGGAAGATGAAGTGGGAGATGAAATGTGGTAGATGGAAAGGAAGATGAAGTAGGTAAATAGAATATGATAGATGAAGTAGTAGGTAGATAGAATGTGGTAGATAAAGTGGTTGATGAAAAGAAAGATGAAGTGGTAGATGAAAAAGAAGATGAAGTGGTAGATGAAATGGTAGATGAAAAGGAAGATAAGGTGATAGATGAAATGTGGTAGATGGAATGATTGGTGGAATGGTAGATAATTCCCCCTCTCAACTTCAAAGCAAAATTTGAAACCCTTGGAGATAGAACCGGGTTTTGATCTCAAGATAAAAGTTGTAGAGCTCTTTCTTAGCTTTTTATCCATATATAAAACATCTCAATCTGGTATCTAGAACTTCAGATATTGCCTAAAATCTAAAAGAGAGTCTAATTTAATATTTTTCAAGAAATTCTATTTCATGCCAAAATAATTATTTATTTATTTATTACACCCAAATTTATTAATTTGAGCTCAAATATCATCCACAAAATCATCATAGGAAAATAAATATGTAAATATTTTACTTATCAGTCAGTCACCATGAGCCTTTATATGCTTCGTCATTACAGACTGAGCAACTCTGTAATGGCTGTTTTGGAACCATCGTTGCTCCTATACTATATAATGTTATGTACTTTATCCACTACAGTCTTTTATACTAATTATGTGGGTCTATGTTCGTGTTTGTTTGGTATACTGTTGTTGGTTCATCCTGGCAACCCCCTCTTAAACACTTATAAAAGTGTAGACGTCTTGAAGTTTCCACTTCTTTTGGACTATCGGAATGGTGTGATCCCCTAGTTCTTTAGTGACAAGCCCTCTGGCAGGATCGACTGCTTCTATCTCCAAACACCATCCTCAATGATGAAGCACACTAACAAGCGATGTCTTTCGGCATTTGTAGGATGGGCTATGTGCTCGTTCCTTTGGCATCCCTAATGCATGGCTCACGTAGCAGAACTATACTATCCTGCTATCTAGTTTTTATATGTTTCGATAAGTACTTTTAGTTAGGCCCAGTTTTTCATATTTCCATGTGCTTCACAACTGTACTTTTGGAACTGGGCCCAATATAAATATGAACGATATGTACTAATTTTTTCATCTTAATGTATTCTCTTAGTATAAAAAAATATACTATATAATATAGCCTAATACTTTTTAAGGAATATTAAAAGAGATTAACCTTTACAAATTGTTAGTATATTTATTTCGTATTTAGGGTGATCATTATCGTTCTTAAAGTTTAATAAATTATGACTCCCTATTTTAAAGTAATTTTAAGACATATTTTAATATATTTGGTAGTCATCTATGATAAATCAAAGAGAATTTAGTCAGATTTGGATAAGATATTGATTTAGAGGGATTTCATTATATAAATATCAAAGGTTAGGATAAAAATAATGATTTTGATATTAAAGATAAAAATAATGATATTAATAATAAAAATAATAATTTAAGATAACAAGGAAACGATATTTCAATTATCGTCGTCATGTCGTTGTCGTCATTATCATTATCTTTTTTTTATCTTTTTTTTGATTTTATTTTGCTCGAGGGATATTGCACTTTATTGAATGAAGATCTAGGAATCTAACTTATATATAGGGGTTCAGCTTCTTCAGAAAAGGAGAAGGAGACACATTCGGGTACGGACAGGAGAGAGATAGTCAGGTTTTGTCATCATCTTCACAAAAGGACTATGGAGGCGGCTGATTTGAAAGCCAGAAGTGCCATTATGAATTGAACTAGAGGATGCTATAGAGAATTGGAAGCAATTAAAGCTAAGGAATTGAAGTTTAGAAGAGATTTGAGTGATGCTCAATCTTTTGGTTTTATTAATTTCTTCTTTTTTCTTTCATTTAACTCTTATTTTGTTATGGATTATTATAGCTTTGATTTAGTTTTAGTTATGACTATGAGTAGCTAAATTTCTTTTTCTAGGAATGCTTTGAACTATTGGATGGATTAAGACCTTTTAATTCCTCTCTTTTATTGATTAATGAAAGTTATGTGTAGATTTTATCTCATGCTTAATGCTTTTGTATGATTGGCCACTACTTAGATTACTGGGTTCAATTAGGCGATGCTTGAGAAAGCTAATTTAATTGTAGAACTTAGATAAAATCATACTAGACTTGAAATTTAGGAGTTAATTAAATGGATGATTTGTTAATAGAATAGAGATATATCTATTAGCCTAGCATTGTCTAAATGAGGTTGGAGCTTAATGAGTATTTTTATTAACTAAAACAAGAGATTGCGCATGTTAATTAAGAATATAAAAATTGATTTTGACTTGAGAGAGATTTATCAATTAATTTTGAACCTCTCTACAAACACGTATTTTCTTTAATAATTTAAGAAGAACTTAAACTAGTTTTATGGAGTACAATAGGAAGAAATAATCCTAGGTTCCTCTTGTTTTGAAGTTCTTGAATAAATTCTCTTTTAATTAATTAATTCTTAAATATAAAATCTCTTTCAAAATACTCTCACTCAATCTAAGTAAGAACATAAGTATGATAATTAACTCGTTTTTGCCTTAGTCTTCTTGGAAACTATATTATTATACTACTTGTGACGATCTATGCACTTGCGGTTAAGCTAGAGGGCTAACAATAAATGTAATGCCACTCTTTAGGGTCACTTATCAGAGCATTTTAGCCATTTTAGAATAAAATGTTGCCCAAAAGTACCGTTGCTTAAGCTAGAAACTTAAAATTCTTTCTTTAAGATTGGGTACTGGGATATAATGAATTTTCTTGAAACTTTAGAAATTCACAACTAATTCAATATATCCCTAAAATTAGTGGTTTGAAGCTCTATTTTTAGCTCATGGAGAGGTCTTCAGTATAAAAATAAGACCCGGGTTCTATTTTTTATTTTTGCCATTTGGTCCAAAAAAGACTTAGTTTTCAAATCTAGACCGGGAATATTTTCGCAGCTTTTACTAAATTTCTGGGTCATCTTTGAAAATTATATCTTTATGGATTTTTATCCAAAAAATACAAACTAGCATTCATGTTAATGCTCTAAATATGTATTATAACACTGCCAAATTTCTTAACCTAGTTAAAACGCTTGCCTTGTCAAATGCCACTCCCAATATCATGCCACATCAATAAAACATGCACCAACTAACATTACCATCTTCATGCATTTTAGCTATGCTTTAATATAGCTCTTACCTTTACTTCCACTTGGCTCTTACGCTCCTCCTTATGGAAGTTAGATACATACCAAAATATATAATTACTTATGAACGCCTTAAATAAACATAAACAACAACCATTAAACAAATTCATTTAATAGCATAGTAATCCTAACAAGTTTCTCATGAGCTTCCACCTTCAAGTAGAGTTGGTAATATGGGCCGGACTACTGGGTTCGAGCTAACCCATCACGGGTTGGGATCATATGGGTTCAGGCAAAAAAGAACCACAACAATATGGGTCAACATTTAGCTAACCCAACCCATAACCTCTGGATTGGGCCATGTAAGACCCATATCTTATTTCCACATTTTTTAGAGTGCTTGCACGTAATTCGGTAGGCATACAGGAAGATATACTAATAATAAGTACTTGGTTACAGACATTCCTCACAAGGATTGTACATCATAATTACAAATAATGTAGCCGCATAGGGCTACAGGGTGTCTAAACTCGTTACAATGAAACCCATACATCTTCCCGTCTTCGTTCTACCACTGCATTCCTCTTGTGTAGTTTTCTCCTCTCTTTCACATGTCTAAATGGTTGGTTGGGTAGGGTGAGATTCGAGGAAATCTCAATAGCAAACAATATTAACAATGCATGCAAGATAAATGCTAGTGCATGATATGCTTGCCTTACATAGGCTTGCGTTAATATAATGATATTTTTGCACGCTCAATATTTCATGCAATATATCTATGGCCGCAGTATAAACAAAAACAGAGCTTCATTCATTTATACATGATTCACATAATCAAACAAAGCAATAATGCAAATCAATACACAACAAACACATCAAATACATGCAAGTTAAGTAAGTTTACTACCTCTTGTCTTTGAGTCCTCCTCTTGTACCTTTTCTTTTTCAACCATTAAAGATGCTTCTTCTTGACTTCTCATGGCCCTAAATAAATACCCATATTATTAGAGCTATGAAAATGAATTTCCAATGGGGCTATATGGGCCTTTATGACATGTATCCTATATTTGGCCTAATACTTATGGAAATTTAACACAATTACCATAAATTCGTAAGTTAACCCAAAATGCTAATTTTGTTGACCAAACTTTAAAAATTTATAATTAATTTTACAAAAATCCAAATGGGTTGGTTCCAGGTTCTATAAAAATCTCTTTAAGTCCTCTTTCAATGAAAAATATTGCAGAGAACAATTACAGCCACACATTTCCAGAAAAGTTGTCACATCCAGTTTGCCATGGATTTCATTCCAGATTCAGGGTCATATTTTGAAAAATCATAACTTTCAATCCACTAGTCCAAATGGTTTATATTATCTATCAAATTAAAGTCCAGGATGTCTACTTTAATCCTATAAAATTTCATAGCATTTGGATCGAGTTTGACTAATCAAAAACACGTTGCAAGTTCTTTGCCTCCAGAAAACAAATTTAGGCAGATTTGAACACTAACTTCCAAAATCATCATAAATAATCATAAAACCTTTTTCAACCTCATAATCACCATCTTAATCATGATTAATCAAAATTTGGGCAGCACATCCCCTTAGGGTTTGGCATTCTGAAAATTACAAAATCGTGAAAACAAAGCCAACAACTATCTAAAACTCCAACAACAAGCATAGATCATCAAGATAAGACAAGTTTCCAAGCTTACTTTATTTTCTTCTTCTTTCTCTCTCTCCTTTTTTTCCCTTGATTTTGTCTTGCTACATGTATATTTCAAGGAGGATATGAAGATTAGGAGATATTTTCATGAATTTGAAGGCAAGAACAAGTGGAAATTACCACCAACTTACCTTGATTTGGCTTGTTGAACACTTGGGCTTCTCCTTTGTTCTTGTATTCTTCAAGCCTCTCTCTCTCTTGCCTCTTCTTTTAGGACGAAAATGAGCTCTAAGAAAGGGATAAGTGCTCTAAAAAATATCTCATTCCACCTCCTCAAATAAAAGTATTTTAATGCTAATTAACCGTATATTAGCTTTTTTGACTTTTCAACTTATTTTACTTGGCCAAAAATGCTCCATCTTACTTTTAATTTGAACCAAGTATATATTTCCTTTCATGCTCTCATTGTTGGACAAAATGTGAGGTCTTTGGAGGATAATGATTCTCTTAAAATATCCTCTTACACCTCCTTAAATATTATTACTTTAGTTGAAATTGTTGACTTTTCAACTACATCTTTTTGCTTGGCTTAGAATTCTTCATCTTGATTAAATGTGAGCCAAGTATCAATTCCCTCTTACCTTTCCTTGTTTGGACATCCCACACACAAGAGAAAGGGAAAAATATGGGCTTTTAATTTTTATTAGCCAAATGACTATTTTACCCATACATTTTTACCATTACCTTTTCAATTTAACACAGACTAAAAGCTGACAAAATTTTCATCAAAAATTGAAAATTTATATATTTATTTATAGATGTCCAATTGCAGTGGTTCTAAAGACTATGTGATTCTTATTAAATCTATTTTTAAGAAAAAATATTTTCGTTAGCCAACTGGATACACAACATTCCAAAATTATCATTTATTGGACACTGCCACAGAAACTTCCAGTTGCACTTGTCTAACTTCAAAAATACAGAACTGTTAGTGTACAAGTCCAAATGACTTATATGACCTATTAATTTAAAGCTTGATATGTCTACTTTTATTTTAAAAAGTTTCACATTCATTTGACATCATTTGTTTATCCAAAAACTTCACATAGCGAAACTGCCACATAGGAAAACACACCGACAGCACATTGTAACTTTGCAAATTGTATTCCACCTTAATCATGTTATGTGTGAACACTAATTGCCTTGTTTCACCATTTCTTGTGCTCTTTAATTCACCATTTTATTCCCTTTAATATACAAAATTTTGGTGAATAAAATTTGGGCTGTTACAGGCCAGCGGGTATTGTTTTTCATTTTTGTTAAATTTTTTTATACTGCATTTTTTAAAATTTTTTTTAAAAAAATTATATTGAATTTTTTTCTTACAAACCTAAACCATAAAAACAATTAAAAAATACATTATAAAATCATAAAGTGATAATAAAACATCAAATTCAAAATTTTAAATATTACAAATTAAGCATTCATCACAAGTACACACATTATAAAATAAACATAAATCCTAAAGCCATCATTAACATTCAATACAATCAATAATTAGTTGATATTAATGGTGTTAGATTACATAATAGACCCAGAAAAGTCACATATTTTTTTAAAAAAAATACAATAAAAGCTAAAGTATACTTTTGGTCTTTTAAGTTTAGACAAGGTTTTATTTTAGTCTATTAACTTTAAAAAGTGTGTTTTAAGTCCTTTTAGGTTAACATCATTAACTTCACTAATAGAAAATACCGAGTCAACAAATTTATAATACCAACTCAACAAATTTAAATGCTGACATGTATTTGTAGTAGGTTGATTTAAGAATTAAAATATAAAAGTAATTATATTAATAAATTACAATTGGGACATTTTAGTATTCTAAATTTGCTAATTCAACATTTTCTGTTAGTGAAGTTAACAGTGTTTACCCAAGACGAATAAAAACACATTTTTTAAAGTTAAAGTACTAAAACGGAATATCATCTAAATTTAAAGGACCAAAAGTGTACTGTAGCCTAAAACAAATAAAAGCGGTCCAACCTGCCATGGGTTAGGCCCAATGGCTTTGGGCCAAAAATAACCACATCAAAATGGTCCCGCTTTTCCAGAACCCAAACTACCAATTTTTCCTGGTTGGGTGGGTTTGGCCGACAATTAAAATCCATATTACTAACTCTACCTTCAAGCTTCCTCCACTAGCTTGTCATTTCTTTTAGAAGTACTTGCCCCTACTATTGGTATATGGTAGAAAGGGGTGAGATTCTGGGAAATCTCAGTAGTAAAACATTAACTCAATATATCACATGTAATGGTAGGGACAAATTAATACTCATTTTAGCAAACTTTCATAGTATAACTAATCTCTCTCAAAGCACTAACTTGTAACCCATTCATTTAGCTCCATGACTTAGTCAATTTACCATGATTTTCCTACTTCTTGTTCTTTGTCTAATGGTTCTTTTTATTTTTCCTCTTTTGCCTACTGTGTTCTGCACAATTTTTCATGAGGAATTCATTCTCAATCTCAACATTATAAAGTTCTAACAAAAAATTTGTAACCACTCTAGGCCAAACATGGGTGTGGAAATTATATAATTCTATTATTCTAATCAATGCTTCCAAACTTATACTTTAGTCACCTTTGCATACAATTCCACCTTCAAAAACATATTGAATATCTACTTGCCTCTATAATTAAGGAATCCAATTTAATACACTAGCTCTCCAAACTTATTCCAAAACTCTCATAATCCATTACTAATTACTATTTCACAAAAATGTGTCATTGGACTTAAGCCAAAATCTGCCTCTAATTTTTATGGAACTTTAGAAAATCATAACTTAAGCTAGGGACTCCAAATGCAGTGATTGATAAATATATATTTCATAATTAAATAGGTACATATTTCAATACACAATTGATTAAATTTATTGATATTTTATGCCTATTTAATTATCTTTTATGTATGTTCTATCTTTTAATTAAGTAGGATAAAAAGAAATTCTGATATAAAATCTATTCATATCATATTTTATTATGCAGGAGATATTATATGAAGTAAGAGATAAAAAGGAATTAAAAAAAAGCAAAGGGAGTTGCATCAATAAAAAATACAATATATATGTATATATATACATATATATTGTATTAAAAGAGAGGAGACAAAAAGGTGTGGAGCTAGTAGCAAATTGAAGGGATAAAGATGTGGACCCCACGCAAGGAAAAAGACAAAATCAATTGGAATATGGTGGAGGAGATTTGCAAAAAAAAAAAAGGATATATCTATTGAATGAAAAAAAGATCTTAGGTTTGGATAAAGAATGAAGACGCACACAACTCACAAAGAGCATCCTAATATCTATTTACAGAGGAGGTGACTTGCAGTAAGGGGACGATAGTCATTCGCAACAATCTTGATGGCGGCAAGACACCTCTAGGATTTTTTAGTGACTTGCTATTGCGACAATTGCCAAACCCCTTAACATTTCGATATTCATGGGGTAAAAAGCACACAGTTCCTTAAGACATATAGAAATAGCGAAAACATACTGACATTAAGTACTTGTTTACAATAAATGAAATTTCCCCAAAGGGTTTGAAAAATATATACAAATGTATAGAGCGTTCAAAAGAAAATAAAGTACAACTATAGATAACCAAACGCAACTCCAGAATGCATCAGGACTCTACTTACCAATAGCTACTGACTTGTTTTTTGAGCCACTAATGTTTTACATTTGAAAAATGATCAGATTTGAGCGAATCTTAGTAGCAATATGATTTTCAGACATATAAAATGTGGGAATAAATATGCAATACACCATGTCATGTAAGATGATAGACTGTTGTGCATGATAGAATGCTGTGTGTACACTGTACAAGGCGAAATGAATGTTTGCAACCCTGGCTGAACTCTGCGCCTCCGTGTTGGAAATTGTGCCCTAAGGGCCAATCATTGTACTTTAAACATTATTATTTTAATGAAATTTCTCCATTCTGTTATCATATTATTTGCATGTTAAATGTGATAATTGTATCCTTGGATAATTCATAAAGATTGTCCTAAAATGTCCCTGGTCGGTCATCTATGCGGGAGCAGAGATGAAACAAGACCAGTATGACTTTGATAAGATATGGAGATACGAATCAAAGTCTTAGGCACTTGTACTAGTACAAGGTGCTGGACCGACCCACTATGAGAGCTACATGGATCAAGTCATAAGCTTTTCTCATGTATAACCAGGTCACAATGCCCTTAGACCTGAGGTCATCATGGATTCCTACATGAGAGTTGCTAAGCTTTGAACTAGTCAAAAGTCACTTTTGACCGGGTGATGATAAAGGCTACGATCGGGCTTGGTGGTTTTTCATGTAGAGGAATATGAATGATCAAGATGGAATTTGTCCCTCACATTAATAGAGAGATATTACTGGGCCCGTCGATGAGTGAGTCTGAGAAATGTATGGCCATACTATGATGAAAGGAGTTTCTGTCTCTGTTATCAGGCTACTCAGGAATCGAGAAAGTAATGGTCAGGAACAAGAGGATGACAATTTCTATGCCTTATCCTTGATCGATATATCGTGTGACAAAAGGGACGTGACATGGTTGTATGACAGGTTGCATCGTGATGACGATCCTCATATGAATTGGGTAGTCGTAATGTCTTGCTAGAGGCCGCTTGCGACTTTTGGGTTTGTGTAGTTATTGGCCCACTGCCAACTTCATATGGGCCTACAAGGTCGCACACAAGAATGGCCCAACATGAGATAATGTTTGATTTAGGGTGGATGAATTTTATATTTATATATATATATAATATAAAATTCATTAATAATATTATATAGATATATATATATTTTTGAAATATATATCTTATATATATATTATATTATATTATTATATTTAATAATATTATATAGATATATATATTTTCGAAATATATTATATATACATGTGTATATATATATTATATGATATTATCATATTGTGTTGGTTTTAAATTTAATTTATTAAGATATATTAAATTAAATAACTAACATGATAGAGATATAGTATCTCAGATTTAATTTATGAAGATAAATTAAATCTAATGGCTCTTTATTTAGATTAAATAAATAGGTTAAATTAAAACTGTTGGACATATTTAATTTAAACTGAATTTATTTAATTAGCTCATCAAGATAATTAATTGTTAATTAATTTCGAAATTAATGATGATTAATTTTGAAATTTGAAAATAACCCTCATGGGTTATAAACTTGATAGAGCTGATAGACTCAGGGTACATCAGAATTGAGAGCCGCAAGTTAAACCCTTGGAGACATTAGAGGCGCTAGCACGCAGTCTCGGTTGGAGAGCATTCGTATGGATACCGGTAGAGGGAGCAGACCTGACGTGTTGGCTTCTAGAGATCGTGAAAACTCTGAATCATCAAAAAGGTATGAATCCTTCCAACTTGGTTTAAATGTCGTTGATAGATCCTCGATTAGGATAGGTGAAAATTCATTAAATTCTTCCGCTGTGCTTACCGATCCTACACTCCGTTCGGTCCCATAACCTAACCTGGCTAATATACGTGTCCAAGATACTATGCTCATGTTACAGAGAATGGTATACTCAAACATATACTAATCATATAGTACATGCAAGAAAAAGTTACTGCCTGACTACTTTGTTGGTTCCTTAGTTTGTCCTAACCTTTAGCTCCAGCTCGGCTATTGCAAATTCCTATAAGTTAAAGGTACAAGTAACTAGTTATTACATGAACTATTATTGCTTTTAAATCAAATTATGTTGGTTATCTAATGTAGTTATAACATGTTCTACACAATACAATTCTGCACAGTGCAATTTCACTATTTTACGAAACTGGCAGATTTACCATCAACTTTTGAAATTCATAATTAATTCTAGGAAAATCCAATTGGACTGATTCTAAAGCCTAAATAAAGCTCTTTAAATGTATTTTTATAAACAAATACCCAAGTTTAACCACTGTAATCACATTATTCCCAAAAATTTGCCAAATATACACTGTTCTGGATTTCCTTTCAGAAACAGGGCACAACTTTGAAAATTCATATCTTTTAATGTACTTGTCCAAAAATTACAAACTATTTGTCAAAACTTGAATATCGAGACGACGGATATAGTAGGCCAGGTAATCATCAAAACTTTCCTTTTCATGCTGCTGTATATTCAGAAACATTTTCTCCTTTTCTAGTTTGACTAAACGGGGAAAGTATTTCTCGTTAAATTTCTCTTGTATAATTCCTATGTTACCGGGATATCCCTTCCCTAAAGAATCAACTTAGTGTTTTTCCACCACTTATCGGCATTGTCTTCTAGCATAAAATTGCCAACCAGACTTTTATTTCATCAGAGCAAGCTAGAATTGCAAAAATGTTCTCTAGCCATGCTAACCAGTCTTCGGCCTATTGAGGATCAAATTTTCCGCTGAAGATAGGGGTTGTTGTTTACTAAATCTTCTAACCCAAATCTGTATATCATCCTTAGGATCAGGCAAAGGATCATTTGGTTGAGGTACCTCGAGATGATTAAGTTCACCGTATCCCCTAACCAGATCTTCCAGATGATTCTATCTCTGCTATACCTCTCATAATTCCTCCCTAGTACCGTTCATGGTGGCTTGTTACTGTATGAGCATATCCAGAATCTATTGCTGTATTAGATCAGATCGAGGGTCTGGTACTTCATTATTATGTCCCCCTCGTGGTCGTACTATCTTGATATTTCACTATATGAAAATATAGAAGAAATAAGTCCATACGATCATAAGGGCATTTTTGTAATTTCTCAAAATATCGGGTACACAGATATGTCATACATAACATATAACATGTATATATAGCAATTAGGGAAAGGACTACACATCATATTTCCTAAAACTACTATATAATAAGTCTTTGTCACTTTTACATAACACATCCTAACTATACATAGAGCTTCCCTGGGGGTCACCTATCCCATGATTGTCCTGAGTTAAGCACGCTTAACTTTCTATTTGCCCATACAAAATACAGCACCGATTCTAACTTCTTCTGTCCGTCGATTCCCTATGACTGCCCTCACCTTGAAAGATATGCCGGTTACCTCTAGTTACCCAAAATATAGTGCCTAGACCCCACATCACTCTTGATACATGTGCCTTCTTACGTAGTCTACGATATGCTCCATAAACTCCCTAAAGTGGTCATTCAGGCCTCTCTCGACTATGTCATTCTTCTTCCAATTATAAAAGGATGTGTTTAGGAAGAAGTCTATGGTAGTAAAGATCCAAAACTCGTCATGTAGATCTATCTCCAGCGGCTCCTGTCTCCCATACAAAGTGTCCATTATACTCAGGTTGGCAAGGTACTAATCCTCTAGGGTATCATATGATCGCACTGCTCATCTGTACCTGCCTTATACATATTCCCACAATTTATCGTCTGGCTGTAGGTCATAAAGAACATGTATTGTCTCCGTTCAAGAGATTTCAAGTTCGCTCGGGTCCTCCTCAGATTCATTCCTTAGTGGATGTCCTGACTCTCCCATCAATAACCCGGCTGGTGATATTGGTCTCAGCTCTAGGCCATATACTGGTCTCATTGGTATACTCTTTTTAGCCTTTCTCCTCATTCTGAGACCACCCAGTGTTGGGTTCTACACATATAGCTGGCCCTCAGGGATCTGCTGCTATGGGGGACGCTGGTTCACTTATAAGAGTGACCCCTCATGCTGTTGACATTATCCGTGCATGATTCCTTTCACTAAGCAAACAAGACCATATAGTATACTATTCTAAAAATGCTTGAACCGATTTAAGCTCTGATACCAAAAACGTCAAACCCCTTAACATTTCAATATTTTTAAAGTAATAAATGCACAGTTCCATAAGGCATACAGAAATAGTGGAAATATACTGACATTAAGTACTTGTTTACAATACAGGAAATTTTCCCAAAGGATTTAAAAAATATATATAAATGTACAGAGCATTCAAAAGAAAACAAAGTACAACTATAGATAACCAAATACAGCTCTAGAATGCATTGATACTCTACTTATTGGTAGGCACTACCTTGTTTTTTGAGCCACTAACCTTAGTTGTAATGTTTTACAGTTTGAAAATGGATGAGATTCGAGCGAATCTCAGTAGCAACATGCTTTTCAGATATATAAAATGTGAAAATTAATATGCAATACACCATGTCATGTAAGATGATAGACTGTTGTGCATGATAGAATGTTGTGTGTGCACTGTCCAAGGCGAAACGATTGTTTGCAACCCTGGCTAAACTCTGTGCCTCCATTAGGTCCCACAACCCAACCAGGCTAATGTACGTGTCCAAGACACTATGCTCATATTACAGAGAATGGCATACTCAAACATATAATAATCACATAGTATATACAAGAAAAATTTACTATCTGACTCATTTTTCGGCTCCTTGGTTTGTCCTAACCTTTTGTTCCTACTTGGGTATTGTAAATTCCTTTAAATTAAAGTTACAATGAACTGGTTATTACTTGAACTATTACTACCTTTAAATCAAATTCTGCTGGTTATCTAATGCAGTTATAACATGTTCTACATAGTATAATTCTGCACAGTTCAGTTTCACTATTTCAAGAAACTAGCAGATTTTCAGTCAACTTTTGAAATTCATAATTAATTCTAGGAAAATCCAATTGAATTGTTTCTAATGCATAAATGAAGCTGTTTAAATGTATTTTCATAACAAAATACTCATGTTTGACTACTTAGTTACATTGTTCCTAGAAATTCGCCAAACATACACTGTTCCAGATTTCCTTCCAAAAACAAGGCACACATTTAAAAATTCATATCTTTTAATGTACTTGTCCAAAATTTACAAACTACCTATTAAATTAAAGCTCTATATGTCTACTTTAATTCTGTCAATTTTCATAATATTTTGGACTCATTTTAACTAACAAATTTCATTGCTTTATACCATTGCTTCACTAGAGGCAAATCAAACAACATGCACTTACAACTTCATAAATTTCCAAATTTGTTTACCAACATCCAAAAATTATGAACTCATGTATACCTACACAATTTTCCCTTCAAAAATCTAATCAAATAATCAAAATCACAAAATTCCATCTCTTACCCATTGTTCTACACTTGGCCGAAAGTTGGGGTTCTTAGAAGAGAAAATATGTTTTCTTGATTTCTCTTGTTTAATAACATCCTTTCCACTTCTAATCACATGATGAACTAAATAAACACTAAATGAACATGATTAGAGAAAATATTGGAAGCATTTCTCTTAGGGGTTTCATCAGGCCAAATTTACAAAACAATCAAAATCTAGCTAAAACCGACAACAACAACTTATAGCACAAGAGAATTAAGTTTATGAGATTACCTCTTGATTTTACCACTTTATCTCTCTAAAAATGCCTCAGCCCTCTCTCTCTACACTCTTGATTTGGCTTGCTATCCATGGATTTCAAAGAGAAGAAGAGGTTAGAGGAAGTTCCAAGGAGTTTGGAAGGCAAAATCACTTGAATTTCAAGCTCTTACTTTTGAGTTTTGCACTTGGAACCCTAGGGCACTTCTTGTGCTTCTTTAAATATCCTTGAGCTCTCTCTCTCTCTATTTTGAGTCAGTTGCACGAAAATGGGAGCTTAAGAAGGAGTTATGAAGTCTTAAAATATCTACTTGCAATATCTTATTTTAATACAATTTTCATGTGGCCATTTATTTTTCCATCATCTTTTTTACCTTGGCTAATACTTGGCCGAAAATGCATATTGGGAGGGAGTAATATTTGCTCCTCAATTAACTTAATTCCTCTGCCAGATATTTATTTTTTTGAGTTGTAAAAATTTGACTTTTAATTTGCCCACAATTTTTTACTTTTCCACTCAATTTTCCTTAGTGTATAATGCTTCTTTTTCCTCTTCTTGGGCAAAATTCACAATTAGTTGTGCCCAAGACTTGTGTTTTTTCATTTATTATGTTAGGCTTCAATAATGGGCTTTTTCAAAGAAAAAACTGCACCTTATGTCTTGTTTTACTCCAATTTTCATGTAACCTCAACTAAGGGTATTTTTGTTATTCCAAGTATTCCAAAATTCACCATTTTATTCCTTTTAATGTCACAAATATACAGGGAATATTAGTGAATAAAAAGTGAGGTGTTACAACAACAGAAAGGATTGATGCTGGAAGAAGGGAGCTTTTGATAGATTTATTCTCTTTGTTTGTTTTTTTGTGGCTGAATCTAGATTTTATTTTAATTTCATGGATTTTATTATAACCATTTGTGGCTAATTCTTTTTTTGAACCTAGGGTAGCTGTGAATTGATTCTTGGATTAGAGCTTGTTTGAACCATTAAATAATGCTTAATGTTTTCTTGTTTACTTAATCTTTTTATGTCTTGTCTATTTAGGGCTTGATCACTACTAAGTATGAAATTGGAGAATTTTGTTTACACTTGGGAAAGGGATCGTAATTGGACCATAGGATTAAGTAATATGGGATTGGAATTTATTCTAATTTGCTAATAGGATAGGAATATACCTATTGGACTCATATAGTCATGTTAGAGTGAATTTGAAAATTTATTGCCTCTTGAATAGATTGTTAGGAATCATATTTTTAATTTGAGAGAGGGATATAAATGATTAGGAGATACTTATATCTATTTAGACTATAGATTAACAAGTTAACATTAAGTGAATTTTTTTGGATAATTACATGCTCTAAAATATGAAGAAAAGATTAGCTGCTCTAGGTTGTTTGTCACGATTGAAACATTTGAAACACTAGTTTACAATTTTTCTTTTCTTATTTTTAAATTGCTCTTTAATCTCATTATCTTTTATTTACTCAACTTAAATGAACTTAGGAAATTTAATGCCTAGTCATTAATTATTTTTGAGTCTCTGTGGGATAACCTTGATTTGCTAGTTTACTATTTTATGACCCATATACTTGCGGTGCCCACTTAAAATTTGGCAGCATTAAGTTGTTGGCTCCATTGTTGGAGACTCAAGGCAATTGGTTAGTAGAATTAGATATCCTTTAGTAATTTAACCTTAAGTATTTTTTCTCCTATCTCTTTGTTCAGTTTGATATTTGATCTTTGTCTCTTTATCTTTACAGGGCCTTATATTATATGCAATACGGAACAAAGAAAACATCCAAGAAGACAAAGAAGGTCAGTGAATATTTAGAGACAACAACAAATTAGCATTCATATCACAAGGAAAAAGAAACCACGAGAAAAAAGATGGATAAGGATGAGAATGATACATTAGGTGTTAATGATTTTCTAGGAAGGTAATCTTGAAGTTATCTGTAAGGAATCAGAGTACCTAAGTTTCAATGCAACAATTTTGAAATCAAGCAAGCTATGCTTAAGATGCTTGAACTACAGGGTCAGAATGCAGAAAACAATATAGAAGATCCAAATAGGCATATGATACAATTTCTTAATGTTTGTGACTATTTCAAATCGAATGGAGTTCCTAATAATGTGATCTATCTTTGAATTTTTCCCTATTCTCTATAAGGAAAAGCCAAAGAATGGCTTAATAGTTTAAAAAAGGGTAGCATAACCACGTGAGAGGTATTGGAAGGAAAGTTTAGATCAAGATTCTTTCCACACAACAAAATAGTAGATGTAAGAGCCGTTCTTACTAATGTCTACCAACATTTTGGGGAACATTAGTATGAAGTTTGGGAGAGGTTCAAATTGCTTGTTAGGCAAACCCCTGGTTATAATCTAGAGAAATTTGTATTACTTCAAATCTTCTGTACTCGCTTGACTCCTGAATCTAAATCTGAATTAAATGCCGTCACTACTGGGGGAATTACAAAGCAACCAGTGAACCATGTTTGGAGTTGTTTGGATGATTTATCAGCTGATTTTATTTGAATCAACAATGAATAAAGCCCAGTGAAATCAATTGAGAAAGTTACTGATACGACACTACTTCACATTTGGTAGCAATGCTAAGTTTTATGAACAAGAGGTTTGATCATTTGGAAGCTCAAGTAAGTCAATCCAATGGCAGACATAGGGCAGTAAATGCTATCTATGCTCCTTGAGATTGTTGTGGAGATAACCATGCCAATGGCTAATTCCTCATATCTTAACAGACAGAGCCAATAAACTATACTGGAAACTATCATGGCAACAACCAAAACAACCCCTACTCCAATACCTACAATCAAGGAACAAGGAATCACCCTAACTTCTCTAGGAGGCAAGGTCAAACTCTCAATCAAGCTTTAAGCTTCGAGTCTAAACCAATAAATCCTCTGGACATGAAGCTCAAGTTATGCAACCTATACCTCTGCAAGATTCTTTTTAGCAATAGATGGACAAGAGGATGGATAGACCTGAAAATTTGATAATACAAGTTGTGTAAGGGCAATAAATCTCATACTCACTATGATTCTTCTATAAAGAATTTGGAAGTGCAAATTGGGTAGTTGGTAGCAGATCTCAATAACATGAAGACTAATAGCTTGCCAAGTAAAACTAACATTAATCCTCATCGAGATTAAAAAGAGGAATGTAAAGCTCTTACTCTGAGAATTGGTCAAGAATTACCTGAGATTCCACAACTAATAAAAAAACCCTTAGCACCTTATGACCAAGCAATTCCTATGGTCATTATAGAGGATGATAAAAAGGCTACAGAAAAGATTGATGGGAAAGTCAATGATGATAAAGTTAATAGTAAGTCTACGAAAGGTGAAGTGAAGAAGAAGGCAACTAATGAGAATCTCAAATGGGTGCTGTAATATCCAGAATTTTGGGATTGGAGGCTTGAGAATAAGCCTGAATTAAGGGACTACTAAGCCCCGGTTTAGCAAGAGTCCCATATATGAGGATTTGCTGCCAATGTATTTTTCTAGTATGGCAGTCTAGTTGTGTGATATTTTTACATAGGCAAATGATGTCTAATGCCTATGATATCTTTCAGTATAAAAGTAGACTTAACAAACTTTAATTTGATAAGTTATATAAGTCATTTAGAGTTGTACATAGAGAGTTATGTATTTTTGAAGTTAGCCTAGTAAAACCGGCGATTTTCAGTGGCAGCATCCAAAAACAATAATTTTGGGAATTGTAAGCATCTAGTTGGATAAAGGCTATATTTTTCCTTAAAATAGACTTAATAAGGGTCATATAGCCTTTAGAATCATACCAATTGGACATTTGTGCAAATATTTATGAATTTTCAAAATTTGATGAAAATTCTGCCCAGTTTTCCAGCAAGTGCCAAAATAGAAACAAATATAAGGGCAAAATGGTGATTTGACCATTAAAGCAAGCAGCCATTTAATTTTTCCTTTAATTGGGATAAATATTGGCTGAAGTAGGGACCCTAAAATGGTTAACCAAACTAATTATGGTAACTAATAGTTACTTACTTTTTGAAGGAACCATAAGCTCTTGATACTTAGCACATTGTGGACTAAGTAATTTGTGTTAGGTGAATATAATCATACAATTCTCCCCTTCTCCTTTCATTTTCATCCAGCTGCCACAAAACACAAGAGAAAAATCACCAAAAATAGATGATAGAAGAGAGAGAGAACATGAATAGTGTTTGTTATTGAGTTCAATCCGCCAAAACTCTACCGAATCGACATTTTCTCTCAAAATACCCTTCACAAACCTTCTTCTACTCATCCCAAGCTTTATTTATATGGTTTAAAATTTTTATTTATAGGTGTTTGGTGCTGTCTCACTAGCTAGAGTACTGCCGGATTTCCGAACAGGTTGCGGAAACGTATAGAGGTAAGCATAGGCTTCCTTTTGAAACGATTGGTTTGTTGTTTGGATGAGTTTTTATGGGACTTTGGTACTATTAATATTTCAGCCATTGTATATTTTTTTGGTTTAATCATGTGCTTATGGTTAAATGATGATTTATTTCATTTTCTAGAGGCAGAGAACTTTCAACATGTTTTTGAATGGTCAATCCAGGTCTAAACCTAATGAAAATTTTTAGAATGAAAGTTGACATCCTGGGCTTTAATGTGATAGGAAATATGAGCCATTTAGATTAGTAGATTCAAAGTAATGATTTTCATAATTTGACCTTGATTCTGGAATGAAATCTATGACAATTTGAGTTTGACGAATTTCTGGGAAATATTCGGCTATAATTGATGCTCTGTGATATTTTTCATAGAAAGAGGACTTAAATAGCTTTCTATTAAACCTGGAATAAACCCATTTTTATTTTTATAGAATTATTATGAATTTACAAAGTTGGTCAGCAAAACTAGCAGATTGGGCTAACCTTCGAATTTATGGCAATGGTTTTAAATTGTCATAAATATTAGGCCAAATATAAAAGATAGTAGAAATGTGGCCCTTTGGACATTTAATTTCTTGGCTCTACTAATATAGGTATTTATTTAGGGCTATGAGAAGTCAAAGAAAAAACATTCTCAATGGTTGGAGAAAAAGGTACAAGAGGAGGACTTATAGACACAAGGAAGTGAACTTACCTTACTTGTATGTATTTGATATTTTTGCTTGTGTAGTGATGTATGTGATTGCTTTACTTGGTTATGTAGATCAAACTTGAATAATGAAGCTCTATTTCTGTTTATATTGTGGCCATAGATATGTTGTATGAAACATTGAGCATGTAGAAATGTCATTATGGGGCATGTGTATAGTTAAAGCTAATATGTCATACACAGCATATATCTTGCATGCATTATGGTAACTATTTACTACTGAGATTATCTTGAAAATCTCACTCTCCCCTAACCAACCATTTAGACAGGTGGAAAGAGAAGGTGTACTGATAACAAAGAAGAGAACTGCACAAGAAGAATGAAGTGGTGGAATAAAGACGGGAAGATGATTGAAACGAGTTTAGACACCGTAGTAGTCCTGTGCAGCTACATTAATTGTAATTGTTATATACAATCCCTGCGAGGAATTATTGTAATCAAGTACTTATTATCAGAATATATGTATGCTATTTTTGTATGCCTACTGAATTGTGCGCAAATATTCTGTAAATATGAAAATAAGATAAAGGTGTTACATTTTGGTATCAGAGTCCAAGCAGTTTTGGTATAGCATTTTTGGTAATAGGATAGTATATTGATATGCTTAATTTTACAGTGATAGGAACAACCGAGTGAATTACCTCAGCTAGTTCACAAGCAAGTCCCCTGAAAGGAATAGACAGATCTTGAAGAAAATAGTTAATACTTGAAAGGCAGCCATTCTTACAATACTGGTTTAAGGATGCTCTACGAAAAGCAGTGGTATCATTGCATTTAAAGGTGATACCAATACCCAGTTGGCGGTATTGGTTGTACCGGTGCTTATGGAAATTATACCAGTATTCGCAATTGTGGTATCAGTGTGGTATAAGGGTATCAGGAAATAATGGTATCAGTGCATAATGAGGCAGTACCTGTACCTTGTTAGTGGTATTAGTGGTACTAGTGTCAACAATACTGATACCAGCATTCGTGATCGTAGTATCAGGATGGTATTAGCGATATCAGAGAATAGTTGTATCAGTGCGCATAAAGGCGTTACCAGTACCAAATTGGCATATTAGTAGTACTAATGCACTTGATAATGGTATCAATACACATAATGGTGGTATCAGAATGCCAACAGTATTGGTTCTGATAGTGGTATCAGAATTGATATTGTGCATGTTCTAGAACTAATACACAATCTATTCATAGTATTTTGATGACAGGAGATAGTGGGCACAATTCTTGAGCCAAGGGCAGTCATAGGGTAACGATAGTGGAGAGCGATTAGAATTGGTGTCTGCATTTTGAAACAGGGTACATGAAAGTTAAGCGTGCTTATCCCATGGAAATGATATGATGGGTGACCCCCTGGGAAGTTACATGAACATGTTATGTTATGTAGCACAAAGGAGCAAGAACATGTCATACAGTAGTTCAGATGCTGTATGTTGTTACAGGTTTTTCCTGTCTACAGTAAACATCTATTATGTGTTATTATAGGAGTATCTGTGTACCCAAAGCATTATGAAATGACAGATATGCCCTTGTGACTATATGGAGTTTACCTTTTCCCTGTCTTCATAGAATGAAACATAAAGATGGTAGAAGCTAGACCTGACCTAATATACACTACTACAAAAAACGTTTTCAACGTCCCATTTTTAGGCCTTTTAAAGTCTAAAAACAAGAGGACGTCTATGTGAGCGACTTAGTAAAAAATGGCAATAACGTCTGTAGATAAAAAGACGTGTAAAGTCTGGACTTTAGACGTCCCCATTTTAAAAAGGGATGTCTAAAGTGCTACATTGACACTTTAGACGTCCCCATTTTAAAATGGGGAAGTCTAAAGTATCACTGTACTACTTTAGACGTCCCCATTTTAAATTGGGGACATTCAAAGTGCTTTTTTTTTAAAAAAAAAATATTTATATTACTGATCTGGACTAAACAGTATTTAAAACCATAAATTACATATCATCGTCAATAAAACTACAGATCTAGTATCTGAAATCCAAATCTACACAATAATAACTCCAAAGCTGAAATCTCATAGGGAGAATATGAAAACAATAAGAGGAATTAGTTGCAAAAAACTTATCTCCTTCTATTATTGAAATTCATTTTCTCGTAATAATGAATAGAGAAGAGCGACAGGGAGAGATGAACCTCGTTTCCTCAGCGGGAACGTAGCCATGAAGCATGTTTCAGAGTCCTGATCTACAAACCATAACAACACAAGTTAGAAGATAAAATAGAAGGAAAAACCAAAGAAAAAAGAGAAAGATGATATCTTACATCACATAAGGTATAAAGATAGAGTCACTACCTGTATCTTTCACCCGAACCGATGTTAGCGACTCAGGGACTGTTGGTTTAGCGGTGTTTCCACACAAAGTTTTCACAAAACTTGCAGCATACAAAATCCATTTAATTACAATGATATAGCACACATATCATACATCACATAAGGTATAAAGATAGAGTCACTACCTGTATCTTTCCTGACTGGCTCCGGCACCGTGGCCTCACGAGGGCGACAAATGTCAAATCCTATATCAATTAGGGACAACCAATCAATCTCTTTTCCATGTGTATATTTCATTAATACTCTAAGTTGGTTATCATTTAGAACTCTTTAGGTGACTAAAATAGGCCTAAACATATGCCTAAAGGGTTGGAAGAAACTACCCAAAAGACTCCTTACTCGAAGGCAAAACACTCATTTTTGGTCATCTCACTCGAGCACAAATGCTCTCACTCGAGCACAAGTACGGACATCACTCGAGCACGATAGCGACTGAGACTGTGAGTGAGCACCCGAGAGCACAAGGAAACCCTCGAGCACTGGCTCACTCGAGCACGCTGACCCTCACTCGAGCACAAGGCCTAATGCCTCACTCGAGCACCCGCGAGAGAAATCCAGGAAGTGAGTACCCGAGAGCACCCAAAGCTCTCCAAGCACGGGATCACTCGAGCACAGCCAAATGTGCTCGAGCACACACCTCACACCCGCGAGTGAGAAGGCTCACTCGAGCACCTTACTCGCGAGTGAGAACCCAAAAGCACAACTCCCACCTGAAGCACACTCTCACTCGAGCATGACCCCCAGTGCTCGGGTGAAACGGCTATGCCCGCGAGTGACAGAGCTCGCTCTTGGCATCAGCCCACGAGTGAAGACCCGAAAGCACACCCTTCACTCTGGACTCACACCCTCACTTGAGCAGACCAAGCTCACTCGAGCAGGTTCCTCGCTCACTCGAGCACAAAGCGATGTGCTCGAGCAGCACTCGCAGAAAACCCAGGTGACTCAAAACACAAAGGGAAAAACTTGCGCATCACTCGAGCACGTTCTTCCTCTGCTCGAGTGATGTGTATCAGAGACCAGAAACGCAGCCAAAAACCAGAAACACCAGCTGGTCAAATTCTCCCCCAAAGGTTCCCAAACTCTTCCCAATGCTCATACACTCTAAGCACTAACAAGGGAACACAATGGCAACTCCAAAAACACTCCAAAACCCAACTTGACCACAATCAAACACTAAGGTCTCTATGATACACATTCTCCAAATCTCCCTTAACACATTTCCAACATTCCAGATTATTTCCAATAATCAAATAACTCATCATTAAACCATTTCCACCATCAAACACCTTAAAATCCACATTTTCATCATTTGGCCTAATTAGGTGAAATTTTCCAGATTCTTCCAAACTTAGCCAAACATCATAAACAATATACCAAAATACTCTAAATGCCTACCTCTTCTCTTTGCTCAATTCAGAACCTTGATTCCTCAACTTTCAATTTCGGCCAAAAACCCAATCAACACCATTCAAGGCTCTACAATCATCACAATGTATCTCTCATTGAGATGAACAATATTAGAGAAAAGGTTTTAAGCAAAAGAGGATCACAACTTACCAAGATTCAAGCTTTTCTTCTTCCTCTTCCCTTGCTTGCTTCAGCGAAATGGAGAGAGAGAGAAGAGATGAGAGAGAGATGGAGCACTGATGATGAAGCTACACACACACTCCCTTGCCCATGCCTCCAACCGAATAGGAGAGAGAAAATGAGGGAAAAGTGATATTTGTCTTCTAGTGCTTCATCCTATGACTCACACCATGCCACATGTCCTCATCCACTCACTCTCTCAAAGAGCTCACATAAACACAAAGCATAGGATTCCGACCCACGGTCAAGGAATCACAACCATTGATCTTAAATACCACATGTATTTATTCTAAAATTCATATTACATTAATCCCAAATATATTTAAATCAAGATAATTACAATAATTATCGGAGTCGTTAGCCCTAAACACAAATCGGGATATTACACAAGGCGTGGTGGTAGTGTCTCTTATTGTGTTTGCGGCGATGGGAAGGGAAAGATGAGTGTAAAAGTAGTATAAAACTGACAAATAAAGACTGTCAAAAAAAATTTGAATTGTTTTTTACGTCCCCAATTTAATTTAGGGATGTCTAAAGTTGTTCAGTTATGTTTTTAAAAAATTTCTTTTTACTTTAGACGTCCCCATATACATTGGGAACGTCTAAAGTTTAAATTTTTTTCTAAAATGAGGCACACCCTTTGACGTCCCTCATTTATATAGGGACACCAAAGGTCATCCCTGATGCATAATCAGAGACGCCATTTTGGCGTCCCTATATAAATGAGGGACGCCAAAGGGCGTCCCTCATTTAAAATTTTTTTTTAAACTCTATACGTCCCCAATGTATATGGGGACGTCTAAAGTGTGACTTTAGATGTCCCCAATTTGAATTGGGGACGTCTAAAGTGTGACTTTAGACGTCCCCAATTTGAATTGGGGACGTCTAAAGTGTGACTTTAGACGTCCCCAATTTGAATTGGGGACGTCTAAAGTAAATTTTTTTTACTTTAGATGTCCTTAATTCAAATAGGGACGTCTAAAGTCTGTAAAGTCACACATTAGACGTCTCTATTTAAATTGAGGACATATAAAGCTATTCAGTTCTCACCCATAATTACAAAAATGCTATCGTCTTTAGTTTTTACTTCCCTTTTTTAAAAAGGGACGTCCTTTAGTGATAGTAAATCTTAGGTATGTTAACAGAACATCAAACAATGATCAATGATCATATTAATCAGCTATAAGAGGTGCAACAAAAGTATAGCACAGATCAGGGGAAGATTGAAAATCCAATATCATCTAGGAAAGACCAATATAGTAATACTTTCTTTCCTATACTATGCGCTTATCTATATGCTTTGTATGTCATCTTCTGTGATATGTATAATGCACTCTCTAACTAGTCTTGAAAAATCACAAGTATCGTCTGGGGGTGAAGCATAAGTACCCTAACAGCCCAAACGGGGATCTAGTTATGAGAAACAGTACCAAGAAGGTACATTGCCCAGTCTGTGGTCCAAAAGCCCAGCTGAGGTACAAAAGTCAAGGACAAAGTAGTTGGCCCTGACTCAGGGTCTAACAGTGGTTGGCTCTAAATTTGTGCACATTCTAATTGTAATACAATTTGATATACAATACCAAGAGGATACATTCCCCAATCTTTGGTCTTGAGCCCAATTGAGATACGGAAAGTCAGGGTCTAACAGTAGTTGGTCTTGACTCAGGGTCTAATAGTGGTTGGCCTTGAATATGTGTTCATATCGAGGAACATTATTATAGTGTTATTATTCAGTTGTACTATATGGTGCATGGCATATATATTATCGCATTCTCTATGAATAATTGTGTGTTACTATACAGGTCAAGGAGGATCCTACTGAGGTTGTGAGTCAAGTATAGGTAGAAAGTGTAGCCCTACCTATATTGTATTTGACAGTGTGAAACATCAGAGTGTGCAGTAAAAGTGTGGTGAATCCATGTACAATTTTGCTAGGGTTACCGAAGAGGTTGATGGTCACACCAATATTGATCATCCTAAGTCATGATTAGACTCGTGTGGTCTACAGTGACATAACATGTATGGAATATATTGATTTGCCCTGAGTAATGAGGCAATATGGCCAATAGTATTACACTTGTGTAGTGAACATTGAAACAAGCCGAGTGGTCAACATTATTACACTTTGTGTGGTGTACGCTGACATAAACCAATGTGGTTTATAGGGCACGACCATTATGGTCAATAGTCACACAACCTATATGGTTAGTGATGACACATATAAACAGAGATTTGGATGAGCCCTAGTTTAGTAGGGCATAATGGTGGCGAATAAGTCTCTACATTGTAGCCTCCCAGAATCAAATACCCACTCATATTGGCAGCAAGCCACAATGTACATGTTTGTACAGGGCAGTAAAACCTAATAGGTTGTAAGTCCTGAGGTAGTTAGTCTAGATATGCATTAAGCAAAGATGATGGATTCTATGTCCTAAAGGCATAAGACCTCATAGACTAGTATGTCCTTAGGGTGGTAGAATGTTATGTTTTTAAGAATGGTAATGAGTAGAGGCTCGAGGCAATAGGTCCTGAGGTGCTTGTAAGCATAGGGGTGATTCCCTGGGCTATAAGACTTGGCATGTAAGATTGCATGGGGCAGTGGCACTAGGCTATAAGATACTATATGGCAGTGATGTTATAGTGGACCAATGTGTTCAGAGGCCCTAAGGCCTAAGTAGACTAATGTGTCCTTCGGCTGGCAGATGAATTCAGAAATGTAACAAGCAATGACATGAGGATTTGGGGGGTAGAGACCCTCGGCTGTATGATCTTAATGCAAGTTGTTATATTGCACATAGATTACTGAGAGTCATTATGATGAATGCAAATGTTGAATACTATCTGAGATCTGTGTTAAGAATATAATGATGGTTATGTTGCAAGGCTTGTGAGCCTGCATATGAAAAAGGTATGGATTGAGTGATGAGAAGTGATCCCTAAGTTGTAGACGTTCAAATTTTTAAGATGAAATTTATTGAACGGACGGAGAATGTATTATCCCAAATTTTGGGATTAGACAATTGAGAATAAGCCTAAATCAAGTGGACTGCTAAGCCCCGGTTTAGCGGGAGTCCGAGGAATAAGGATGCACTGCCAATGTATTTTTCCAGCGTGGTAGTCTTATTGTGTGATATTTTTAGATAGGCAAATGATGTCTAATGCCTATGATATTTTCCAATATGAAAGTAGACTTTTCAAGCTTTAAAATGATAAGTTATATAAGTCATGTAGAGCTATACCTAGAGAGTTATGTATTTTTGAATTTAGTCCAGTAAAACTAGCGATTTTCAGTAGCAACGTCCAAAAACAATAATTTTGGTAATTGTGAGCTTCTAGTTGGATAAAAGGCTATATTTTTTCTTGAAAATAAACTTAATAAGTGTCACATAGCCTTTGAAACCACACCAATATGACATTTATACAAATAGTTATGAATTTTCAAAGTTTGATGAAAATTCTGCCCAGCTTTCTAGCAAGTGTAAAATGGAAATAAATGTAAAGACAAAATGGTCATTTGACTGATAAAGAAGGCATTCATTTATTTTTTCCTTTAATTAGGATAAAAGTTGGCTAAAGTAGGGAGACTAAAATGGTTAGCCAAACCAATTATGGTAACTAATTAATTACTTACTTTTTGAAGAAACTATAAGCTCTTGACACTTGGCACATTGTGGACTAAGTAATTTGTGTTAGGTGAATATAATCATACAATTCTCCCTCTCTCCTCTCATTTTCCTCCAACTGCCATAAACACAAGAGAAAACACACAAAACAATGTTAGAAGAGAGAGAGAGAGAGCATGAATAGTATTTATTCTTGAGTTCAATCTGCCAAAACTCTATCGAATTAGTGTTTCCTCTCAAAATACCTTTCACAAATCTTCTTCTAC
Organism: Inga leiocalycina; assembly: GCA_963242795.1. Lineage (NCBI taxonomy): Eukaryota > Viridiplantae > Streptophyta > Magnoliopsida > Fabales > Fabaceae > Inga > Inga leiocalycina. The sequence goes on from OY725328.1 coordinate 34,744,278, forward strand.
TCATCCCAAGCTTCATTTCTATGGTTTTAAATTTTGATTTGGAGGTGTTTAATGCTATCTCACCAGCCAAAGTACTACCGGATTTCCGAATCAATTACGAAAATGTGTAGAGGTAAGCGTAGGCTTCCTTTTGAACCAATTGGTTTATTGTTTGGATGAGTTTTCATGAGGCTTGGGTACTATTCATATTTCAGTCATGGGCTATTTTTGAGGTTTAATCATGGTTTAATAATAATTTTATGGTTAAATAAAATTTTTTGATGATTTTGGATGTTTGTGTCAAGTCTGTCTGAATTTTTTTCTAAAGACAGAGAACTTGCAACAAGTGTATGAATGGACAAAACTAATCCAAACCTCATGAAAATTTAAGGATGAAAGTAGGCATCCCTGGGCTTTAATTTGATAGGTAGAAAGAGCCATTTGGACTAGTAGATTGAAAGTTATGATTTTTTTAAGTTTGAACTTGATTCTGGAACAAAATTTGTGACAGTTTAAGTTTGACAAATTTATGGGAAATATTATTGGAAATTGTGCCCAAAGGGCCAATTATTATACTTTGAACATTATTAATTTAATGAAATTTCTCGATTATGTTATCATATTATTTGCATGTTAACTGTGATAATTGTATCCTTGGATAAATCATAAAGATTATCCTAAAATTCCCTGGTTGGTCATCTATGTGGGAGCAGAGATGAAACAAGACTAGTATGACTTTGATAAGATATGGAGATACGAATCAAAGTCTTAGGCACTTGTAAGAGTACAAGGTGCTGGACCGACCCACTATGAGAAAGCTACATGGATCAAGTCATAAGCTTTTCTCATGTATAACCACGTCACAATGCCCTTTGACCTGAGGTCATCATGGATTCCTACATGAGAGTTACTAAACTTTGAACTAGTCAAAAGTCACTTTTGACCAGGTGATGATAAAGGCTATGATTGGGCTTGGTAGTTTTTCATGCATGAGGAATATGAATGATCAAGATGCAATTTGTCCTTCATATTAGTAGAGAGATATTACTGGGCCCCTCGATGAGTGAGTCTAAGAAATGTATGGCCATACTAAGATGGAAAGGAGTTTCCATTTCTATTGTCAGACTATATAGGAATCAAGAAAGTAATGGTCAGTAACAAGAGGATGACATTATCCATGCCTCATCCTTGACTAATATATCGTGTGCCAAAAGGGACGTGACATGGTTGTATGACAAGTTGCATCGTGTTAACGATCCTCATATGAATTGGGTAGTGGTAATGTCTTGCTAGAAGCCGCTTGCGACTTGTGGGTTAGTATAGTTATTGGCCCACTGCCAACTCCATATGGGTCTACAGGGTCGCACACAAGAATGGCCCAACATTAAATAATGTTTAATCTAGGGTGGATGAATTTTATATATTATATATATATATAATATAAAATTCGTTAATAATATCATATATATATATGTATTTTTGAAATACATATATTATATTATATTATTATATTGTGCTAGTTTTAAATTTAATTTATTAAGATAAATTAAATTTAATAACTAATATGATAGAGATATAATACCTCAGATTTAATTTATAAAGATAACTTAAATCTAATGGCTCTTTATTTGAATTAAATAAATAGGTTAAATTAAAACAGTTGGTTAGATTTAATTTAAACTGAATTTATTTAATAAGCTCATCAAGATAATTAATTTTTAATTAATTTTGGAAATTAATAAAGATTAATTTAGAAATTCGAATATAGCCCTCATAGGTTATAAACTTGATAAAGCATATAAACTCATACACAACATGAGAATTCAGAGCCGCAAGGGAAGCCTTAGGAGACATTGGAGGCGCTAGCATGCAGTCTCTGTTGGAGAGCATTCGTGTGGATACCGGTAGAGGGAGCAGACCTGACGTGTTGGCTCCTAGAGATAAAAAACCCTGAATTCGAAAAGGTACAAATTTCTAACTTGGTTTAAACGCCGTTGATAGATCCTCGATTAGGATCAGCGATAATTTTTAAAATTCTTCCGTTATGCCTCCCGATCCTAACAAATATGTGATTGTAATTGATACTTTGTGATATTTTTCTTTAAAAGAGGACTTAAAGAGCTTTCTATAGAACCTAGAACCAACCTATTTGGATTTTTCTAGAATTAATTATGAATTTCCAAATTTTGTCTGCAAAACTGGTAGATTGGGCTAACCTATGAATTTATGGCTATCGTATTGAATTGTCATAAATATTGGGCCAAATATAAAAGACATGACCTAAAGGCCCATGCGGCCCATTGGACATTCAATTTCATGTCTCTACTAATATGGGTATATATTTAGGGCCATGAGAATTCAAAGAAGAAGCATTTTCAATGGTTAGAGAAAAAGGTACAAGAGGAGGACTAAAAAACACAAGGTAGTGAACTTACCTTATTTGCATGTATTTGATATTTCTGCTTGTGTAGTGATGTATGTGATTGCTTTACTTGATTTTGTATAACATACTTGAATAATGAAGCTCTATTTCTGTTTATATTGTGGCCATATATATGTTGCATGAAACATTGAGCATGCAAAAATGTCATTATGTGGCATGGATCTAGCTAATGCTAACATGTCATACACCTAACATATATCTTACATGCATTATGGTAATTGTTTACTTATGAGATTCTCTTGAATCTCACCCTCCCCCAACCAACCATTTAGATAGGTGAAAAAGAGAAGGTGTACTGAGAATAAAGAAGAGAACTGCACGAGAGGAATGTAGTAGTGGAATGAAGATGGGAAGAAGTCTCTGTTTTATTGAAATGGGTTTAGACACCCTAGTAGTCCTATGCAGCTACATTAATTGTAATGTTATATATGTAATATCCTAAAAAGTGATTAAGGGCGAATGACTTCAAAAATGGATGTAATTATTGTTGAATAAACACTTTTAGAGAATGTGTTATGGGAATTTGGTGGTTTTAGTGATTCCAATGGCTTCCTTATGAAAAATTGTGTGGGAATAAGTTTGATTGTTGATTTTAGAGCCATTAGACACATTGGTTAAAAATTTGATAAACTATTAAGTGTAATTCTGCGCAGGGCAGTCAGTTTATAAGGACATTTTGAATAGGAAAATAGTGTCTAAAACTTTTGAAACATTCCAGTCTTAAAGATCACATGTCAAGATTCAAAATGGACATAAAATTCATGTCATTTCTTTTTGTGAGTTGGGAGTTATGAATTTTTGAAGTTTTCCCAGTGAAATTGATTATTTTCTGGAACAACAGGCAAAGATTAAGATTTTGGGAATTTCGTGATTCCAGATAGCAAATTTCTATATTTTTCCTTGAATCTAGACTTATTAAGGGTTCTATAGGCTTTGAAATCACTCCAATTTGATTTTTCTAGAATTAGTTATGATTTTACAAAATTTAGGCAGAAATCTGCCATAATTTCTGAAAAATCTGAAATTGTTGGAAATTAAATTAATAATTAAATATAATATAATATATGATATTAAATATCATCATCCTTCTTTCTCCAGCCATTTTCAGGCCATTTTTAGCTGAAGCAAAGAGAGAGAAAGTTGAGAGTTTAGAGGGACAAAGCGTAGAAATCTCACAAAGTAAGCTGATTTCTCCGACGATTTAGCTCCTAACGCATATAACTTCGACCCTAAGCTACTCCTCTTTATTCTTTAAGGTTTGGAGGCTCAAAAATATATTGTTATTTAGGTTAAGGTTTCAGCCATATTTGGGAAAAGCTTGTGGGAGCTTGAGGTAACTTCCAAACTTTCATATATTAACTATTATAGCTGCTGTGGGCAATTTAATCGGTGAAATTTCACTGGATTGCCGTTGGATTTAAATTTTGGAAATTGAGTTGCCTAAGGATTATGTTGCCTAATTTTAGTTCAAATGGTAGTAATAACCTAATGTAATAGTTAATAAAGTGGCTAGGAGTATAAAGGAACACGTTTACAGAGCCGAAATCATAAAACCCCAATTTTCCTTGGAAAACACATAAATTTTGGCCATCTCTAGAAATGGGTCTTAAAGTTGGATTTTCAATGATTTAATGATTCCATTGCATTCAGGTGGGGTTACAGTTGGTCACTTTTTCAGAAAAGGCCGAAAAAGAATAATTACGAAAATGCCCCTGAAACCCTTAAAGTAGGCCTCCCAAGGGTAAATTTGTAATTTAACATTGAATTTGATAATTCTGAGTCCAAAAATGGATTTCTTGGGTGGAAATATGTTAGTTTAGCTCAGGTTAGAATTTTGGTAAAAGTGTAGCCGGACCTGGTAGGTGGGGCCGGGCCGGGTCTCGTGGGCATTTTTATAAATTTTCATTATAGACTCATATAAACCCCATAAATGCTATGGAAGTCTCTAAATGGTGCATTTAGGATTGTAGGATTCGACATTTGCCCTAATTGTGAACGACCTGTGCTAGAGCACGTTCGGAAAGAACCAGGTAGTGACTCTTTCTCTGTTACTATGTGTAATGCACTGTATGTGTATTGTATCACTGTTTTGTGATGATTTCTAATGCTGCTACAGTTACAGCTGGTGATAGCTATCGTTATACAGCGGAAGCTGACATTTACAGTGCAAGTTGTTGTTATACAACGTAAGCTATCGTTATTGTAATTACAATGAGAGCTGTCGTATTGTGTATACAGCCGTGGATATTGTCATTTGTGGTAAAAGCCGTGTATCTTTGTGCTGCTGCTACTGTTGTTGTTTTTTATTTATTTACATGTTGTGTGCTTATATATTGTATAAGTGACTTGTTACTACTGAGGTTCTTTTGAATCTCATTCTTTCCATGAACTGACCTACAGACAGGGCAAGTGACTTAAAAGGGAAGCGGACAACCAAGAGCAGCTAGGACTCCTTAGAGATCTTTGATGTTAGTTGTTGTTATCTATTTTGATTTGGGATTACTGTATATATGTGGAATAATTTTGTGTAAACCCCTACATGGGAAACTATAAGCCCTTAGTGAATGAATGAAACCCGGGGGTTGCCAGGACTTCTATTGTACACTCTGATATGTATAAATGTGATTCAACTACACAGGGTAATTATATTCGAAACTTGAATTTGAGACCAGAATAGGAATGAAATTTTAAGAGTTTGTGAAAACCCTACCTTAAGGAGGGGAGTTTGAAATGAGTTTAATTATTCATTAGTCTCTAATTCATTTTAATTACACCTTTTCAAATCATAATTACAGTTTTCAAGGCAGAGGGTTACAATATCCCTATGGAAAATTGCAACTGGGAGAAGCTCACCCAACTGTTGTGACACTTCATTAATTGTAAATAAGAAAAGGAGGTTAGTGATTATGAAACTGTAGCCCTTACTGAAGAGTGTAGTGCTATTCTTCTCAACAAGCTACCATGTAATAGAAAGATCCATGAAGCTTTTTGATACCTTGTATAGTTGGAGAAAAGTTTCAAGGAGAAGCATTATGTGATCTAGGATCAAGTGTTAATTTGATGCCACTATCAGTATTTAGAAAATTGCAACTGGAGAAGCTCACCCAACTCTTGTGACACTTCAGCTAGATAATCAAAATTTAGCTTATCTAAAGGGTAGCATTGAAGATGTTTTGGTTAAAGTTGACAAGTTTATTTTCCTTGCTAACTTTATTGTTCTAGCTTATGATAAAGATAGATATCTACCACTTATATTGGGTAGACCTTTCCTTACTATAGCTCAAACTCTAATGGAATCAAGGAAAACTATTTTAAAGGCATCCATTGAATAAGCAACAATCATAGAGATTAAACCCTTACCATCACATCTAAAGTATGCATATCGGGTGAATCTGAGACACTTCCTACTATCATATCTTCTTCTTTATCTAAAGATCAAAAAGATACTCTTGTGTTAGACAATTGCTACAAGTTCTTCTTTGGGTTAGGAAAAGTATGCATAGGAAAAGTTGCTACAAGTTCTTCTTTGGGTTAGACAATTGCTGACATTAAAGGTATAAGTCCTTCAATTGTGATGCACAAGATACTCTTGAGGATAATCATAGGAAATCCATTCAAAATATGAGACAATTAAATCCTATGATGAAAGGAGTGATCAAGAAGGAAGTCATCAAGTGGTTAGATGTTAGGATCATTTACCCCATCTCTGATAGCTCGTGGGTTAGCCCAATGCAATGTGTTGCTAAGAAAGGAGGAATGACAGTGATTACTAATGAGTAAGATAAGCTCATCCCACTCACATGGTTTCTGGCTGGAGTGTTTGAATGGATTACAAAAAGCTGAATGATGCTACAAGGAAAGAACATATCTCACTTCTTTTTATTGATCAGATGTTAGACTGATTGGCCGATAAAGAATTCTTTTGCTTTTTATATGGGTATTCAGGATATAATCAAATAGATATTGCTCTTGGAGATCAAAAGAAAACAATATTCAACTTTCCATATGGCACTTTTGCCTTTAGAAGAATGCCTTTTGGTTTGTGCAATGCCCCCGCTACCTTCCAAAGATGCATGATAAGTATATCCTCCGATATGATAAAAGAAATAATAGAAGTTTTTATGGATGACTTCTCGGTATTTGGTAACTTATACAAAGAATGGTTAATAAATCTAGATAAAGTGTTGAAGAGATGTCAAGAGACAAATTTAGTTCTCAATTAGGAGAAATGCCATTTTATAGTGACTGAAGGAATAGTTTTGGGACATAAATTTTCTAAAAAGGACTTAGAGGTTGATAGAGCCAAGACTTCTATAATTGAGCAGCTTCCTCCTTCTTCTACTATCAAAGCTGTGAGAAGTTTCTTGGGTCATGTTGAGTTCTATCATCGATTCATTAAAGATTTTTCCAAGATTTCAAAGCCGATTTCACAACTGCTTGACTGAAGAGTATATGAAGGCTTTTGAAGAACTAAAGAGAAGATTGATTTCAGCCCCTATCATTATAGCTCCTGATTGGTCACTTACTTTTGAAGTAATGTGTGATGCAAGTGACTATATTGTTGGAGTTGTGTTGTGGCAAAAGTGTAACAAGGTCTTTCATCCCATCTATTTTGCAAGTAGAACCCTAATGGCAGCTCAAGTAAATTATTCAACTACTGATGGGGGCTAATATTATAGTTCACAATGATTATTCTGCTATTAAATATTTGTCAGGGAAGAAGGAGTCTAAAACTAGATTGATTAGATAAGTTTTATTGCAACAGGAATCCGATGTGCATATAGTTTGCTGATGATTTGTCTAGGATTGTGAATACTTCTGATTGTGTGAATGATTTGTTGATTAAATAAAGTTTCCCTGATGAGCAATTATTTGTTGTTAGTAGTTATGGTTTTCCATGGCATGCTGATATTGTGAACTATCTTCAGTCTTTGCCCATTAGCTTTAAAGCAATTTCCTGTTCTCTTATATTTTTTACTTCAATTGCACACATAAAGGACACATAAATCACTCTAAAAGGACCAGACCATCTTGATCTAAGTTTTTAGGAAACAACTTTAGCCTTGAGTTAAAGACAAGAGCCAATTGCCCCGGCTCAAAAGTACACTTCAAGATATGGTTGTCATGCCATTTCTTTGTCCTTTCTTTATATAGTCTTCGATGTACACTATCATATGCTTGAAGTCTCAATTCTTCCAATTCATTCAGTTGTAAAACCTTTTGCTCCAGCTTGCTTGTGCCAAATGTGTTTTGGAGAATTTTGATTACACTTGGGAAAGGAATTATAATTGGACCATAGGATTAAGTAATGTGGGATTGGAATTTATTCTAATTTGCTAATTAGATAGGAATATACCTATCCTATTAAGTAAACAAGAAAACAAAGAGAATAAGTTAATGGTTCAAACAAGCTCTAATCCAAGAATCAATTCATATCTACTCTAGGTTCAAAAAACGAATTAGCCATAAATGGCTATAATAAAATCCATGAAATTAAAATAAAATCTATATTCAACGGAAAAAAGAAAAGAAACAAAGAGAACAAAAATGTCAAAAGCTCCCTTCTTCTAGTATCGATCCTCTCTACTGTCGCAATAGCAAGTCCCCATAAAATCCCAGAGGTGTCTTACTGCCATCAAATTATTGCCTCTTGAATATGTACTAACTCCTTACCACATTTCATAGACAGAGGACACCATTTGCCTTATCAAAACCTCACTTGAATCCGATTGTACCACTGATCCTCCAAAATTGGCATTCTGTCTAACAACCTCTAGAACATCACATATCTCTTCCTAATATGAGTTCTTCTTGGATTTAACTTCCAAAACACATGTTTAAATATTTAATCCTCAAAGAAATCAAATCAAAATCACTCATAAGATCAAGCTTTTGCTTCAGACTTTACATGCATGTAGCACTCTATTTTCAATTTAGAAGAACGAGAAGAAAAAGAGTACACACAAGCTCAACACATAGTTTAAAACCTCCAAAATTTTAACACCTATAAACCCAGATTACATGCTCTGTTTCAGTGCACAAATTGCAGAACCAAAAACCTCAAAATTGACATGTAATAACTCATTCTTACCTTCCATAATGACAAATTATTTCCCAAAGCTACCCAACTTCTAGCACAATTTTAACCTAAAGAAAATCACTAATCAACCAAAATGAGCTTGAAAAAGGGTGTAGAAGACTTACCTAAACAAAAATCTAAGGTTGCATATGATCTCCAGCCTCTTCTTCAACAAAATTTTCGATTACTCTCCGATCTCTCTCACTCAAACTCTCCCTCAGTCTCTCCCTCTTTCTCTCTTTTTCTCTCTTTCTTTTCTTTACTCTCTAGATGAAAATGATGAAAAAGAGAGTAGATGGAGTGTTTTGTTTGTGAGTGTGTAAGTGGTGGGTGTATGTATATAGGTGTGTGTGTGTTTTATCTCATTGGTTAAGGCTTTAATTGTTCTAATTTGTCTAAAATAAAATCTCTTAAATGGAACTCTAATCCTCTTGATCATGGGTAGCACATTTGGGTTTCGTAATTTGGCTTAAACTTTAGCTCAATTCCAATTTTTGGGTCTGTGTAATAAAATTACTAATTTTCCCTTTTCTTTACCAGTGATGACTTACCATATAAATTCTATAAATTAATCCATAATACCTTATAAGGATTTTCTTCCCTAATTAGCTTCTTTAAGACATAAAATAATTTCCCTAAGATTTTCAAGCCAAACAATAACCTCTAACTATTTTTCCTTGAATATTTAGGAAGATAGGCTTTTAATTTCAAGAAATTAACTTTTAAAATTATGGGTCACTTTAAAATTATGAATATTCCCAAAAATTCGTGGTTTGGATACATCCTTAGATTGGCAAGTGATTGATCATGTGTTGAATAGAAAAGCTAAATGGCAATGGCATTAGGTGAATTCTTAGTAGGTAGTCATGAGCTAGTAAGGTTTTTGGGAATATTCATATTCATTCCATGTGTTTTCTAGACATGGATTTGCTAGACATGGAAATGAGAAAGGCATCCATTTTGTTTCTACCTAGATCCAAATAGCCTTGTTGACAAAAAAAGAGAGAGATCCAAATAGCTTACATTGATACATTACTACATATACTACTTAACAACTTTGAGCCGTAAGTGAGCTTTTCTTTCAGAACCCATAGGAAAGAAAAATTTAATAAATTTATGTCTCCCTTATTTTGGCAATTTAGATTATTGAGAGTCTTATATTTATGAATGAGATATATAGGATTGCATATTTATATTTAATGGCCTATTTGTTTTGATTTGATTTTAATGATTGGTGGGTGTCTCTGTAGATGAGGGGAGAAGCAAATAATGAAAAGGAAAGTAAATAAATATAAGAAGGGGGGAAAAGAAGAAAATAGTGTTTTGCAAAAAAATAAGAAATTGAAAAGACTCAAAAACAATGAAAAAAATTACGAAAAAAAAAGAAAGAGAAAAAAGAAATGGAAAAGAAAGAAAGAAAAGAGAGGGGGGATAAAGAAAGGGAAAAGAAAGAAAGAAAGAAAAGTGAGAGAAAGCATATGCTTGTGGTTAATTTATGCATATTTTCCTTTTATCTACTAAGTGATTGAAAATTTTAGGCCTTATATTTATTGTATGCTTATTCTTTCTATCATATATTTTCCTTAATGCTTTTGACTTTCTAAAGTATCTAGTTTGTTATTTGATATAATTTCTTTTACTTCTCACTTGTTTCTTAAACAAGCTCACTCATCTACTTTGTTATTTGATATCCTTTCTTTTGTTTCTCTCTTGTTTCTTAAACAAGCCTACTTTACTGCCCTATAAAAGTCCTTGTGATCTATGTTTATTATTTGATGGTTAGTGGACCAATCCAAGGGTGGAAATTGCATGAGTCAATGATAACACTACTACATATTCGGGCATATATAATGTTTAATAAATAACAGTTACAGTGAATAAACATCATGTATGTCAAAGCAGAGGTCGCGTAAGGATATATAACACTAAAACCAAATGGTTAAATATGCACACCGTCATATATTGAAAGGCGGAATCCACAAAAACACAAAAATAATGGTTGTAGTTAATAACCATAATTAATTTAGTGAGAAATATGACAGTTCTTATGAAACAATCGTCATGTAATATTTACAAACAATTCATCTTCTAACCTTTTATACCAGTGAAAACAAAAATAATGATCTTCAGAACCAACTGTCATCTAACATTTTCATAACCCTTTATAACATCGTCTGACCTTCATAAGTCATAACTTATAACCCTTCGTAATCCGCTAGACCTCTATATAAACTCACCTATTCTTTGTAATTCTTACTACTTTACTTTATTGGCCTCCTCTTTCTCTCTTTCATCATGTTAAGATCCCAGATAGCTCCACCTCCGTCACTGTAATATCCTGGATTGTAATCAAGGATTAATAACTTCAAAGGGATGTAATTAATGTCAATTAAGCACTTTTGAAGTATATTATGTGAATTGTAATGTAAAATGTGCTTAGTGATAGTTTTGTAAGCATTGTGATAATTAGGGGCAAAATGGTAAATTTACCGACCGATTGGATAGTTACCGAAGAGGAAACTCATTGGTAATTGAGATCAATGTCTAGGATTGAAAGAGCAAAGAGGTGGAATCTTGTGCATGCAAATCTATGTCAAATCATAGTAGGGAGAACAAGATGGTGCCAAGTGTCAAGATATGGACCATGGATGAGGTCAAAGTTTTCAAACTCATTCTCTCTTCCTCCCAAGTCGGCTAAGTGCATAGAAAGAATGGAAATGTGATCATCTTCATCAATATTTCACTTCTCTCTCATCCTCCTCCATTTTTTGCCAAGAACAAGCAAGAAAGAGAAAGAAGAAGCTTGAGTTTTAGGTAAGGTTTTGTCCCTAAATGCTCAACTCACCTTCATTAATATTATTCATGGGGTTGAGGGCTTTATTCCTATGGTTTCAGATTTTTAATTTGTGGTGTTTGAGAACCTGTGGAAATTTGGAAGTGAGGGAAACGAGGAACTAGCTTGGGAAGAAGTTAAGGTGAGTATTTGGAACCTTTTGGTATATTCATTGTGGTTATTGGTTTAGTTTTGGGAATTTTGAATTTTTGCCCTGATTTTTGGTCCAATTTGAATGCTGGAATTGGTTAGTGTGTTGTGTAGAATGTGGTGTTAATTTGTGTCTTTGAGCCATGGGAGTTGATTTGGAATTTTGGAATGGAAGGAATTGCATTGTGGTGGATTGTGTGCATGTTGTGTTGACATGTTAAGATTTCTGTGGAACATATCTAAATGGATGGAATTTGATTGTTTTGATGGCTCCAATGGATTCCTTGGGCAAAATTGGTGTGAAAATGGTGTTTTATGTTAAAATGGGAACCATTGGAAACAATTGTGAAAAACCGAAAATCTGTCCATTGAAGGTTTGTGCTGGGCAGTCTTTTTTTGTGGGCGGTTTGAATAGGCTAATGATGTTATAAAATTATGAAACTTTCCAGTTTTGAAGTTTACTTCCTAAGCTTCAAAATGGACATAAACTTTGTGTCATTTCGCTTGGTGAGCTGGGAGTTTGAACTGTCCAAAGTTTGGCACCAAAACTGGACCCTGTTTTGGCACAACGTTAAGTTTTTGGTAAATCTGGACTTTTGTTGTGATTTATAGTAATGGCCAATATTTTTCCTTGAAGGAGGACTTGATTACCTTTCATTTGGCTTTGGGATCACCTCATTTCTATTTTTTTGGAATTAGTTATGATTTGTTGAAATTCAGCCAAGAAACTGGATTTTCTTGGCCGCGGCCCAAATTTTTCTGGGCAGTTTTTGGCCGCGGCCAGTAGATTTGTGGGCCGCGGCCAACCCCCAAAAATCAGTGTTTTGCACATTTGAAAGGTGGTTTTTGGGTTAGCCTTTCCCAACCCTTTAGGCATATGTTTAGACCTAAAATAGTTACCTATAGAGTTCAAATGATAACCAACTTAAAGTATTATGGAATTAAGAACTTGGAAAAGAGATTGATTGGTTGTCCCTGATTTGGTTTATAGGGATCGACATTTGCCCTACTCGTGAACCAACGGTACTAGAGAACGTTCGGAAAGAACATGGTAGTGACACTTCCCTTATACTTGGTGTAAATGTATTGTATGTATGTTGGTCATGTGCTGTGACGAGTTGTGATGAAGTTGTGATGTTGCTGCTTATACAACTAATGATAGCTGGTGACTATATTATACAGCGAAAGCTGGTTACTTCATTATACAGTGAAAGCTGGTGACTATATTATATAGCGAAAGCTAGTGACTTTATTATACAGCCATGAGTACTGTTGCTTGTGGTGAAAAGCATGTTCTATTGTTGTTATTGGTTGTGATTTGCTTACCTGCTATATGTTTACATATTGTATGAGTGAATTTGTTACTACTGGGATTCTTTTGAATCTCATTCTTTCCAATGACTAACATTTCAGATAGGGCAAGTGGCTTAAGAGGGAAGCGGCCAACCAAGAGTAGTTAGGGATTTTGGGAAATATGGGATAGTTGGTTATCTACTTGGATTTTGGATTAATGTATATTATTTTTGGGTTGTAAGTAATATTTTGATCACGGTTGTGTAATCCCCTAGTAGGGAATTTTGGAAACCCTTAGACTATATATATGAACTCAGGGGTTTCCGGGATTTTATTGTACACTTTGATATAGGAATGTGATATAACTGCACAGATAATTCTATTCGATATTTGAACGGGAGACCAGAATAGCGAAGAAGTTTTGAGAAAAAAAAATAAACTTGTGAACAATTTTACCACCATGTGGGAACTTACCATGAATTCTAAACTATCCATTAGTCCCTAATCCATTTAATCACGTATTATCGAATCCCAATTACGTTTATTAAGGCAGGGTGTTACAGTCACCACCCCCTACTCCACCACCTCACCTCCTCCTTTACCTTATGTGCCTCCTCTTGAAATAGAGGCTCATATGTAGATGTTGGCAGGCCTTGACTGGCACACTTGCATTAAATCTTGTCCTCAAGATTTCAAAAGTGTAAAACAATAAAGGAAAATCTTGGAAGGAAGATTTGATAGCAAATGCTACAAAATTGGATTTAATTCAAATTTTCAAGAATAAAACTTTCTTAAAACTCTTTTCCACCTTCTAAAAAAAATGCAAGTAGAAATGAAAATGACTTGGAAAAGACAAATAACAATAAGATGTTCCTCACAAGTAAAGTGTTTGCACTCCTTTCTCAAGATAATTAAAGATTTTGTGTTTTCCTCTAATATACTTATTGTAGCCTATCTACCATAAGTTCTCACTCTCCACCATATTATCCCATTGCTCACACAAATCAAAAGGACTTTTCCAAAGGTTATAATAAATAAAGTAGGATAATCAAATAAAGTGATCAAAGAGTATTGAGGAATAGTTTAATTAGTGCTGAGAATTTAATGAAATTCATGAAGAGTGAAGAAATATCCTGTCAAACCCCTTAACATTTTGATATTTGTAGAGCAATAAACATATAGTTTAGTAGGCATACAAAAATAGCATAAACATATTGATATTAGTACTTGTACTATATTACAGGAATTCTCTATAGGGTTTGAAAATATATAAAATATCCTAAAAAATAGCAAAAACTAAGAATAACCAACTGTCTAGCTTCAACTGCACTGGTACCTTCAATCACTGGTGTTGACATTTTTGCCCCTCGAGCCACTACCTCCAGCTGAGTAAAATTAAGTTTTGGAAAAAGGGGTGAGATTCAAATGAATCTCAGTAATAACATGTAATCATTCATAGAAAATGCATTAAATAAATATGCAATGCACTATAAGCAACAGAATTATATCACCATACTCATGTGTGTACACTGTTTAGTACCAAATAACTGTTTAGACCTTGACTATTCTCCTATCTTGGTGCAGATGACTGCCTTCCCGAAAATGTTTCAGTATCCTGGCATAGATGATTGCCTGTCCGAAAATGCTATTTCCTGTCCTAGTTGGGTTCCACTGGGCCAGATGGTACTTGTGAATTTCCAACCGGGTGGTACTTATACTTTTCCCATACCACAACCAAGTTATGTGCCTACAACTTGTGTCACAGAACATGGCAATAACACATAAATAATCACATAGTGTATGAAGGAAAGAGTCATTACTTAGAATCCCCTTTTCGCTGCCTAGTTAGTTTGTTTACTAATGTTTTTTGATTTGGCTCGGGCTACCTAAAAATGCCAAATTTTCAATAAATAAGTTAATAATCATTCATATCTTATTCCAAATTTATTTAGTTGGTTTTCTTTGTTTAAAACTGCAAAATGACCAAAATACCCCGGGGACCCAGTCTAAGTCCCTTTGTACCCGGTCAACTATACTTTTCCAAAAATTATGACCTACGCTATTCCTACACATATTTTCATGTAGAATCCATTTTTGACCTAATTTTTACCAAATTCACTGCCAAAAGACTAAAATGCCCTTGGCAACCCTTAACTTAGGGTTTTAAGGGTAATTTTGTCATTTCACATTCTAAGGCTTTTATACTTCAAACTTTACATGTACCCTACACAATTTTGCATTCTAAACATAATGAAACCATCAAATTGATGAAATTCCAGCTCTAACCCTCAGTTCTAGGTCTGGCCGAAACATACCAAGTTTTAGGAAAACTTGAGTTTTCATGAATTCAATCCATAAAACACCTTCCTTTCACTTGTAATCACTTGTTTAACCACTCAACCTCCTATTGAACTTGGTCAATGAAAATTTGGTCAGCATAAGCCTTTAGGGTTTGGCATCCCCAAAAACACAAAACCATGAAAATCAAGCCACAAATCCAACCAAACAACCACAACAAGCAATAATAATCAAGAGACAACAAGTTCTCAAGCTCACCTTGTTTCCCTTGATTTTCTCTCTCTAAAATCGTGGCACAGTCTCCTTTTTCTCTTGAATTTTTGGTTGTTACACATGTATTCAAGTTGGAAGCATAAACACATGAACTGCATAATTATCTCACCTTGTTTGCTACTTGTTTCTCTTGCTCTTCCTTCTCGTTCTTGTTTTCTCAAACAACTCTCTCTATTTGTTGATGGCTGGCCTAAAATAACTCTTGGATGAGGTTAATTGAGCGTTAAAATAATCACTTGTACCTCCTTACAGATATATTATTTTATTGCCTTTTTTTGCATATGTGATTTGTTTAAGCTTTATCCCTTTTAACTTGATCATAAATGTTTTGCTTTCCTCTCTCCTTCTTGACGTAAAAACGGGCTGTTGGATAAACCAAATATGCCTCTTAGATTAGCTTCATCCATCTCTTGAAACTAATATTTAATATGTAATGGTTTTTGACTTTTCAACTATACCTTTTTGCTTGGCTTAAAATGCTTCAACTTGTGGCATTTGTATTTCAATCATTAATTCCCTTTGCCTCTTGCCAAAAGTGACGTAAATGAGCCCCTAAATTAACTAAATAGGCTTCTTCAATTACCTTCAGTTAATTGTTCAATAGCCATTTATTACAAATGTTACTTTTGACTTTTCCAACTTAATTTACTTGACCACAATTATTCCAACTCTTGTCATATCTATTTCAAATGCTCATTGCCCTTGCCTCTTCTCTTTTGGATGTCCCACACACAAGAAAAAGGGAAACAATATGGGCTGTGGATTTAATTTAGCCAAAAGACTATTTTGCCCATACATTTTTGACACATCTTGTTAATTTTGTACCTTATCTAAAAGCTGACAGAATTTTCATCAAACTTTGAAAATTCATATATTTATTTATAGAAGTCCAATTATAGTGGTTTCAAAGGCTATGTGACCCTTGTTAAGTCTACTTTTAAGGAAAATTATTGCATTTAGCCAACTGGACACACAGTATTCCAGAATCACCATTTATTGGACATTGCCACCTAAACTTGCCAGTTTTACTTGTCTAACTTCAAAAGTACAAAACGTCTTGTGTATAGATCCAAATGACTTGTATGACCTATTAAATTAAAGCTTGATATATCTACTTTTATGTTGGAACATTTCAAATTCATTGGACATCATGTGGTTATCCCAAAACACATGACAATCTCCCTGCTATGTAGGAAAACACACTGGCGGCAAATCCCAATTCTTACAATTTGTGTTTCTAACTTAGTCATGTTGTGTGCAATCACTAATTCCAATGTTTTTAACATTCCACGTTCACCAAAATTCATCATTTTATTCCTTTAAATGTCACAAATGTACAAGGAATATTAGTGAATAAAAAGTGGGATGTTACATATTCACTTAAAGAAAACATACTCACTTATACTATAAAAAAAACTTTATTCATTTGACCTCCTCAACAATCTTTTTCTTTATTTATTCCATTTTTTTCTTTTTCTCTTTTTTTTCAGGAACACCTTTCTTTCTATCTTTCTTTTCTTTATATTTCACTTATCTTTCAAGTATCCACACCAACTCATATAACATTGACTTTCTATTTCCTTCACTCTTATTCTAAAATTGTTTTACTTAGCACTTACTAAAGTAACAAATGAATGGAAAGGAAAAGATATAAAAATTGCATTTCTCAAATAAAGGGCTATTTATTCTAGGCAATTTTCTTTTAAAAACAAATTAAGGCTCAAATGGGCTAAAGCAAAGGATTTTCATGTGACAAGGATGGACATTTGACCAAACTAGCAATAAAATGAATGGCTAAATCATACATGTGCAGGTAAAAGAATTTTAAGCTTCAAAAGATATTCAAGACATGTTCTAGAGATGAAATTATAATAAGTGTATTGCCTCTTGAAAGAAATGAATATTTAGGCTCAAGTTTCCCCTTAATATTTGACATCCAAAAGTCAATCATCCAAGTCGAATTCTTTGCCTATCTATTAACATTCCAAGAAGATAAAATTGAATTCTAATTAAACTCAATCCCTTTCAAATTCAAATCATCCCAACTTTGCCAATGTTCACAAGTAAAATCTAAGCTTCCATGAAAAGAAAAAATTTTGTAAAAAAAGTGTGGATTAATGTGTAAACCAAAGAAAATTTTCAAAATTTCCAAAAAAGTTTGAGGACAAGTCATACAAAATCAATGGTACCCTCCACCATCACACTTAAATGTCACATTGTCCTTAATATGAATAAGTAACACTAAGTAATGGAAGTGAAGAAATCATCATATCCAAGTGTAAGGACAGAAAAAGTTCTAACATCACAAATTTTCACCAATTGAGCACAACTCACAAGTTGCACTACTCAAATCAATAGTCACTAACAAATATAAATCACATGCAAAGATATACTATAACCAGCACTCATATCCCAAAACATGTTATAAAGAATTAATTCAAACAAAACAAGGAAAAGGAGAAGGAAACTTCCCTCTCAATCCTTGTCTTGTGCTCTTGAATGCTCTTGATTGTGGCTACCAAAGTGGAATACATCATCATGGGCTACAATATGTCCTACAAAATCAACAAACATGAAAACAACTCAACTAAAGAAAACCAACAGAAAATTGAACTACTAAAACCTTAGGTTACCTCCCAAGAAGTGCTTGATTTACAGTCCTCAGCTAAACTATGTTAGGAATTCAGGGAGGTTGAAACAAACAATGCCAATATATTGCAGGAAATGATGCAGAAGTATTCAAAACTTACTTACTATACTTATAAGCATTCGCCACAGCATTTTTCTCAACAGAAATAGTTCTAAGAGGCTCTTTACTAACAAATGAATCCAATTTAGCTTGATGGAGGTCATCTATAACAACAACTCTTGCATATTGTTTCAATTCATTTTGAATCTCCATTGCTTTGTCCCTCTTAAACTGGATTTGTTTTTCACTAACTCATAGAACAATCTCTTCTTTAATATCCACTAATACTCTTGCAGTAGCTAGAAATGGTCTCCCAACAATTAATGGAATCTCTTTATCCTCTTCAATGTCAAGAACAATGAAGTCAGCAGGATAGATGAAAGTGCCAACTTTCACTAGTACATCATCAATGATGCCATATGGATAAGAGAAACTTTGATTAGCTAGTTTGAGTGTGACAGTTGTAGGATTAGCCAACCCTAACTAAAGCTTCTTGAAAAGAGATAGAGGCATACGATTCACTATAGATCTCAAATCGCATAATGCATGTCCTTCAAATTTTCACCAATAAACATATGGAATAGTGAAAGAACCATGATCTTTACACTTTAAAGGCTCATTAGGCTTAATGACACTAGTGATTTCCTTAGTCAGTATTACAGTTGCAAACTCAATAAAATGCTTCTTCTTACTTAACATTTCTTTCAAGTACTTTTATACTTGGGCATTTTCTCCAGAGCCTCTATCAAAGGGATGTTAATATGTAATTGCTTGAAGATATCTAAGAATTTTTTGTATTTCTCATCAAAACCCTTCTTTTGGAATCTTTAGGGGAGTATTAAAGGCGGTGTCTACTTTAGTTTCTCTGGAAGAGTTACCTTTTTCTTCACTTCCTTCTTTTTGGCATCATTGTCCCTATATGCTCCTTTAACCTTCTATGGAGACTCTTCATCATTCTCTATAATAACTTCAAGAGTGTTATAGCCATTAGAACTTGAAATCTTTGATGTTGATGACTGTTATATCTTAGATAATTCTTTTCCACTTCTAAGGGTAATGGCTTTACACTCTGCTTTTCCATCTCTACGAGGGTTAGGCATGGTATTACTTGGCAACTCTCTTTGTTATAGTGCATTCATAGCAGTTGCAAGTTATCCCATTTGAACCTCAAGATTCTTGATGGAAGAGTCTAATCTTGCATTAGTAGCAGCTTGATCTTGAGTACTCTTTAATTGAAAACTTATGAGTTGAGACATAATTACCTCCAAAGCAAGTTTAGGCTCATGAAGAGGAATAGCTTCCTTTTCTAATTGATAGAACCTCGGAGATGACACTTGCTTTGAATTAGAAGTTGATGCTTGATTAAGAGTTGTACCATGTTTCCAAGAGAGAATAGGATTCTTATGCCAACTAGAATTGTAGGTGTTGGAGTATTGATTTCCTTGGTTATTGCCATGGTACTTTCCTATAAAGTTCACTGGCTCTATTTGTTGAGATATTAGGCATTGTCCATTAGCATGACCATTTCCACAATAATCACAAGGAGCATAAATAGCGTGAACTCCCTTGTGTCTACCATTGGATCGATTGACTTGAGCTTCCAAATGATCATATCTCTTGTTCATAGAGATTAATATGGTCACCAATTGTGAAGATGTGTCATTAATAAATTTCGCACTTGACTTTGATATTCTTCTTTTATTGTTGTTTTGGACAAAATCAACTATTAAGTCATCCAAAAGCTACAAACATAATTCACCGGTTGCTTTGTATTTCCCCCATTAGTGACAACATTTAATTTTGATCTAGATATAGGAATCAACCAGGTACAGAAGATTTGAAGCAGTACCCACTTCTCAAAATTATACCAGGACTTTGCCTTATAAAAGCTTTGAACCTCTCCCAAGCTTCATATAGGTGTTCCCTAAACTGTTGGCAAAAATTAGTAGCAGCGGCTCTTGCATCCATCATTTTGTTATGTGGAAAGAATCTTGATATGAAATTTTCTTCCAACTCAACCTAAGAAGTGACACTACTCTTTTCTAAATTGTTGAGCCACTCTTTGTCTTTCCCTTGTAGAGAATAAGGAAAAAGCCTAAGGCAAATCACATAATTAGGAACTCTATTTTGTTTGAATGAGTTGCAAACATCAAGAAATTGAATCAAGTGCCTATTTGGATCCTCCGAATCATTTCTGGCATACTGACCATGTAGTTCAAGCACTTTCTGATTGATACCCACGAGATTGTCTTCCTATAAAATCATTAACACCTAAACAATCCTTTTCATCCTTAGCCACTACTTTAGTCTCAATTTTTACACCTTTCTTTGTGCAAGTATGAGGTTTTGTAGCTTCCAAAAGTTCTTGGATGCTCCTTGTTTTCTATGGTGTCTTAGTAGTTTTGGATCTATAAGGCATATACAAAAGTTGTTGAAAAGCAGAACAAATCTCAAGAGTATCACACTAAAACAAAGAACTAACAAAAATAAAATAAAATTGCTCAAGCTAAAACTACTAAAGGATTTCTAATTCTAATCACCACTTGCCTTTAAATCCCCAACAACAGCGCCAAAAACTTGATGCTACTAAAGTTTAAGTAAGCATTGCAAGTGTACGAGACGTGAAAATAGTATAACAGCGAATCAAGGTTATCCCATAAAGACTAAAGTAAACTAGTAATTAGGCATTAAATTTCCTATTTTCATTTAAGTTAGGCAAATCGAAGAGGGAAATTGAACATTAATTCAAACAAATGCAAAAGTAATAAATCTAATATTTTTAAAGATTTCAAATGATAAAAATAACTTATAGTGGCTAATCCCCTTTTCAAGTCTTAGAGCATATAAGCTCCCAAAATAAATGCACTTAATGTTAATTTGTTAATCTAGAGTTTAAATGGATATAAGTATCTTTCAATTACTCATATCCCTCTCTCAAGTTAAAATTGCTATTCCTGACTAATTTACTTAAGAGGCAATAAATGTCCAAATTCACTCCAATAGGATTATATGGGTCCAATAGGTATATTCCTATCATATTGGCAAATTAAAATAAATTCTAATCCCACATTACTTAATCATATGGTCCAATTAAGATCCCTCTTCCAAGGCTAATCTAAATTCCCCAATTTTATACTTAGTAGTGATCAAGCACTAAGTACAAAAATCAAAACAAGATTAAGTAAACAAAATAACATTAAGCACAAATAATGGGTTCTTCCATGGTCAAATCCCCAAATTAGTTCATAGCTACTCTAGGTTCAAGAACAACTAGCCATACATGTTCAAAATAAATGCCATTACAGCAAAATCAAATTCAAAGCTCAAATTCAAATTCATCACAATTTGAAATTCATCAAAACAAGATTAAGTAAAAAAATAACATTAAGCACAAATAATTGGTTCATACATGGTCAAATCCCCAAATTAGTTCACAGCTACTCTAAGTTAAAGAACAACTAGCCATACATGTTCAAAATAAATGCCATTACAGCAAAATCAAATTCAGAGCTCAAATTCAAACTTCAATGTCAAATGGAAAAACACTTCTAATATCATATGGAAAAACATAAAAGGGAAAAGAGGAAACAAAACACTATTATAGTCTGCTTCCTTTTTTTAATCTTCATGTTCATTCAAACCAAATTGCCATAAGATCGAAGTAGCGAGAATAAGGAAGAATAGGTGGTGAAGCTATGAACATGTAGTGATTCTAAGACCTATAGCTTGAAAGCAAAGATCAGCAACAATGTTCTTTTTTCTCTCCCTTTTCTATTCAAAGCTTTCTGGTTCTTTCTTTTTCTGCGATAAGCAAGACGATGAACAGTTATGGCCACAGTGACAATGAACAGTAACTACTACAATGATAATGAACATTGACTGCTACAGTGATTATAAAATAGTGTCGGCTATAATGACTATGAATAGTGACACCGCTTTTTCTAGCTGCATCATCATCTTCCTCTTCATCATCATCTTCCTCATTATTATCCTCATCAACAATTGAGGGAGATGAAGTTGACAAAAAAACAACTTAATAATTCATGGTTATTAATTAAGAACCATAAACTATTCTTGTAAACATACTTAATGGCTCTAACTTAATAAATACTAAGTTAATAATAAAGTCAACAAAAAAACAACTAATAATTCATGATTATTAATTAAAAACTATAAAGTATTCTTGTAAACATACTTAAAGGTTAGAATACTTTACGGTTCAAACTTAATAAACGTTAGTTAAAGCTTTTGAAATCTTTCCTTTTTCCCATGTTGACTATGGGTACCTCTTTGTTATCCGATGATTGTCAGGGGAGCACAAGTACCTTTCAGTACTTCTTATTCAACTTCCAACGCATGTACTGATTATTTTTTCTTGTCCCTTCTAGATGTTTGTTATAGTATTTAAACTCCAAGATAGAACACTGTGCAGAAGACATGCCAAAAAACTCTTAGTGTCATCTTCTGCCACCTCTTTCTCCTCCCCCAACCTCTACCTCCTACTTCTCCTCCCTAGCATTCACCTTCACCTCCTCTACCGCCGCCTCGGCCACCTCTTCCCTCACCTTTGCCACTACCACCTTTGCCACCTCCTCCTTCGCCTCCACATCTTATGCTTCCTCAACTACAGATAATGCTACAGCAAGCACAAGTGATTAACCATACCATAAGGAGTCTTTCTGAATATGTCTTTAGTATGAATAGGAAGGCCAATCTCATACTTGATAAGTATACGATTGGTCATGATCCTAACAATAATCCTTGCCAATCCTCTAGTGATGAGTAGCCAGGTAATCTCATCAATTCATCAAGCTACTCACTGCTGTTCTATTTTTTTTTTCATTTTATCACTTTTTCTTCTTATATTTTTGTAAAAAAAAAGAATATATCCAATTGTTCTTGCAGAAAAATGGTCATGAAACAAAATAAATAAATACTGGTTTTATTAAATCAACCATCGCCATTTATATAATAAAGTGATATGTAAATCTAAAGGACGTGATAGCTTGACAATCCATGAAACCCTCTCCATTTCAACTTCTCATAATCAACTGTAAACTTTTGTTCTTCACTACAATTATGGACAAACGCAAGAGAACTTTTGCTTCATCATCATGGAACAAATTGAAAGATGAATTCCTCTACCAACAAGCATTAAATGGCTTGTCCATGCGACCTATAAGCTCCATCATATGGTCCAAGTTTACTTGTGAGATCAAGGATGCACGGACCAATGCTTGAAGTAACTTACCATTCTCATTACCTTTTGAACAAGAAGGTAGCCAAGTTACTAGAGAAGGAAGAATATGATGATATATAAAATTCTTAAAACATCTCCATAACTTGTTATTTTTGGTTTTTTTTTTATTTTTTGACATTTTTTTATTTTGTTTATAGAATGGTGGTTGCATAATCAACCCCCAAAATATTTTTAAAAAAGTGAAATACATAATGTTATTAAGTAAAACATGTCACTTATTAGAATACCATATCAAAAAAGTGAAATACATGGTATTAACATAGAACCATGATAAATGCAAATAAATAAATAACAGTTCTTATGGACAAAAGGTATGATAACCCAAAAATCCCTACCATTCCTCTTCTATTTAAATGTCTGAAACATAATACACTTGATACTTAGATGTTTGAATGAAACCACCAACATCATAACCTTATGACTCCTATTGTCTTTTTCAGCCATTGCGAGTCAATTTTGGTTGAGTCTCGCCATAAAAAGCTTTGTCTGACTTCTCATCTATAGTCACGCTAGTAAATACACTTGACCCTTATCTCAGCAACTGTCATACGAATTGTTTTCATTCATGAGCCCTAGCTAGGTATAGTTATAACTTCCCTCATCCATTTCGCATCATCCTTCCTGTATTCACTTCTAATGGTTCCTCTCTTATTGCTTGCAGTGTTCAACCTTGCCAATTAGGTTGCCTTTATGAAGTCACAACATGATAAAGCATCCAAGGTGACATTAAATTGCTTTTATGAAGATATGTTTTTTTGAAAACATAGTATTGCTCTGATTGAAGGTTTCTTAAATTGCTTTTATGAAGTTATATTTTTTGGAAACCTAGTATTGTTCTAATCAAAGGTTCCCTAAATTGCTTTTACAAAGTTATGTTTTTTTGGAAAACCTAGTATTGCTCTGATCAAAGGTTTCTTTCATGTTATAGGAAGTTGTCAACCTCCTACTCTATTGATCTTTTTTTTAAGTAATTTTGGGATATATGGATCCTTAAGCAAATACCTTTCCATTTTTAAACCTATCCATATCTCTGAAAGTTACTTTGAAAAGATCAATAAGGATGTGATGAATAAACTAGTTCAGTTGTACTGGTAGTCATACATGAACAAGCAAATACCTGTATCATTTATGAAGTCACAATGCGATAAAGCATTCAAGGTGACATATTAAATTGTTTTTGTGAAGTTATATTTTTTATTGGGAAAACTCATTATTGTTTTGATTAAAGGTTCCTCTCCTATTTTCATATTAGGTAGGTAGCACCAAGTTAAAAGCTCTAAAATTAAACATTTTGATCTATCCTAGACTCTTCAATATGAGAGTTTCTAAGCTACTTGGTCTCAGCTCTATCTAATAGAGTAACACTTCCAATATCGAGTAGCCATGGAATATGGGATGGATCAAGGTTTTTTAGGCTCTATGACTTGAATCAATCACACTCTTGACTTATACATCTCATAATATAAGTGTTCATCACCTATGACTTGTATCTCTTACGTTGTGTCTCTTAAACAATCAAGCTAGGAAAGCAACAAATGGGTGGAAAAAATGAAATCCATTTGCTCAAAGGTTTAAATACCCTTAACATCCTTTCATATATTCATATTCATTTGTTTTTCCCCTTAGCCTTAGCTTTCAATGGTTAATTCCTATGTAGAGACATAATTTATAAGTGAACAGTTATAATAGATATAGGTCAATAGTTGCTATTGATTCTCCCCATAAAATCTAGAATGTCTTGGTCTATTCTATATTGTATAGCAACTCGGTGTGTGAAGTACTATTCTATTATATACAGTTTAGTCTAACTATAGCTCAAAAACTCTTACTTGAAGAGTCTCACTGTAATATCCTGAAATGTAATCAAGGATTAATAACTTTAAAGTGATATAATTAATGATAATTGAGCACTTTTGAAGTATATGATGTGTAATGTGATATAAAAGTTCTTAGTAATGGTTTAGTAAGCATTGTGACGATCAGGGGGAAAATGGTAAACTTATCGACCGATTGGTCAGTTACCAAAGAAGAGACTCATTGGTAATTGAGACCAGTAGTTAGGATTGTGTTTAAGAAATTGGTTGTGCTTGTGCATGTGTTATATGAATTTATAGAAGGGAGGATGAGATTTTGCCATGTGTATAAATGAGAGCTATTGGATTGAAGTTAAAAAGTCAAACTTTTTTCCCTCTCTCTTTCCTTGTCAAAGTCGGCTCTGTGTGTGTGTATGTGTGAAGGGAAAAGAATTGCATCATCATCTCTCTCCTCACTTCCATTTCCGTCCCAAGCTTGCCAAGAAAGAGAAAGAGAAAAAGCTTGGTTTCAGGTAAGTGAATGCCTTCAAATGCTCATCCTATGTTTATTAAAGCTGTTCAAGGTATTGAGGGTTTCCTTGCCATGATTTCAGAATTTTGAAAGAAGGTGCTTTGAAATTTGCACAAGCTTGAAAGCTAGAGAATCAAGAAGATTATCATTGGTATTTGAAGAGGTGTGTATTTATGGTATTTTTGTATAATTGTTTTGACCATTGGTTGAGTTTTGAGAACTTTAGATTTTGCCCTGATTTTAGCCTAATTATGAAATGCATGAACTAGCTAGTGTTTTGTGATGAAATTGATGCCAAATAGTGTCTTGGTGTCAATGGTTGTGGTTTGGATTCGAAAAGGGAAAGTTTGATTAATACGTGTTATTGGTGTAATGTGGTTAGAAGAGTAAAATGTGTTATTATGGTAAGATTTTGGTTGTTTGGAGTTTACCAATAGGTTCCATGTGTTAAAGTGAGTGAGAATGAGCCTTAATATAAGTTTTAGGACCATTGGAACCATAATGGGTAAATCTAGGAAACATGTATCAGTTGCTGTGATTCTGGCTTCTGATGCATAACACTCAAGTGAGGGAAGGGCTCACTCGAGTGCAGTGAGACTTTTTCCCTGTTTCCTTTTAGTTTTGCTTGGGTTCTCGGGTAGATATGATCCCACTCGAGTGAGCAGGGGCATGCTCGAGCGAGGGAGTAAGTCTAAGACTTTGGAATTTATGGTTGCTCTCGGGTAGTCACTCGTAGTACCTCACTTCTTGGTACTCGAGTGCATTTTAGGTCATCACTCAAGTACAGCTTCCAGTGCTCGAGTGAATGTGAGGGATATTGTGAGGTTTGCTCTCGAGCAAACACTTTTTATGTCTCACTCACTAGGACTCGAGCACAACTGTGGGCATCACTCGAGTGAGTCGTCCGTCACTCAAGTGAGGCAGCCCAAAATTAGTGCTTCTTTTTTTGAAAAAGGTGTCTTCGAGGATGGTTACCCTAACCCTTTAGGCATATATCTAGGCATTTAATAACCACTTAAAGAGTTTATATGAATACCAACTTAAAGTATTATAGAATTAAAAACTTGGAAAAGCGATTGATCTATTGTCCCTAAATTGGTTTATAAGATTCAACATCTACCATCCTCGTGAGCCCACTATGCCAGCGAACGTCAGGAAGGAACAAGGTAGTGGCTCTTTCCTTTGTACCATATGTGATGTATTGTATGTGTGTTATATCATTGATTTGTGATGAATTCATATGCTGGGATATCTATGAATATGTGTAAGCACCGCTATTCCAATAGTCCCTGAGTCACTAACAATGGTTTGGGTTAAGACGGTATACCTTCCCGGCGGTAAAAGGGGATGAGGATGGGGTGTGATATGTTAGATTATGTGAAAAGCTGAAAGGCTATTTGTGAAGGCCGAAGGGCCAATTATGAAAGCCGGATAGCTGTATGAGCTATAAGGCTAGGTGTATGCACTGCCATGCCAACAGTCCCTGAGTAGCTAACAACGGTTCGGGTTAGGACGGTGAGCCTTCCCGATGGAAAAAGGGGATGAGGATGGAGTGTGATTTGTGTTGCTGCTACTATATGATGATTGCTTACATGCTATGTGCTTATGTGTGGTATGAATGTTTTGTTACTACTAGGTTTCTCTTGAATCTCATTCTTTCCTTTGACTAACCTTTCAGACAGGGCAAGTGGCTCTAAGGAGAAGCGAACAACCCGGAGCGGTTAGAACCCTATAGGGACATTTTGTTTGGGCCATGTTGGTTAATCATATTGGACAAGGATTTTGTAAATTATTGTTGGGTTATGACTACAAGTTGAATATAGTTGTGTAATCCCCTCTATGGGAATTATAAACCTTTTAGTGAATGAATGGTACCTGGGGGTTGCCTGGATTTTCGTTATATACTCTGATATGTATGAATGTAGATTAACTGCATAGGTGATTATATTCGATAATTGAACCTGAGACCGGGGAAGAAAAGAAGTTTTCAAAATGTTGTGAAAACCCTATCTTAGGGAGGGTGTTCAAAATGAGTTTCAAACTATCTTTCGGTCTCTAATCCATTTTATTGTGTGTTATCGAATCTTAATTATGCTAATTAAGGCAGGGGGTTACACTCACAACCATATATCATGGTTATTATATAACAACCGTAATGTATTATAAAACTTCACAGTTCTTAATTAGGAACTGTTATTCATGTAGTAAATACATAACAGTTGCCTATGTGAGACCATTATTTATTTATTTTTAAATGACATGGTTCTTACATAAGAACCATTTTGTATGTTGAAATAAATCATAGTTGTCAAGATGAGGCCATTATGTATCATGTAAGCATTACCATATACTATGAGGCTATTCACATGTGCCCATTAATTATTATCATAGCAATGCACATATTATGGCCTCATCAAACCTCAATACATAAAAAGTTTTATATTAAAATTGTTATAGTAGGTCTAGAATAAATAACGATTCTGAATCATAATTTATCTACACAAAGCATATATAGTGCCTATATATATGACGGTGTCTAATTGTGATGTATGGCAGATAATAACTGTTATGTTTCACAATTTTTGTAGTAGTGATTGATGTCAATTCCAACGTAGCTTAAAGAACCAAAAGATCTTCATTACTCATCTAGCTTAGGATTTATAGCTTCGATATACTTTTAATTTATTGAATAAACTTCCCTAGTGATTCAAGCCTCTCTCTATTCTAATTTTTAATTTTCATTTTTTGAATTTGATAGGCTCAATTCATATTACTTAATGTTACTCATCCTTTCCCTCAATCACACTCCTCTTTGTCTTCTCTCTTCCCTACTATGTCCATGTCTGTACCTTCAACCTCTTGTTCTCTACTAATTTCTCATTAATGGGACGCTTAATCTTCTTATATTTTGCAGCATACATGGCTTAGGGTTTCAAATGAAGGACAATTGTTTATGATTTCCTTTAATTTTGTACCAAATATGATTGAATTGGCTCTGAATTTTTATTGAGAACAACATAGTTTAATGGCGTGTGGTGTGTTGTAATCACATGTCAATTTTATTGAATCTAAACCTACCACCTTCACTAATCACTTGTCTTAGCCTAATTAATTTGTTGTTTCTTTTGGTCACTTCTTCCTTTTAATCATCCTTATTATTTAATTCTAATAATTATTTATGGATTAAATATGAGTTTAAAATGCAATGCCAACTTTTGGATGGAAAACATTTGCTTTAGTAGGAAAAACGCATAATCTTACTACTACAAAAAGGCTAATAAGTAGCACACATTTTGTAGTACCTTCTTAAAGAAGTGCTACAACTTCTAATTTTTATATTTTAAAAAAATATTTATTATCTTTGGTGCTTTCTTAGGAAAGCACTACAACTTATGTGTACATTTTGTAGTGCTTTCTACAATTATTTTTTTTTAAAAAAAATAAAGCTACTATAGTACTTTTCTAGAAAAGCGCTACAACAAGTCTAACCTATTGTAGCGCTTTTCCAAGAAAGCACTATAGAAGCCCCTCTAGATATTAAATTAGATTCCATCTCTCATACATTCTCATACTTCACACATCACTTTTGAAACTAAAGTTTTGTAGCTCCCTCTCAAAATTTCCCTCCCAAAATTTCTCTTCTTGTGCAAAGAAGGCAACCACCATTTCCGCTTATCATCGTTTCCCTCCCCTTTCCCTTTTTTGTTGGTCACATTTCCCTTTTCCCTCTTCTCTCTTCCTATTGCCATCAATCCCACTCTCCAAACACCAGATTTTCCTCTTTTCCTCTTTTCAATAGATGGAGGTCATTGGCTTGGGGTTTAGCATTGTAACTTGGGGTCTCTGTCCAACATTATTTTGGCATCTTCAACGTTACCTCTGTTCTCCATCTTTTTTTTAATTATTTTACTTTCAAAATGGAATTTCTTTTTTTAGCCTCTTCAAGTTAGAGATTTTAATGTTGTATGTTGTTGGGCATATGAGAAGGAAAGATAGATGAAAGAAAGTAGAAGGCAAGGAAGGGTTGATAATTTTGGAGTTGAGCGTTAAGACTATATGAATGAGAGACTAAACCTCTTAGATCCTATGTTTTGATAATAATAAAAGGTATTACAAATGATTTAATTGAACAAAATTTTTTTAACAATAAAATAGATTGTTTTGAGGTATATAGAGCCATCACTTGAGTGAGCACTCGAGTGATGAAGAAAGAGAATAAGTCTTTGTGCAAGTAGAATTCACTGGTTAATTTTAAAAGGGATCACTCAAGTGATGACCTTGAATCACTAGAGTGATCACTTGAGTGATGCAATGGAAAAAGGCTTGAAAACTCTCTACCAATTTCTGAATGAGATCACTTACGTGATGACCAAGGATCACTTAAGTGATGAGATAAGAGAAGATACCTTTAACTCCCTACCAAAATTTATAAGGGATCACTCAAGTGATGGAGTTAGATATGTTGCCAAACTCTTAGCCAAATTCTAAAAGGGATCACTACAGTGA
Organism: Inga leiocalycina; assembly: GCA_963242795.1. Classification (NCBI taxonomy): domain Eukaryota; kingdom Viridiplantae; phylum Streptophyta; class Magnoliopsida; order Fabales; family Fabaceae; genus Inga; species Inga leiocalycina. The sequence goes on from OY725328.1 coordinate 34,774,406, forward strand.
ATACTCGAGTGATGGCCTTGGATCACTCGAGTGATCACTCAAGTGATGTATTCCAGAATACATGATAATCATCTGTTAATCATTGATTTATTATATTTGTATCTAACATCTTATTATATTAGTATTATAAGCATTTTCCCAAGAAAACAATGAGAAAATATGCAGAGAGAAGAAAAGTAATTTTATGAAGCGGAGCATCCATCTAATATAACGGCTAGTATTTCAAATACGAAGAGCGGTAAAAGAAGCTATGTGACTCTAACAAACAAGTTGAAAAGTTGACAATTGTTATCTATCAATTCAACTATAAATACAGAAGAATTCAAAGCATATAAGAACACACAGAACTATCAACGATTAATCTACATATTTGTACTTGTTCTATTTTTTGTTCACTCACTTTGTACTTCAGTGATTCTATATTCACTTTGTGAGAGATATTTTCATTACAAACTCAATATTTCTTATTGAGATTACTTAAGGTTCTGAAACCTTATGTAGGGATTGTATTATATTGTGTAAGGGGGAGCGAGTGTCCAATGAAGGAACTTGTTGTGTAGTAAGGCACCAAGAACCTACTGAATCTTAGAAGATATAGTAAGAAATCTCTGAAGAATTCTAAAGACTAGACGTAGGTCAAAGTGGTTGTGGCCAAACCAATATAATTCCCGATGTACACTTCAGTGATATTTCTCTTAGCTCTTACCTACATTTTAAATTCTGTCAATTTATATTTACGATTCAAATATTTTGTGGTCACCTAATTCATCCCCTCTTAAGCAAAACACTTGCACTAATATTTGGTATCAAAGCGTAGGTCTTCTTGTTCAGGTATACAACCTAAGAAGGATCCGATGGTAAGCATGGGTAAAGGTATACTTCCTAACGGAGCTTCAATTACTAGACCAACAAGTTTCAATGGGGAATCTCTTTCTAGAAAGTAAAGTTTAGAGTATTCATAATGGTTACAAAATACAGACTATCGAAAGTGATTGAAAATGAGAACTACGTACCAGTAAGATTGAACAATCACAAACAATTCCCAAGTCACCAATAGAATATGATGACAATGACAAAAAGCTCATAACCCTAACAGCAAAGCAATTTTGATGATTTAAGGTGCTTTAAGTCTAAAAGAATATTTCAGGATTTGCGCACTTCTAATGGCTAAGGAAATGTGGCAAGCCCTGGAAATTGCTCAAGAAGGAACTTCAGGCATAAAAGAAAACTGAATCAATACTTTGGTTACTGAATTTGACTTACTTTGATTAAGTGAGAAGAATCAATAGCTGAGTTTGAACTCAAGTATACCCATCTCATAAATCAATTCGGAGCACTTAGGAAAATCTATGATCAGAATACCTATGTAAGGAAAGTACTAAATATTCTCTCCAAAGAGTGGGAGGCCAAAGTCATAGCAATAAAGGAGGCAGAAGGAGAATCAATGCAATCAGTTACTTCTCTATTCGGAAGTCTCTTTGAATATGAAAGTAAATTGAAGTTCAAATGAGAACTTGAGGAGACCAGTGACAAGAAAAAGAAAATCCTAGTACTAAATATAAAAGGAGGAAACTTAAGAAGATGATGAAGATTTCAATAATGACGAAATGGGCCTAATAATAAAATGATTCAAAAATTTTTACAAGAAAGGCCAAGGATTTAGAAATCTTTAAAAGGGAGGAACTAATAGCAGAAGAGAGAATAAGGAACACATCATCTACTATGAATGTGGAATGCTAGGACACATCAAGTTAGAATGTCCAGAGTTGGTTCAAAAGAATAAAGAAAAGAGAAAAGACAAGTTCTTCAACAAAAAGAAAGCATTTATGTCCGCTATATGGGGAGACAGCTCCTCTAATGAAGATAGCGATATAGAAGAGGAAGTGGCAAATATCTGTTTGGTTGGTCAAGAAAAGACAGAAGAAAAGGTAACTGATTTTGACCTTACTTATAATGAATTGCTTTCTGAGTATAATAATTTACATTCTGAGTTCATTAAAGTAGTTAAAGAACTAGTTGCTTTCAAAAATAAGAATAGAATTCTTAAAGATAAGCTCATAGAATTACCTAACAAAAATTGTGAAAGCTATCCTTCTTTGAATAGGAAAAATGCTGATCTCACTAAAACTCTTGAGAAATTTACTAAAGGTAGTGAGATATTAATTATCATTTTAAAAGCTCAACGTTTGGTGAATGATAGATATGGTAATGGATATGACCCAAAATCAGACAAATAGAATGGAAGAAAGAAAATAGGAGGCAAAATATATTTAAATTATTTTCAGTATTCTGTACATATATCGAATCCTTTTGTGAATTGTAATTTTTCCAATAGGAAGGGTTACTACATTTCCTTATGCCTTCATAAAAGGAAAGGAAAAATAGGAACTTATAAACGAGTACTTAAACGCTCATATGTTCATAAAGTAATTTGTACTAACCCAAAAGGAAACAAAAAGATATGGGTACATAAGACTTAATTATCTTTAATTGCATATATGTCTCAAAAGCATCCAGAGCCAACAAATGGTATATAGACAGTGGATGCTCTAAACATATGATTGGTGTTCCCAAAAATTTTACCACATTAGAACCTAAGGAAGGTGGAAAGGTAAAATTTGGAGGAAATCAATCCAGGAAGATAGCGGAATTGGTAAGATTAGAAGTAATAAAGGTATTCAAGTCAAAGATGTTTATTACATTGAAGGCTGATAAGTAAACTATTTGCATATCTATTTTCCCTTACATGATGATTTTGTGGATGATATTTGAGCTCAATTTAATAAATTTGGGTGTAATTAGTAAATAAATAATGATTTTGGTATGAAATAGAATTTCGTGAAAAATACTAAATTAGGCCCTTTTTCAGTTTTCAGGCAATATCTAGAGCTCTAGATATCGGATTAGGATGTTCTATATATGGATAAACAACTAAGAAAGAGCTATATGACTTTTATGTTGAGACCAAAACCCAGTTCTATCTCCAAGGGTTTCAAATTTTGCTTGGAAGTTAAGAGCGGGAATCATTTACCATTCCACCAACCATTCCATCTACTACATTTCATCTAAGACTACATCTTCCTTTTCATCTACTACTTCATCTATCACATTTCATCTACCCTACTCCATTCTTCCCTATATATAGCCACAATCTCCTTCACATTTTACACAACCATTTTTCATATCCATTACTTTCCTCTCTTCTCCACTTATACACCATTTCATATCCATTACTTTCCTTTCTTCTCCATAAACACCATCTTAGAGTTAATTTATGCATTGTATTTAATTCCTGCATGCCTTCTACATGGAAGGCTTAGGTAGTCATCCTTTATGGATGGCATAGGTTGCCAACTACATGGAAGGTCTTACCTTCTAAAAGGATTACTAGATTTTCTCCATTTTCATGCATCTAGTAGTTGTATATTTATGTTTTAGAATTTAATAATTAAATTTTATGTAAAGTTAATTTATTTTGGTTTTGTTTTTAATTTCATCATGAGCTAAATTTCCATTTTCCTATGGTAATGATGTAGCTTACTAATGACGGATTAAATCTTAACTTATCTTGTTTTAATTTTTCCTTCATGATTGAGTTTTAATTATTTTTCTTAATGCTTTTGATTGATTGGCCACCTTTTGAATGATTTCAATATGCATGTTGAGATCGGAAGGAGATGCATGTGTGTAGATCATATAATTAAAACCATAACTTGCATATGAAAAAGGAATATATTCATATGAAAAGTATAGTCTTACTGAGTTCCATAAATCGTAATGCATAATTAATTGCTTAAATTCATATAGTAATATATTGGATTAGTAATTAATTATAGAATTGCTTGACCTTGGAAGAGGCTAGTAATTAAATTAGGAAAACTCGACTATCAATCATGTGGAATAAATTGGGCTAGAATAGATAGGTGATTCAATCTGAAATTTGCTAAGTGAAATCTAATCCCTAGGACTTTTTCTCATAGTTGCTTTCGTGTCATTTGCATTCATATTTAATTATTTTTAATTTTGTAATCTCAATCACCAACTAATCGATCAACTAAATAGAGTTAAAATTACTCATTTGGTAATTAGTGATCAATCCTCGTGGGAGTGATACTTTACTCACTTCTGTATTACTTAATTACGACAGTGTACACTTGCACTATTTAATAGACCATTTACACTCATAACAAATTTTTGGCGCTGTTGCTAGGGATTGTTATCATTAATATCAATACCAAGTAATTTTAATACTAATTTAGTCTTTATGTTAAACTTTAAAAAAAAATTAAAATTAAAAAAAGTGGATTATTCACAACATTTTTTTGGTTATAAATTGTCATGTCTTGGTTGTTTTTTAGGAATGCATGTGGATGGAATGAGACAAGAAAAGATAAATAATAGTTGGATTGAAAATTCTTTTCCTTATAATTGTTTTTCTAGTGCTTATTATGGAGAGTGTCATTCCTATAAGCATTATCTATATACCACTAACAATCATTATGTGAGAGATGATTTCACTATAAACCAAACTTATTTTGATCATTCCTTTTATCTTGGTGGAATTTTAGAGCAACAAGAGTCTTTGGATCTATATGTCAGGTATTGTCCTAATCCTCCTTTCTACTCTTATTCACAATTAAAGAACAAACTCTTGAGTATAAGGAAAAGTCTGATTTAGAAAGATTATGTGAGGACCTTAGTAGAGAGCAAAAGGAACTTGTCACTAGTGTCAAGTCAAGTGTCCTAATTATTTGAATATATGTGAGTCAAATTATTTTGTCACTTGAGACTACAAGGCAATATAATTCTTTAAGCATGATGACTACTTCTTGTGTTGATGATGATTATTGTGAGGAAGTTGAGGATGTGGAATTGAATGAAACTTTAGCTCTTGTGGAATGTGATAAGGAACTTGAAATCACTTTTTGAGAGGATAATAAGTGTAGTATAGAAGAGGTTCCAGTTGTGGAACCTAATTCCTGTCATTTTGATATTGAAACTAATGTGGATATTCCAATAGCTATTGTTCATATCTCTCATGTTGAAGAGTTGACTCTTACTGATGAGAGTCAAGTGGATTTTGTGGGATGCTCTAAATTTCTGGAAATTCCTAAATCTGTTTGCGAATACATGCATGTTGTGATTTATTTGAATTCAGTAAATAATTGTACTCTAAAATTGTCTATGATTGAAAAAGTACAATTAATTACCTTGAATGATCATTATTGGTGTCTGAAACATTGTTGCTTGAAAAGAAAGAAAGACAAGGTGATCATGGTGTTTGATACTTTTGATTAGTAGTTTGTTTTGGGAAGTCTGGCTGAAGACTATAAATTTAGCGTTGCTTGGGAGGCAACCCAAGGTTTAGTTAGATGTTTTGTTGTGATTTTATAGGACTTCTGATAGCCCTTGATGACAAGAACATTCAAAGAGTATAATGGCGGTGCACTCAACATTTTGAAAACTGTCATCACGTTTAAAGAACCAATAGGTAAGTCCTCCTTCTCATAAGACTAAAAAAAATAATAATAATGAAAATGAAAAAATGATGAAAAAAATAATATTTTTTTAAAAAAGAGTTAAGTGGTTTGGTCTTTGTTTAGCTAAAGACGTTAAAGGATGTCGGTTATTTGGGAGGCAACCCAAAACTTCTTTCCTACTCCCTCATTTTTCCTTCCTACTCCCTCATTTTTCCTTCCGACTCTCTCATTTTTCTTTCCTACTCACCGAAACACACTATACTATGTTAGAGATTTTACTTTTCATCTCTTTCATTACAAGTTAACATGGAGGAATCTCTAGTAAAGCTTAAGAACAGGTTCCCTACTCTTCCTAAAGATGTGTTCAAGAAGATCTATAACTGCCAACTTGAAAGGATGAAGATATTTAAGTATTTAGGCCTTCCTGTGGACATATATTAGATCATTGAAGCTAAGGTACATTTATTAGGTGAGATTTATAAATCATTTGTTAAACATTTACTAGGAATTGGAAGAAGTTCTTACTCCAACAAGAGAATAGCTAAGAGAATGAATATCTGCTATAAATGTGCAAGGCGAACATGTGATCAGCCCTGTAGGAACAAAGGTATGGTTCTATTAATCGAGAAGATAAAAATAAATTTATAAAGGATGGACTGAGTAAGGAGTCATTGGATGATATCATTCAAACTCTTGAGACACATTCGAGTGGTGATGTTCATCGTATTCTTCTTGATTTAGTGGACATATTCAAAAAAGAAAAAGAGTGCTATTGTCTTGGAAATTTGACATTAAAAGACCCTGTTTACTAGTTTATAAAAAAACTGGATGGGAGGCAAATCCTCGATTAATAGAAAGCATTTAAGCTATTACTAGACGTAAAACCCAAGGAAGGTGTGAGCCAAAATCACAACTACTGTACATAATCATGCTTTTATCTAATTTGTCTTATCTTTTCAGCAGCTTTTGTCCAACCTATTTTAGCTTTTCAATAACTTTTGACTTTCTTTCCTCTTTTTGTTAATTTCTTCACCTAAATTATGCCGATCATTCGTGTCGAATATTTTTCAAACTTCTTTGAAAATTTCCTGATTTGCATGATCTTGTTGTCACTATTTTAGTGTTATATATATGAACTCTTCTACTTGTAAATATGCACTCTTTCACTTGTAAAAACAAATGGTCCGAGAGATAAGAAGAGAAAAAGGGTATCAAACAAAAATGTAGATTTACATATATCTGCATTTTTGGGGAAACTGATTGGGGCAAGGATGGAGAGTTTCTAACTGTAGCAAATAAAGTTGGAAGTGCATTAGCCACTAGAAAGAGCAACTTTGTATACGGGGGAGGCATCCAGGGCCTAAGGGGAAGTGTGGCCATTTCTACATCCATGAATGGAAGCAAGGGTTTGAGTGTAAGGGTGAAGGAGTTGGAATATCACATCTTTTCCTTAAGACAAGAGTTGCAAGTTTCAAGTTTGCCTAAACAAATAAGACAAATGTTCTACCACGCTAAAGCTTTTATCGCTCTACCTAGTGGTTTAGAGACGTTGGATGGGATTTCTAGCGTTGCATATTGGGTTAAGTTAAACTATCACAAAAAGCCGTTAGGATTGTTAAATATTAATGGTTTTTATGATAATCTATTGTTTTTTTCATTATGCTATTGAAACAGGATTCATACCCCAAGTGACTTACTATTCCATAATTTCTGCCTTAACTGCTGATCAGCTGCTCAATCAAATGTAAACCTATGAACCTAAACTAGATATACTAGTCAAGCAAATAGGTGGGCAATCTTCAGATAGCAGTTAGAAGTAGGATCAAAATACCACTCTTTGCTTGTAACTTTCCTTAATCTCTTGGTTTTACTCTTAGCATTTTGGTATTATGCATTTATGTTTAAAAGAACAAAAACCTTTCTCTAAGCTCTAGAAGACATTGGGGACAATGTGTAATTTAGGTTAGGGGAGGAGAAAACAAAATTTTTTTAGTTAGTTAGTAAAACCATTAGATGCATGGGGTGTCAAAAAAAATGGCAAAGTAAGGAGTTATTCTTAACTCCTAAGACGCATTTTATTGTTACATATTTTTATTAAAAAAAGTAAAAGTAAAAAACAAAAGCATCATGTTTAAGTGCTTTATAATGATCTTAAGAAGTATATAAGTTTTAAGTATGGATCAAATGAATTTAGAGATTTCATAGCATGAATGAACAACTGATTGTTGCAATTGGTGATGAATTTTGAGATTGAATGAGCTGAGTTTAAAAGCCCTTAACCATTAGCTTTTAAGCATATAATGATTATTTCTCTTGTGTGTGATATTCACCTATTAAGTTGTCACTCTAGAACTTGTGTTAAATCTGGTTGAAATTACATCTCACATGCACATTCAAAAATGATAAAGGCATTTATTTTGTTTAGCCAAAGCCAAATAGCCAACCTTGCAATTATACAGTTGATAAGCCCCTTTGAGCCTAATTGATTGTTTCTTTGTTCTCAACCAATTAACTTGTGCTTTAATGATATATCAAGTACTTTTACCTAATTTGAAAGAATAGCAAAGCATTTGAAAATTTTGTGAAATGGGTTTTTAACAAGTGTGAGGATGTATATATCATCAACTTTAGAGTTGCAAAAAAAAGTATAAGAAAAGAAAAAAATTGTGAGTATTCGAATTATGGGTTGTTGTGATGAAATAAATTTATTCAGAAGTTGGCCCATTTTTCAATTGGTCTATTAATTTTTTAAATTTATCCCTTCATATCACATTTTAGATTTCCTTTTACCTTAACCCTATTACAACCCTTAATAAGTCCTTTTGATTTGAATTATGCATGTGAATTAGATAGTGAAGATTGAGATTTTTAGCAAGCCTATGGTAGTGCAATTTTTTTGGTTGAATTTGAGTGAAACACTTACCCTTAAACACTTGAGAGATTGAGAGAATGAGCTACACTTACAAACTCGGTTTATTCATTTTCAAATAAAGTTACCACTTTATATTTTTGTGGATTCATCAATACCATGATCTCTTTATTTTTCAATTTTATTCTTGCTTATGATTTGACATTTCTAATTTTGTTAGCACTAATTAGTCACTCCTTGTTCGAGGACGTCCAAGAGCTAAGTGTGGGGGAATTTGATAAGTAAAATATTTGCATATTTTTTCCCTTATATGATGATTTTGTGGATGATATTTGAGCTCAATTTAATAAATTTGGGTGTAATTAATAAATAAATAATGATTTTGGCATGAAATAAAATTTCTTGAAAAATACTAAATTAGATCCTCTTTCAGTTTTTAGGTAATATCTTAAGCTCTAGATGTCGGATTGGGAAGTTCTATATATGGATAGAAAGCTAAAAAAGATCTCTACAACTTTTATGTTGAGATCAAAACCCAATTCTATCTCCAAAGGTTTCAAATTTTGGTTGGAAGTTGAGAGAGTGAATCATCTACCATTCCATCTATCACATTTCAACTACCACTTCATCTTCCTTTTCATCTAATACTTCATCTACCATATTTCATTTACCACTTAATCTACCCTACTCCATTCTTCCCTATATATAGCCACCCTTTCCTTCACATTTTACACCACCATTTTTCATATTAATTACTTTCCTCTCTTCTCCACTTACACACCATTTCATATCCATTACTTTTCTCTCTTCTCCACAAACATCATCTTAGAGTTAATTTTATGCATTGTATTAAATTCCTGCATGCCTCCTACATGGAAGACTTAGGTAGTCCTCCTTTATGGATGGTATAGGTTGCCACCTACATGAAAGGTTTTACCTCCTAAAGGGATGGCTAGATTTTCTCCAATTTCATGCATCAAGTTGTTGTATATTTATGTTTTAGAATTTAATAATTAAATTTTATGCAATGTTAATTTATTTTGGTTTTGTTTTTAATTTCATTATGAGCTAAATTTCCATTTTCTTAGGTTGATGATGTAGCTTACAAATGGTGAATTAAATCTTAACTTGCTAAATCTAGTTCTAATTTTTCCTTCATGATTGAGTTTTAATTATTTTTCTTAATGCTTTTGATTGATTGGCCACCTTTTAAATGATTTCCGTATGCATATTGAGACCGGAAGGAGATGCATGTATGTAGATCATATAATTAAAACATAACTTGCATACACTGTGGAAAAACGGCTTTTCAGACCGATTAAAATTGACATTTTAGACCAATTTTTGATCCGATCTTGATATAGCCGCTCTTAAAAGTATGTCACTTCTAAGACCAATTTGGTAATCGGTCTTAAAAGTCTAACTTTTAAGACTGATTGTATTAATAACCGGTCTTAAAGTAACAATTTTAAGACCGGTTATTATGAGCACCGGTCTTGAAAGACCTCTTTTATAAAGAAAATTAAAGAATATTTTTAAGACCGGTTATAATTATAAACGATCTTAAAAGTTATTTTCCTTTCTTTAAGCATACTTTTAGCCTTTATATTCTGCTCTTTATTTCTGTCCTTTACCTCCTACACTCTTTCCTTTCAGTCTTTTAAATTCTGTCAATTTAAATTATGTCTTTTCTTTTCCGTTCCTTTTCTTCTAAATGCGGTAGCAGTAGCTCTTCTTCTACTCCATTAAACAACTCTATGCTAAATGATGAGGAATCAAAGTCTTCAACTTCTAAACAAATTTTCAAAGAAGAAATTTCTTTTGAAAATATAAAGCAGAACGTAGACGATTGGGTTTTACCTCCAATTGCTCTAAACGCGCATTATCAAATGCAAACTCAAGATAAGAAGTGGTTCTCCAAATCTGATTACATAATCAGAACAGTTGAAGAATCAATTCCTATCAAACCAGAAAAGGAAGAATTTTACCTTCTTTCTCAAAAGTCAATTGACAGACATAAGAAAGATTACAACTTTTTGCATATCAGAAGTGTTCAAGTTGCCATTAAACCATTGATAAGAAAAGGATTAAACGTATCAGGACTAGTATGCCTCATGGATGCTAGACATTATGAATTTTCGGATTCTCTGCTTGCAGCAGCAAAATTTGGACTTCATAATGGTCCTGTCTACTTTAAATGTTATCCAGATAAGATGGCAGATTTAAAGGATGAACATGTTCTTGAACTTCTTAAACTTAAACTTCAGTTAAACGGTTTGAAAATGCAACCAGAATCTATACCTACTACCCTAACATATAAGATACAGTATAAGGTGTTAAACTCATCCAATTCCTTAGTTTTAATACCACCTGATAATGGCCAAACAATAGTCTTTTTATCAGATAAACAAAACGAAAACTTGACCGTTCCAAAAACAATTATGTGGGATGATGTTGAATTACCAGATGATTGGATAATGGATAAGGCCACAAAGCCGATTCCTAAACCTATATCTCAGGTAAGCAAGATCATTCAAACATAAGATGGAACTGTTAAACTATCTTTTGATAGACCGAGAAGATCTTGTAGTCAAGCTACCAGAACTAAGCCTTCATTATATGAAGACTGTAGGTCTGTTAGATCTGAATCTTCAAGATATCCTTGTTCTTCTGTAGCTAAACCACCATCTGTCATCTATATGTCAGCCCCCAACATATTAACTCCCTAATAAACCCTACCAAAGGTACCATTGGTCATATATGCACCTGTACCACCCACGCTAACCCCACACACAACCATAAATGTTTCAATTCAAGGAGTTGACAATTCTTTAAATATCCCACAAACAAGTTATGAAAAGGATGATGACTTGAAATCAATTGAGTCTCCAACCTATTCATCTCTTGGGGAACCAAGGGAACCTTTTATCATAAACGTTTTAGAAAATGTTTTCCAAATTGACAAACAAACTTTGCAAAAGGAATTTTACTCTGACAAATATACCCTTCAGAGAGAATGGTTTCTACGAAATTTCAAAAAATTTGCTAGACAAGAAATTCAAGAAAATTTCTAGAGATTTCTTGAAAAAATACAAGAAAATATTCCATTCTTTGATTGGTTTAATGCTTATTCAGAAGATCAAAACTTGGAATATCCTTTCTTACAAACCATCAATATGACAAAGAAACAATGGAAAACTTCTGAAGGTGAAACTATTTCTTCTGGGTTTCTTCCTCCAAAACCAGTGCAAATACCACAATTGGCTGATAACAAACGTCAACCAATTATGGCTGCACCTTTCAAATTTAAAAACATTGAAAAACCCATTGACCCAACGGATATTAAGAACATTGTTGAACAAAACAATTACACAAACCTATACCTTCAGGTATTAGGTGATTTTTTTGTTCAGACACCAGTTTCTTCAAGAAAAGTTGAAACTAGAATTGAAACACCTCTTTTCAAACCTTTTCAAATTAAGTCAGATTTTCAGACTAAAAGATCTGATTTATTAAGAAAGGTTAATCAACAAATTAGCCAACTTCAAACTACGACTGTCCCAGACACACCCCAAATGTCATCAACCAAATCAAAAGACATCATGACCTTTAAAAAATACTCCCAAATTGGAGATACAGACTCTAACTCCTGAGTCGCAACTCCAGATCAACCATCAACACTGGAAAAAGCCTTCAAAACTTTATTACCATAGAGCTAGCCCTCCAGACATTCTGGTTGAAGAACGAATAAACCAAAACTTTAAGTCCTGTAACGCTGACAATATCTATGAATGGAACATAGATGGTCAAAGTGAGTCAAACATTCTCCAAACTCTTCAACAAATGTCCACGGTAAGTACCGCATACCAAACTCAACATGATTATTCAGATGAGATGATTACCAATCTTATAGTTTCTGGGTTTACTGGACAACTAAAAGGTTGGTGGCATAATTATCTTACTTTTGAAGATAAACATACCATCTTTACATCTATTAAAACTGAATATGATGGAACACCCATTACCTCAAACGACCAACCCATTCCAGATTCAGTAAAGACTCTTCTTTTTATAATTATTAAACATTTTGTTGGAGAACCATCTATCTAGAAATATAGGTCGGCTGAACTTCTTTCAAATCTTAAATTCAGTACCTTATCTGATTTCAGATGGTATAGAGATAGTTTTTTGACTAGAGTAGTCACTAGAGATGATGCTCATAAGCTATTTTGGAAAGAAAAATTCCTAGCTGGATTACCTAAGTCGTTAGGTGATAAAGTTAGAGAAAAATTTAGAAACCAAAATGATGGCAACATCCCTTATGAGCATTTGACGTATGGTCATTAATCTCTTATGTCCAAAGAACTGCTCTTAAAATTTGTCAGGATGATAAAATCCAACGTCAACTTAAAAAAGAAAAAGATACAAGTAGGAAAGAATTAGGAACCTTCTGTGAACAATTTGGCTTTCCTCTTTGTAAGCAATCTAAGCCTCACCGCAAGCCTTACTACAAAAAGAAAAAACATATCTACCAAAGATATAAGCCCAATACACCTCCTCATAGACTTGGAAAGGAATTTCGCTCTAAACCAAAAGTTGATTTTCCTAAACAAACAAAAGTTACTTGTTTTAAATGTGGTAAACCAGGTCATATTTCCAAATATTGTCATTTTACTCAAAAATTGAAGAAGATTAAGAGTATTGAAGAGCCTCTTCTAGAACAAATAAACAATCTTTTGATTGAAACTTCTAAATCTGAATCTGAAAGTAGTTCTTCTGAGGATCTTAACCAAATTCAAAATGAAGATCTTCCAGAAAACTTTTCTTCCTCGTATAGGGGCCCCGAAGGGGGATCTAACTAAAGAAAGCGAGGAGCATGTGAAGAGGAAAGAAGACTAACTTCTTAAGGCAAAATTACAAACATAATTAAAGTATTAAATGATGCATGCAGAGGGAATGCTCTGTAATGTCTACTGAGATTATGAATGAAATTAACCGGTGGCGGTAGAACCTGCCAGTGATTAACTCATTAAATCTGCTAATCCCAGGTTATCAGTGGAGGTAAGGATATGATGCAAAGAAAAGTAGAAGGAACTGATTAATTTTATTGAAAAGAAAGCATAAGCACTTACAAAAGGAGAAAGGGGAAGAGGGAAGAAAACTCGCTGGAGGAAGGAGACTCATCGGAGGAGCTTAGAACTTCTCTCTCTAAGTGCCTAATCGAACCTTCCTCAGAATGAGACTGAATCATCTTTAAATAGAAGGGCGAGGACACTGTTTAGGGTGACTGATAACCGGCTATTGACCTATACTATTTACACAGTTCTGATGAACAGTTGACTGGTGACTTGTTACTGTTTAAACAGTTCCGGTTGGTACTATTTGCACAGTACTGCCGACACTACAGTATTACTATTTGACATGTAGTGTTACAGTACTATACGGTGAAAGCTACTGTGTGTACTACGGTGTATAGTACTACAGTGCTTTTGTATGTTTACATCGAAAACCTAAAAAAAATTCTAAGTCTTCGAGAGTTTAATCTTCACTCAAATCTACAACAAACTCTTCATCATCCTCTTGATTGTCTGAGGCTGCTGAAGAGACTGGTTGGCTGGTCGAAGCCGTTTGGTCTTGTTATTGTTGTAGAACTTGTAGCATTGAGCTGAGTTGACTGATAAGATTAGCCTTAGCTGTGGTTCCAGTTAAGATAGACATAATCCTTGAGTTTTGATTCAGGAATTTGCTTTGTTCCATCATACAAAGATGCTGAGGATTTTCTTTGAACTATTTATCAACTGCTCTAGTATCAATTCTACTGATGTCAAATTTGGCCCACCATCTTACCGAGGGAAGTCTTTGTAGAGTTGGTAAGAGGGTAGATCCTTGGTTTGTTCTAAAAAATCTGTAACTCTAAGCAAAGACCCAAGATACAGATAATTTTGAAAAATAGTGAAGATCAATTGGGAAAGGATCCTCACCAATGTTGAATTTTTGTTTAAATAATTCAAAGGCTTGTACAACCTTTGGGGGTAATATCTCTAGTACTGGACCAAAGAATCCCCACCAGTGAACAAACCATTGAGGAAAATCATACTCAGGTTTTGTTTTGAAGTAGATAAACCAAGTATGTGTAAAAAGTTCATTTTGATCCCAAAAGACATTGGACCATGCATCAACATAATCCCAGTAAGTATATCCTTTGGGTTCATAGTCAATTTCCCAAAATTTTGGTTTAAATAAATTTTGTCCCCACTGGGAAGGGGTGAGAACTTTTAAATCTGGAGAGAGGAATGAGTAATCATTGGTCTAGTTCTTTTGTCCGTTTTTCGTTCAATTTTAATAGACCCAGTATGAACCAGTATTATCTTATACCATTCTTGAGTTTTTGTCAAATCAGAAGGCCTGTAATGAAATCCCAGAGGAAAGATATTCAAGGCTACCTAATTTGGATTTTGGTGAAAAAACTCTGGTTCCACCTGTAGAATGTGTTTTGCATAAGCCTCTTTATGGAAATAAGTCGTATGACTGCTGGCTTATGTTTGGGGTTGACTGACAATTGCTTTGGATGATGAAGCTGCAGTTGTTAGTTGTTTTTGAGTTGAGGAGTAGAGGGTCTTAGCCAAACTTGTAGACTTTGGGGTACTTGGCTTAACCTGTCATACTCTTGTTTAGTCATTAGGGAAAATGGTACAAGGGCTGTGTTTTTCCCTTTTTTTACTACCTGTTCCCCTGTTTGGTTTGGAACTTTCCTCTGGGCATATGCCTGTTCATAAGATTTTAAAATCTCATTTGTACAGGTTGCTTCTATTTAAGGTTTCTGAATTGATGACCTAGATGGAGTATATGACTCTATTTGAGACTGCTTCTGCTACTGGCATCCATATTGTTGTAGAAGTTGTTTCATAATCATCTCTAGACTTGCACTAGAAACTGTTTGATTTTGAGCATCTTGCATGACACTCGAGAGTTTATCACTCTTTTGTTTATTACCAAGTTCTTTCTTTTTTCTAGGCATTTTGTTGGTTCACTCACTACCTACCCTGAAGAAACTCACGGGTAAGAAAATCTGGTAAGGAGTTTGAAGTGCCTTTGATAAATTCAATGTCAAAATCAAAAACACATAGAATTGCTTGCCACCTGGGAAAAATTTATTTTAATGCAAGGTTTTAAACATCTTTTTGCAAAACGTCTTTTGCTGATTTACAATCAATACGGACTAAAAACCTTTGGTTTAAAAGATCATATTGAAATTTGGAAATGCATAAAACGATTGCCAAAATTTCTTTTTTAATGGTGGAATAAATCTACTGTGCCGTATTCCAATGTTTAGATGTGAAAGAGACAATTTTTTCTTTTCCGTCTAAACGTTGTTTAAGATGCCACCATAACCAATGTCAGAGGCATCAATTTCAACAATTTTGTAAGCAGAAGGATCAGGAAGGCTAAGACAAGGAAGTTCTTTAACCTGGAGTTTAATATGCTTGGCAACATTTGAATGAATATCCATCCATGGAGGAGGATTCGTTTTAAGACACTGGTGTAGCGGTTTAATGAAATTGCTAAGATAAGATATAAACTCAGCAACATAGTTTAAACATCCCAAAAATCATTGAAGTTATGTTTTGTCAATGATTTGATCGGGAAATTTATCTGTAAATTGAATTGCACGTTCAATTGGCATTATGGACCCTTGGTAAATCCAATGACCAAGAAACCTAACTTTAGTTTGGAAAAGACCAATTTTAGGCTTAGAAACTACTAAACCATTTGTTTCTGCAATTTTAATAAAATGATTAACATGATTGAAATGTTGTTCAATAGAATGATAATATATCAAAACATCATCAATGTATACAATGATGAATTGGCTATAGTCATTAAATATTTGATTCATGATTCTCTGGAATTCAGAAGGAGCATTTTTTAAACCAAAAGGCATAACATTCCACTCATACTGACCAAAAGGCACAGTAAAAGCAGTTTTATACCTATCTTTTTCAGAAATTTGAATCTACCAAAATCCAGATTTCATGTCGAACTTTGAAAAGACTTTTGCAGAATACAAACGTTTAAGTAGATCAGATTTGTTTGGAATTAGATACATAATCCATTGTAACGCTTCATTCAAAGGTTTGTAATTGATTACAAGTCTAGGAGCTCCATGCTCTATTTCTGCATTTTTATTTACATAAAAAGCAGCACAAGACCAAGGGCTTCTAGATTTGCGAATCAATTTTTTGTTCAGAAGTTCTTGAATTTCCTTTTTACAGGTTTCAAGAAGTTCTGCAGTCATTTGAATTAGTCGTGCCTTAGTTGGTATTTGTTTTGCATAAAAACCTGTTAGGCAAGTCAACAACATGTTTTTTGCGATCCCAAAACGCATTTGATAAGTCCGAGCAAATAGTTTGATAGATTTTCGCAAGACAAGTTTGAATTTGTTGTTTAATTTGTGCTTGACATAGGTAAGCTTCTATATGTTTAAAAGAGATATCTTCCTTCAAAAAAATAACTTGTTGTTTTGAAGAAAGAAGATTTAATTCCTTAACTCTGGGCTTTTGAGTAAAAGGAAATAAGATTGTTTTACCCAAATGTTCTTTTGAAATTCCATTTTCATCAGTCATATATGGGAATAATGGCCTTGCAAATGGCACCCCAAGAATAATCTGGGTTCCGATATCTTTAACTAATATAAATGGGGTTTGAATCTTTAAACCTTCATTTTTAATAACAACATTTGAAACTTTGTATCTGACATCTAAGCATGAGCCATTGATGCCATTAAACCTTTCGGTTGTTTTCTCAAAATATTTTGTAGGAATGATTCCCTCTTTAAAACAATTAGAATTAACTCCTGTGTCAAACAGAATAGTTTTATCCAAGACAAAATCATTATTAATAATAATCTTGGCTTGAACATAAAAATTTTGAATTGATATTTTTGAAATCAAGTTTAAAACTGGTTCAGAAAGAGTGTTGTCTTCTTGATCGGATGATATTTTTAGTTGCCCTTCAGTTTGAGTTGCAAGTTGAATATCCTGTATTTGGGATATAGTAGTTGCATGGGTGTCTTGTTGAAGTTTAATAAGACTGATTTCAGTTTTGAGGTTATTTACCTCGTACTGAAGGTCTTGGAGGGTTGTAGGTTTGACAAAATGTTTAAACTTGTTTAAAACATTTGTTAAATCATATTTGTTGAAAAGAATAGGAGGTTTAGAGTTTGAAGAAGTCAGAGTTTGATTGAGAATTTCTCTCAGTTTGAACAAATACTCTCCTCTATCAGAATCTGGGAGTTTAGTAATGATATCAAGAAGTAAATCATGTTCCCTCGTGATAACATTAATTTCTGAAGAAGAGTTTTCTGGAAGATCATCATTTTGAATTTGGTTAAGATCCTCAGAAGAACTACTTTCAGATTCAGATTCAGAAGTTTCAATCAAAAGATTGTTTATTTGTTCTAGAAGAGGCTCTTCAATACTCTTAATCTTCTTCAATTTTTGAGTAAAATGACAATATTTGGAAATATGACCTGGTTTACCACATTTAAAACAAGTAACTTTTGTTTGTTTAGGATAATCAACTTTTGGTTTAGAGCGAAATTCCTTTTCAAGTCTACGAGGTGTATTGGGCTTATATCTTTGGTAGATATGTTTTTTCTTTTTGTAGTAAGGCTTGCGGTGAGTCTTAGATTGCATACAAGGAGGAAAGCCAAATTGTTCATAGAAGATTCCCAATTCTTTCCTGCTTGTATCTTTTTCTTTTTTAAGTTGACGTTGGATTTTATCATCCTGACAAATTTTAAGAGTAGTTCTTTGGACATAAGAGATTAATTGACCATATGTCAAATGCTCATAAGGGATGTTTCCATCATTTTGGTTTCTAAATTTTTCTCTAACTTTATCACCTAACGACTTAGGTAATCCAGTTAGGAATTTTTCTTTCCAAAATGGCTGATGAGCATCATCTCTAGTGACTACTCTAGTAAAAAAAGTATCTCTATACCATCTGAAATCAGATAAGGTACTGCATTTAAGATTTGACAGAAGTTCAGCCAACCTATCTTTCCAAATAGATAGATCTCCAACAAAATGTTTGACAGAAGTTCAGCCAACCTATCTTTCCAAATAGATAGATCTCCAACAAAATGTTTAATAATTATAAAAAGAAGAGTCTTTACTGAATCTGGAATGGGTTGGTCGTTTGAGGTATTGGGTGTTCCATCATATTCAGTTTTAATAGATGTAAAGATGGTATGTTTATCTTCAGAAGAAAGATAATTATCCCACCAACCTTTGAGTTGTCCAATAAACCTGGAAACTATAAGATTGGTAATCATCTCATCTGAATAATCATGTTGAGTTTGGTATACGGTACTTACCATGGACATTTGTTGAAGAGTTTAGAGAATGTTTGACTTACTTTGACCATCTATGTTCCATTCATAGATATTGTCAGCATTAAAGGACTTAAAGTTTTGGTTTATTCATTCTTCAACCAGAATGTCTAGAGGGCTAGCTCTATGGTAATAGAGTTTTGAAGGCTTTTTCTAGTATTGATGGTTGATCTGGAGTTGCGACTCAGAAGGGTTAGAGTCTGTATCTCCAATTTGAGAGTCTTTTCCAAAAGTCATGACGTCTTTTGATTTGGTTGATGACATTTGGGGTGTGTCTGGGACAGTCGTAGTTTGAAGTTAGCTAATTTGTTGATTAACCTTTCTTAACAAATCAGATCTTTTAGTCTGAAAATCTGACTTAATTTTTGGGTTAATTTGAAAAGGTTTGAAAAGAGGTGTTTCAATTCTAGTTTCGACTTTTCTTGAAGAAACTGGTGTTTGAACAAAATAATTACCTAATACCTAAAGGTATTGGTTTGTGTAATTGTTTTGTTCAACAATGTTCTTAATATCCGTTGGGTCAATGGGTTTTTCAATGTTTTTAAATTTGAAAGGTGCAGCCATAATTGGTTGACATTTGTCATTAGCCAATTGTGGTATTTGCACTAGTTTTGGAGGAAGAAACTCAGAAGAAATAGTTTCACCTTCAGAAGTTTTCCATTATTTCTTTGTCATATTGATGGTTTGTAAGAAAGGATATTCCAAGTTTTGATTTTCTGAATAAGCATTAAACCAATCAAAGAATGGAATATTTTCTTGTATTTTTTCAAGAAATCTATATAATTTTTCTTGAATTTCTTTTCTAGCAGATTTTTTGAAATTTCGTAGAAACCATTCTCTCTCAAGGGTATATTTCTCAGAGTAAAATTCCTTTTGCAAAGTTTGTTTGTCAATTTGGAAAACATTTTCTAAAACGTTTATGATAAAAGGTTCCCCTGGTTCCCCAAGAGATGAATAGGTTGGAGACTCGATTGATTTCAAGTCATCATCCTTTTCATAAATTGTTTGTGGGATATTTAAAGAATTGTCAACTCCTTGAATTGAAACGTTTGTGGTTATTTGTGGGGTTAGCGTGGGTGGTGCAGGTGCATATATGATCGATGGTACCTTTGGTAGAGTTTGTTGGGGAGTTAATGTGTTGGGGGCTGACATATAGATGACAAATGGTGGTTTAGGTAAAGAAGAACAAGGATATCTTGAAGATTCAGATCTAACAGACCTACAGTCTTCATATAATGAAGGCTCAGTTCTGGTAGCTTGACTACAAGATCTTCTTGGTCTATCAAAAGATAGTTTGACAGTTCCATCTGATGTTTGAATGATCTTGCTTACCTGAGATATAGGTTTAGGAATCGGCTTTGTGGCCTTATCCATTGTCCAATCATCTGGTAATTCAACATCATCCCACATAACTGTTTTTGGAACAGTCAAGTTTGCATTTTGTTCATCTGATAAAAAGACCATTATTTGGCCATTATCAGGTGGTATTAAAACTAAGGAATTGGATGAGTTTAAGACCTTATACTGTATCCTATATGTTAGGGTAGTAGGTATAGATCCTGGTTTCGTTTTCAAACGTTTAACTGAAGTTTAAGTTTAAGAACTTCAAGAACATGTTCATCCTTTAAATCTGCCATCGTATCTGGATAACAGTTAAAGTAGACAGGAGCATTATGAAGTCCAAATTCTACTGCTGCAAACAGAGAATCCGAAAATTCATAATGTCTAGCATCCATGAGGCATACTAGTCCTGATATGTTTAATCCTTTTCTTATCAATGGTTTAATGGCAACTTGAACACTTCCGATATGCAAAAAGTTGTAATCTTTCTTATGTTTGTCAATTGACTTTTGAGAAAGAAGGTAAAATTCTTCTTTTTCTGGTTTGATAGGAATTGATTCTTCAACTGTTCTGATTATGTAACTAGATTTGGAGAACCACTTCTTATCTTGAGTTTGCATTTGATAAATAGCGTTTAGAGCAATTGGAGGTAAAACCTAATTGTCTACGTTCTGGTTTATATTTTCAAAAGAAATTTCTTTTTTGAAAATTTGTTTGGAAGTTGAAGACTTTGATTCCTCATTGTTTATCGTAGAGTTCTTTGATGGAGTACAAGATGAGAAACTACTACCTTGTTTAGAAGAAAAGGAATGGGGAAGAAAAGACATAATTTAAATTGCAAAATTTAAATTGACAGAATTTAAAGACTGAAAGGAAAGAGTGCAGGAGGTAAAGGATAGAAATAAAGAGCAGAATAAAAAGGCTGAAAGTAAGCTTAAAGAAAGGAAGATAACAATAATTGTAATTCTCCCTTGCCTAAGTATCATTACCTTCTGGATCCATAGCGGTATAATAATTAAAAATGTATCAGGTTTTATGGATTAAAATGTTTTGTTAAGAAATTAGTAAGATTTCTTAGATCTAACTCTAGCCAGACTTACAGTATATAAAATCTTTATTTATCATACACTACTTCGTAGGGCACAAACGCCTGCCTCAACACTCGGGATTTATGGCAACCTCAACCCACGGATAGACTCATGTATGATAAACAAGAACTATATACAAAGTGCTATCAAGTACAAACCTTTAAGTCATACTAATCCGCTAAGAAAAATTTTAATGCCATAAAAACATATCCAAATCTAAGTATTATATCCCTACTTCACGTTCTGGCTATGAAACCAGTCTTAAAAATTTAATTTTAAGATCGGTTATATGCGTAACCGGTCTTAAAATAACTTTTAAGACTTGTTATTTTTATAATCGGTCTTAAAAGTATTATATATTTAATTTTGTGATTAGGTTAGTTACCAGAACGCATCCTAGAATTTCTACCTCCAATGCCATACTTATTAAGTGTCATATGGTGTTCAGTTTGCTTCTACTTACCATGTCCTTTTGCTTTAACCTTCCACTTACCATTTCCTTTTGCTTTAACCTTCTCATTGAATTGGGAACTTGTAACATGTCATATATTCTCATATATAATGTTTTGTTTAAAACCATCATATATACATGCATAAATGAATTCAACCATGTCATATCATGCAACCAACAAGTCAATTCATCAACATATACAAAAACCATGTTAAAACCAACAAACATGTCAAATCATGCAACCAACAATATTTGCAACCAACCAACATGTCAATTCATCAATATATACAAAAAAAAATTCCTCAGTTTTACAAGAACTCACTGTTGTAAAAGTTAATAAATGAATTCAGCACAATAATTGTGAATATGCTCAATATCTTCTTCTGGAAAGGGGCCAGCAAGTTCAAACATCTGAAACATCAAAGCCAGGCAAATCATTAACTTCACTTAAAAAAAATAAAAGTAATACAAAATTTTTGAAATATATATACATTTACCTCTTCAGTAAGTTCTGTCGTGCCTAGGGTAATAATATTATACATATGCCTCATAAATATACAACCCACACAAGTTGGACCCCGACGGTTGCCTATGGGTCTGAAAAGTAATATGAATCATTAAAAAAAGTATAAAATTAAAGCATGGCTTATTATTGAATACATTCTTAAAACAAACTAATATGTAACTAACCTTTGGCAAGATCCATGTAGGGTCTTTTACCTCACGGATAGGCCTACCACAAGCAGTGTATTGGAATATCCGCATAACCCTGTATCATCAAAATCACGAAGGTTACTTATTTTACACAAATTCCATAAATTTTGCACATGAAAGGTAACTAATAATACTAGAAAACTTACGCGTTCAAGCTCTTCTTCAATTCACTAGTTGGCTTGTTGAGATGGAGGGAGTATAAGAGGATGACATAATAACTTTTCTTGCACAAAATAGCCAATTGCCAATGATCATTGAAAAAAGGGAAAACTTTTAAGCAAATATAATTTTTTTTCTTACCCATGCAAATATGGAGCCAAGAAACACTCAATTGAGGTTTCACTAAGCCTGTGCGATAAGTATGTATGACTGATAGAAGCAGTAGTCCCTTTGTCGTAGAGTTGAACTAGGCATAGGAGTCCAAATTTATTGGTTTTGTCAAAGTCAACCAAACTACGATGCATGCACCTACAATAATTCAAGCAGGGACATTAAATCAAAGTTTAATAGCATAATTTGTAAAATATTAACTTCCAGTTTGAGAAGATACTTACATAAAAAATAACTAGACAATCGAAATCGTAAGCTATTGTAGAGGAGCTACTAGGGACATTAAATCATCTCTCTCAAGATAGCATTATACCGCTGACTTGCCAACAGCTAACTCAGTAGACCAATCTCTTGTTGCAAAGGACATATCATATGCCATCAGAATCACTTGCTGCAAGACATTCAATGGAGGCCCTTGAAACATCTTGAGTGGAGGGAGGTGGAGGTAGAGGTAGAGGTAGAGGTGGCGGGGATTCCTCAGCTCGATCAGAAAAAAGGTTCTTTGGCCATAAGATGAAAGAATTGATGACATCACCCA
Organism: Inga leiocalycina; assembly: GCA_963242795.1. Taxonomy (NCBI): domain Eukaryota; kingdom Viridiplantae; phylum Streptophyta; class Magnoliopsida; order Fabales; family Fabaceae; genus Inga; species Inga leiocalycina. Next base: position 34,797,610 of record OY725328.1, read on the forward strand.
CAACCTTAAAGTCATCAACAGGGATAGGGAGAGGTGCATCTGCAATGATCACATCTTCAACTGCCACTCTGACTTGATCATCTTTATTTATTGGTGGTGGACAGTTGATCCCAAGTTGTGCACACTCCCTTATGTAACCAATCATCTCAGAGGATCCTCCACAAACAAGTCACAAAGCTCACAAATTTCTTTTCCAGGACCCTCTGATGATTGATCAATGCAACTCCCTGTAGTGCTATGTTTAGGGTTTAGGGAATGAGCCTGGGGAGCACTGGTATCTGCTTGTCTTCTGCTCGTCATGATCATCCATTCCTCCTTCATCTTGCTGAACCTTTCTTCAAATTGTGCATTAAATGATACTTCTACCTCAGCCCTAGCTTCCGCCCTTACAGTGGCCAATATACGCTCCATCTCCTCCCAAGTCACCATACTACTTGAGGAACGGCGTGGGGGAGCTCCAAAGTAATCCCTTATACCTAACCCTTCCTTTAATCCCCTTGACAACGCCGAGATACTTAGGTTTTCCTGTAGCTATGGTCAGGATGTCATTCCTCCCATCCGGCCTAAACAATCCCTCGGCTTGTTTTTTTTGAAGCTCCTCCTATAAGACATAGATGAAAAATGTTAGTAATGAAATTTGTTTACTAAATAATTAATAACAACAAGTCAACAATAATACTTACAATTTTCTCAACGATTATATGAGATTGTTCATTCGTATAAGACCCGCTCCTCTTTTGGTGAGCAAACAACCACTTCTCTTCGCAATGTATCAGAGATGGTAGAGAAGAAGAACTGAAGGATCGGATTGAGCTGTTTCTTCCAATCTCTTCTCTTTGGCCACCAACAAGTCTTTTTCGGCCTTCAATAACCCCTACGAGATATTGTATGGGGACAATCATTCTTTCTACCACTCTCTTGGGCCTTTTTCCTTTTTTTCCTGTGAATAAGAAATCAAAATTAAGTCCTTGTAAATCAATAAAGACAAATCATAATTCATAAGCAAATCAACTACAAAATAAGTCAATTCACCAATGCTTCTGGAGTAGTTCGAAGCCGTCTAAATTCTTGCCAAGTCTGTTTGTCAATAAAAGAATATTGATCTCATAGATTAGGATAAGGCTGACCTTCTTCCACCTCGATATACACATAATTATTGGCTAGACTTGTATTAAACTTCCTCCAGCATTCAGCACAATACGTCATTGTCTTGTCATACAAGACTTCACTCTTAGGAATGTCATAAGTGAGTTGGATAGTTTCCCAAATATGTTGTTTCACATTTTTATCCACATTTCTCTATTGCTCTATCAAGATGCTAGGCTTGTTGCGTGTTAGGAGGCTGACAAAACTCATATACCAGCTTGCATTAGGCATGATTGTTTCCAATAACTGTCAAACTCAATCAGAATCTTTTCTCCTGTATTTCGATTGAGAGGAATGTCTCCCAATCGGGTGGCTCTCCTACCCCTTCATCTAGGCCGGTTACGTGGCTCATTGTGTTCTTGGCTAGGAGCATTGCTAAGCTCGCTTTGATTTGGATTAGTTGGATCGGGAGTACCCTCACTAGGATGACTCATTGTCTAAAAACACTTTAAGGACACTATTTAAGGATAGCTAGTGATGGTTTAAGGAAATTTTTCTACACGGCACTATCTACAAAGGCATCGTTCAAAAGCAATTCCCAAGTTATGAAAACATGAACAAATAATTAATTTCAATGCACAAGTTCAACATACATGCAAAAAAAGGAGGCAATGTCAGCACAAGTTGAACAAAGTTGAACATAATGCATTAGGTGGCAAACTTAGAAGCAAAAATAGGAGGCATGTTTGAACAAGTTGAACAAACATAAATGCATTAGGAGGTAAACTCAGAAGCAACACCAAAGTTCATATCAAGCAATATCAGCACTACCTTATCTAGAGTTTTACTATATTGAACATGCAAAAATATAGAACCAAAATCGAACCCTTCTCATACACAACCAAAATAAACCCAAGTCCATAGAAGCATAAGGACATTAACCTTAGACATACATGCATTATGTAAAACTCTTCAGAATAATTAACGGTACCTTCAACCTTTGCTTGAGGATCCTCTTCTTTCTCTGGATTTGAATAGTCTTTGGCCACTTTACGATTTGAGTAAGGTCTCTCTTAGGAGGCAATAGACAGTTCTGAAAAGTGGGTTGACGACTTGCTGCAAGAATCGAACAAAGAAAATGGAGGCCAAGTCATCTCACAATTTCAATGAAATACCCAAAAATGAAACCATTAATTAAATTGAACGCCTGGAACTGAAACATAAACTTGACAATAAAAACGAGGTTGAGAATGAAACCAATCGGAGGTAACAAACGATGATAGCTTTACGGCAATGTATTCTACCGTAAATCTTTGTTGACGGCGGTGAAGTTAAGGACGGAGGAGAGAAGGGGAAAGGAGGAGCTGCCGTGAACCGGCGGAGTGGTTTTGCTGATATGCTTGAGTCTCAAATTTCAGAGTTAAAATTAGGCATGTTTTGAAATCCAGGTTAGTTCTAAGATCGATTGTAATTAACAACCGGTCTTAAAAGTAATATTTAAGACCATTTTAAATTAGAAACCTATCTTAAAATTAATATTTAAGACCGGTTATTAATAAATAACCGGTCTTAAAAAGTTTCTATTTTTAAGACCAGTTATTAAATAATAACCGGTCTTAAAGTTTTAATATTTAAAACCGGTTTTTATGTACAGCAGGTCTTAAAAATAATATCCATTTTATTTTTTTTAATTTTCTTTAATTCAGATAATATTTTCTAGATCGGTTATATTTAGAACCGGTCTAGAAAATATATTACATGTATTTATTTTTTTAATTGTATATATTTTAAGACTGGTTTTTATTACAACCAGTCTTGAAATTATTTTTAAGACTGGTTTTAAATATAACCGATCTTCAAAGTAATTTTAAGACCGGTTATAAATATAACCGGTCTAAATATTTCATCATAATTACAAAAATGCCACTGGTCATAGTTTTAAGACCTTATCCGATATAATCAGTCTAAATGTTCCAGTCTATAAACCCTTTTCTATACTAGTGATATGAAATAGGAATATATTCATATGACTTGTGTAGTCTTACTGAGTTCCATAAATCTTAATGCATAATTAATTGCTTAAATTCATATAGGATTATATTGGATTAGCAATTAATTATAGAATTATTTGACCTTGGAAGAGCCTAGTAATTGAATTAGGGAAACTCGACTATCAATCATGTGGAATAAATTGGGCTAGAATAAATAGGTGATTCAATCCAAAATTTGCTAAGTGAAATCTAATTCCTAAGACTTTTCTCATAGTTGCTTTCACGTCAATTGCATTCATATTTAATTATTTTTAATTTTGTAATCTCAATCACCAACTAATCGATCGACTAAATAGAGTTAAAATTACTCACTTTGGTAATTAGTGATCAATCATCATAGGAACAATACTCTACTCACTTCTGTATTACTTAATTATGACAGTGTACACTGCAATATTTAATAGACCATTTATACTCATAACTAGGGCCTCTGTCATAATCTACTTAGTGTGAGTCAAAGCACAGATAAAGACAACTGGCTGATATTTTACTCTTAAGAATGTCTAATTGTAAGCAGAAGGATTTATAAATACAGAAGAAAAATCTTAAAGCAAAACTTCGAGCAAAAAGGGAAGGTAACTGCTATGCCATTGATATGAGTAAACATGTTTATGGAAATTGCTTCCTAAGTGATGCCGACAAAAGTTGGTTATGGCATAAGAGACTAGCTCATGTCAATATGCAAAAACTAGGCAAGTTACTCAAAAAGGATTTAGTAATTGGTTTACCCAAATTAAATTTCAATAATGATTTAATTTGTGATGCATGTCAGAAGGGTAAACAAACAAAATCATCTTTTAAATCAAAAAATGAAATCACAACTAATAAACTACTCCAGCTGCTTCATATGGATTTAGTAGGACCAGTATGAGTCAAAAGTCTCGGTGGCAATTTATATTCATTGGTCATTGTTGATGATTTTTCTAGATTTACATGGACTATTTTCTTATCATCGAAGGATGAAATCTTTAGTGAATTTATTGTTTTTACCAGGAAAGTTACAGGTATTAGGACAGATCATGGTGGAGAATTTGAAAATCATGCCTTTGGAGAATACTGTGATACCAACGGCATTGATCACAACTTCTCTGCACCAAGGATGCCACAACAAAATGGAGTTATATAAAGAAAGAAAAGACTTCTTACTAAGATGGCCAGAGCTATGCTGAATGAATAGAATGTGTCACAAGTTTTATGGGTAGATGCTATGAGCATTGTTTGCTATATTTCAAATAGAGCATATATCAGAACTAAACTCAAAAAGACACCGTGTGAACTTTACAAAGGAAGGAAGCCAAATCTAGCTCATCTGAACATCTTTGGTTGTAAGTATTTTATTCATAATAACGGGAAAGAAAATCTAGGAAAGTTTGATTTAAAGGCTGATGAAGGAATTTTCCTAAGATATTTTAACCGAAGCAAAGCTTATAGAGTTTTCAATAAATGAACATGTGTAGTTGAAGAATAAATTTATGTTGTATTCAATGAATTTGATCCTTTAACAAAATCATTGATGATAAGCAGGAAATAATCAGTAATCAATCTAGGCATTTTACTCCTAATCCTTCAATCATGAGGATGATAGAATAGATATCAAGGATCAAACACGTAGATTAGGTCCACCTAGGGCCTAGAAATATAATAAGAGTCATCCTTTAGATCAAGTCATAGGAGATTTAAATGAGGAGTAAAAACTAGAAACAAAGTGTTAAACGAAGTGATTTTTTCTGCATTTATTTGAAATATTGAACCTTTAAACATTGATGAAGCCTTATTAGATAATGATTGGGTACTAACAATGCAAGAACTCAATCAATTTGAAAGAAATTGAGTTTGGAACTTGATACCTAGACCTAAATATCACCCAGTGATTGGTACCAAATGGGTATTCAAGAACAAACTTGATGAATCTGTAATAATTGTCAGAAACAAGGCAAGATTGGTTGCCAAAGGCTATAATCAAGAAGAAGCTATTGATTATAAGGAAACATATGCTCCAGTAGCAAGATTGGAAGCTATACGAGCACTCTTAGCCTTTGCGTGCATTAAAGGATTCAAACTTTATCAAATGGATGTAAAGAGTGCATTCTTAAATCACTACTATAGAATATACTTATTACTACCCTAAAGGACTTCCCTTTTTTAAAAAGGGATGCCAAAAACACTAAGACTTTAAATTTCGCTCTAAAAAATTTGATTTTCACACCATAAGGAAACTTTAAGTGCCCCTAATACCAGTGGGGATGCCTATTTTCCACAGCCAATGTTGTGCATTGTTCATTACTAAAGGGAGTGAGCTTCAAGGATTGAATTGTTGTTTTCCTCAGCAATTGTGCATCTGAATCATTTTTAGACGTGAGTATATGTATACATCTATTTATATCAATATGTATTTGTATATAAGTTAGAGAGGGGAAAAAGAAAAAACAGAGGTGTGTTTGTTAATTTTGGTTTATCCTTAATTTGTGTTTGATAAATGTGGAGATTTAAATTTAAAAATTGAATAATTAGGTAGGGTTAATGTATCATAGATCAAATTATGGATTGTGACATTCTTGAGTGCCCATTAGGTGTTTTATGGATTGAATGAAAGAAAAGGGACTTATTTAAAGGAATGCTAGTAAAGTATCTTGAGGGAGGAAAAAAAATATAAATACAATTGTGTATGATTGTGATTTAAACTGGTTTAACGATAAAACTTTAATGGATTAATATGATGTTTGGGAGTTTATGGTCGCTAGTTTGTGAATATATATGTTTTATTGTAAGTTAGTTTGGAAGCCTATAAAGTGTTTGATAAATTGTATGATGTATGGAATTTAATAATTGGGGTATATAAAGTGTGAAATGTTGGGTGAAAGAACTTAATCAGATTAAATTCACAAGCATGTTAAAGTGGCTTTAGCATAATTATATAGTATAGAAACCACATAGTATGAATCTTAAAACATGGAAAAAGATTTATATGCATCATAGTGATAAAGAAATCAAGAGACTTGCTTGGTGAAATAAGTCTTATGGTATGCTTAAACAAGGAAAATGAAAGATGAAGACTATTGAGTTATTAGATAAAAAAATTAATGATGTTGGAAGAGATTTGCTTTCTCTTTACAAGTATGAATGTGTGGCCATGCAACTTAATAAAGAAAATGACCAGGAAAATTATCTTGATTTTTAGATGGATGTTTAAATTTTGAGAATAAATTAAGTAAAAGAATTATATTGAAGTGATGATATTATTCTATTGGCTAGGCAGTTAGGTGACCACAAGGGTGATTGTTTTGGGAAGTTTTATAAAGAGTGAATTATATCTCGGGAATACACCAGGTGAGTGAATAGTGTCCCACTATAACTTTTATTTGAATTATTTCATTTTCATATTTATATTGTAAAAAATAAAGAACAAAGATCTTATTTAATGTTACTTACTCTTCTTGAGTTTTCTATATAAATTTTTATTGCATTTTGAACTTAAAAATGATCCTCTAATATGTAAAGTATTTGATAATTGTGATTCATTCATGGAGATGGTGAAAGGATTGTTTCTAAAAGGAAAGATGATGAATTGTATTGAAAAGAAAGAATTTGAAAGATATAGACTCCATGCATGCTTAAAAGTAGTTTTGAGTTATTATCTGCAAACCTTCATGCTGGGATAACTTATATGAACATTGTCCTGAATATGAATTGCCTTTATTAGTTTAGTTTCATTTAAATTAAGTTGTGATGGTTTGTTATTTTGATTTTGGGATGTCTAAATTTTAAGGGGAAATACTACCAAAATTTTGAAAAACAAAATAGTAAAAGGCAATCCCAATATCGACAATTATTCCAAACATGCCGGATCATATGATGATTAAATCCCATAAAGATCTAAGAGTTACATGTGATGTAATTGGTAAATAGGTTACCTACCTAAATAACTTGAATTTAAGCATCTTGCCAAAGCGGACTTAAGTTTAAGCCAAATATGGATCTTAGCCCACTAATTATTACATTGAGGGTTGTTAATTTAGTGGGAGATTACTAACTAACTTTGCATATTTTAATTGTAGAATCATGTCAACTAGTAATACTGCTACACTTTCGTTGCGATCGGTATTTGAGAAGGACAAACTCAATGGGACAAACTTTCTTGACTGGTTCAAGAACTTGAGAATTGTTCTCAAGCAGGAAAGAAAGGCTTATGTCCTAGATCAACCCATTCCTGAGGAGCCTGTAGCCAATACTCCAAGAGCTCAGAGAGATGCTTACACAAAGCATAAGGATGACTCTATGGATGTAGGTTGCCTTATGCTTGCCACTATGGTTCCAGAGCTCCAAAGAGATCTGGAACTCATGGAGGCTCATGAGATGATTGTACATCTCAAGGAAATGTTCCAGCAATAGGCAATGCAAGAAAGGTATGAGACCACAAAGGTCTTACATTCTTGCAAAATGGATGAAGGTGCATTCGTTAGTACTCATATGGTAAAGATGAAAGGCTATATTGATTACCTTGAGAGGCTTGGATTTCCTATGAGCCAGGAGTTAGCTACGGATTTGATCCTCAACTCACTCCTGGAGAGTTATGACCAGTTTGTTATGAACTACAACATGAACAACATGGAGAAATCAATTTCTGAGCTGCATGGGATGCTCAAAACTGCTGAGCAAAGCATTAAGAAAAAGCCTAGCACAGTTTTGGTGATTCAGAAAGGAAAGGGTATGAAAAAGAAAGGGAAGGGCAAATAGAAGGGTAATGGCTTAGGTGGTAAGACTAAAGAGTCAAACAAGCCCGAAACCAAGCCTGCACCCAAAAAGGCAAAGCCTCCAAAGGAAGGAGTCTGCTACTTCTGTAATGAACCCGGTCATTGGAAGAGGAATTGCAAACTCTACCTGGAAGATCTGAAAAAGTACAAGAAGGATAGCGAGGCTATCGCTTCAGGTATTTATGTTATAGACATTCATTTTTCTACTTCCTCTATATGGGTATTAGATACTGCATATGGTTCTCACATTTGTACAAATGTGCAGGGTCTAAAGGATAGTAGAAAGCTGAAGAAGGGCGAGGTAGACCTACAAGTTGGAAACAGAGCAAGAGTTGCTGCTTTAGCCGTAGGCACTTATGAATTAGTTCTGCCCAGTGGGCTTTTGTTAGTTTTGAACAATTGCTATTATGGTCCTTCTTTGAGTAGTAACACTGTTTCTCTTTCTTATTTGGATAAGGAAGGTTATACTTCCATTACTAGGAATGGTAAATGTTCTATTTATCGTAATGACATTTTCTATTTTGATGGTGATTTGCATGTTGGTCATTATATATTAAATTTGGATAATCCTAATAATGGGAATATCTATAACGTAACTACTAAGAGGATAAAATCAAATGATTTAAATCCGACCTACCTATGGCATTGTCGTCTAGGCCACATAAATGAGAAACATATTTCTAAACTCCATCAAGATGGATTTGTAAACTCATTTGATTTTGAATCATATGATACATGTAAATCTTACTTATTAGGAAAGATGACTAAAGCACCTTTTACTGGGCACAGTAAGAGGGCTACTGAATTATTGGGCCTCATACATATAGATGTATATGGACCATTAAATATAGTTGCCAGAGGAGGTTATGTCTACTTCATTACATTTATAGATGACTTTAGTAGATATGGCTATATCTATCTAATGAAACATAAATCTGAATCTTTTGAAATGTTCAAAATATTCCAAAATGAAGTACAAAACCAACTTGGTAAAACAATTAAAGCACTTCGATATGATCGAGGTGGTGAATATTTGAGCCAAGAATTCATTGACCATCTTAGGAGTTGTGGGATAATCTCACAATTAACTCCTCCAGGAACACCACAATGGAATGGCATTTCTGAACTGAGGAATCGAACACTATTAGATATGGTTCGATCTATGATGAGTCAAACAGATCTTCCACCGTCCTTTTGGGGACATGCCCTAGAGACAGCTGCGTTCACACTAAATCGTGTTCCATCTAAGGCAATTGAAAAGACACCATATGAGATATGGACTGGAAAGAAACCAAGTTTATCTTTTCTCAAGATCGGGGATGTGAGGTATATGTTAAGCAACAAGCCTCTGATAAATTAGCACCCAGATCCACAAAGTGCCTCTTCGTGGGGTATCCTAAAGAAATGAAAGGATACTATGTCTACAATCCCACGAATAACAAAGTGTTTGTTATTCGAAATGGTAAGTTTCTAGAAAGAGAGTTTGTCTCTAAAATAACCAGTGGGAGCGACATACATCTCGAAGAAATTTGAGAGCTACAAGATGGTACAGAACCACAAATGGAAATTAGAGAAGACTCACAACAAGTTGCTGAACCTCCTCAAGTAACACAAGGTCCACGAAGATCTGATAGGACACCGCATCAGCCTCAGAAATATGGATTTTTGATTACTGAAGGCCGTGATGTGTTGCTCATTGAGCAAAATGTGCCCACCACCTATCGAGAAGCCACAGTGGGACCAAACTCTGAGAAATGGCTAAATGCCATGAAGTCTAAAATGCAATCCATGTACGACAATCAGGTATGGACCTTAGTTGATCTACCTGAAGGTGTAAAAACCATTAGGTGCAAATGGGTTTTCAAGGAGAAAACTGACATGGATGGCAATGTAAATGTCTTCAGGGCACGACTGGTTGCAAAAGGATTCACTCAAACTCATGGTGTAGACTATGATGAAACCTTTTCCCCAGTTGCAATGGCCAAATCAATCAAAATCCTTCTTGTCATTACAGTATATTATGACTATGAAATATGGCAGATGGACGTCAAAACAGCCTTCCTTAATGGAAAGCTGCTTGAGGATGTGTACATGACACAACCTGAAGGTTTTGTGCGTCCAGAGGACTCTGGTAAAATTTGCAAGCTTCAAAGATCCATTTATGGATTGAAGCAAGCATCTCGGAGCTAGAATCATCATTTTGATGAAGTAGTCAAAGAATTTGGATTCATTCAAAACATCAATGAACCTTGTGTTTACAAGAAGGTTAGTGGAAGCATAGTTGTATTTCTAGTGCTTTATGTATATGACATCCTACTCATTGGGAATGATATTCCTACCTTGCAGAGTGTCAAGTCTTGGTTAGTAAAGTCCTTTTCAATGAAAGACTTAGGTGAAGCCACCTATATCCTAGGGATTAGGATCTATAAGGATAGATCCAAAAGACTAATAGGCCTAAGTCAGAGCACATACATATACAAGATACTGCATAGGTCCAGTATGCAGGATTCAAAAAGGGGTTACATGCCCATATCTCATGGCATCCATCTTAGCAAGGATCTGTGTCCTAGTACACCTGATCAGTGAGATCGCATGAGTAAGGTTCCATATGCCTCGGCTATTGGATCCATCATGTATGCCATGTTATGTTCTCGACCGGATGTCTCGTTTGCCTTAAGTATGACCAGCAGATACCAACAAGATCCTGGTGAGGGTTATTAGACTGCCGTCAAGCATATCCTAAAGTACTTAAGAAGGACTACGGACTTATTTTTGGTCTATGGTGGATTGGATGATGAGCTCTGCATAACCGGTTACACAGATGCAAGTTTCCAAACTGACCAAGATGACCTTAAATCACAATCTGGATATGTATTCCTCCTGAATGGTGGAGTAGTAAGCTGGAAGAGCTCCAAGCAGAGCACTATAGCAGATTCTGCAATAGAAGCTGAGTATATAGCAGCATCATATGTTATATACTGAACTAGGGGTGGTGCCTACCATCTTAAATCCAATAGATTTGTTCTGTGACAATAGCGGTGCTATTGCACAGGCCAAGGAGTCTAGGTCACATCAAAGGACCAAGCATATACTCAGGCGATTTCATCTTATTAGAGAAATCAATGATAGAGGTGATATAAAGATATGCAAAGTAGCAGGAGAAGATAATGTTGCTGATCCTCTTACTAAGCCACTTGCACAGGCAAAGCATGAGCGTCATGTTAGGGCAATAGGAATTAGGCAAATTAATGATTGCACCTAAGGCAAGTGGGAGGATGTTGGAAATTGTGCTCTAAGGCCCAATCATTATACTTTGAACATTATTATTTTAATGAAATTTCTCCATTTTGTTATCATATTATTTGCATGTTAATTGTGATAATAGTATTCTTGGATAATTCATAAAGATTGTCCTAAAATGTCCCTGGTCGGTCATCTATATGGGAGCAGAGATTAAACAAGATCAGAATGACTTTGATAAGATATGAAGTACGAATCAAAGTCTTAGGCACTTGTAAGAGTACAACGTGCTGGACCGACCCACTGTGAGAAAGCTACATGGATCAAGTCATAAGCTCTTCTCATGTATAACCACGTCACAATGCCCTTAGACCTGAGGTCCTCATGGATTCCTACATGAGAGTTGCTAAGCTTTGAACTTGTCAAAAGTCACTTTTGGTCGGGTGATGATAAAGGCTACGATCAGGCTTGGTTTTTTTTTCATGCAGAGGAATATGAATGATCAAGATGGAATTTCTCCCTCACATTAGTAGAGAGATATTACTGGGCCCCTCGATGAGTGAGTCTGAGAAATGTATGGCCATACTATGATGAAAGGAGTTTCTGTCTCTGTTATCAGGCTACTCAGGAATCGAGAAAGTAATGGTCAGGAACAAGAGGATGATATTATCCATGCCTTATCCTTGATTGATATATCGTGTGATAAAAGGGACGTGAGATGGTTGTATGACAGGTTGCATCGTGATAACAATCCACGTATGAATTGGGTAGTCGTAATGTCTTGCTAGAGGCCGCTTGCGACTTTTGGGTTAGTATAGTTATTGGTTCACTACCAACTTCATATAGGCCTACAGGGTCGAACACAAGAATGGCCCAACACGAGATAATGTTTAATTTAGGATGGATGAATTATATATATATATAATATAAAATTCATTAATAATATTATATAGATATATATATTTTTGAAATATATATCTTATATATATATGTATATATATATTATATGATATTATTATATTTAATAATATGATATAGATATATATATTTTCGAAATATATATCTTATATATATATATGTATATATATTATATGATATTATTATATTGTGTTAGTTTTAAATTTAATTTATTAAAATATATTAAATTTAATAACTAACATGATAGAGATATAGTATCTCAAATTTAATTTATGAAGATAAATTAAATCTAATGGCTCTTTATTTGGATTAAATAAATAGGTTAAATTAAAACTGTTAGACAGATTTAATTTAAACTGAATTTATTTAATTAGCTCATCAAGATAATTAATTGTTAATTAATTTTGAAATTAATGATGATTAATTTTGAAATTTGAATATAGCCCTCATTTATAAACTTGATAGAGCAGATATATATATATATGCACATGAGAATTGAGAGCCGTTAGTGAAACCCGGGGAGACATTAGAAGCGCTAGCACGCAGTCTCGGTTGGAGAGCATTCGTGTGGATACCGGTAGAGGGAGCGGCCCTGACTTATTGGCTCCTAGAGATTGTGAAAACACTGAATCATCAAAAGGCATGAATCCTTCCAACTTGGTTTAAACGCCGTTAATAGATCCTCGATTAGGATCGGTGAAAATTTTTATAATTCTTCCGCTGTTCCTACCGATCCTAACAAAAGAAATGTGGGAAGCGTTGGAAATAGCTCACGAAGGAACTTCGGGAATAAAAGAAAACCTGATCAATACTTTGGTTACTGAGTTTGATTTACTTTGAATGAAATCACGTGAGTTGATAGCTGAATTTGAACTTAGATACAATCACCTTGTTAATCAACTTGCAGCACTTGGAAACGTCTATGATTAACATACCCAAGTACGAAAGATTTTAAATATTCTTTCTAAAGACTGGGAGGCAAAAGTCACTACAACTGAGGAAGCAAAAGGTGAATCAATGCGATCGTTTGCTTCTCTATCAGGAAGCCTTTCTGAATATGAAAGCAAATTAAAGTTTAAACGAGAACTAGATGATATTGGTGACAAGAAGAAAAGAGGTCTAGCACTAAAAGCAAAAGAAGAAGAACAAGATGAAGATGAAGAGCTTGACGATGATGAAATAGGCCTAATCATAAAACGATTCAGAAATTTTTACAAGAAAGGCCAAGGATTCAAAAACTTTCAGAAAGGAGGAACAAGCAAAACAGAACACATCATCTGCTATGAATGTGGAAAGCCAGGACATTTCATATCAGAATGTCAATAACTGATTCAGAAGAATAAAGAAAAGAGAAAAGGCAAATTCTACAACAAGAAGAAAGCCTTTGTATTTGCCATATGGGGAGATAGTTCTTTTGACGAAGAAAGCGATGAAGAAGAAGTAGCCAATATCTGTCTAGTTGCTCAAGAGGAAACAGAAGAAGAGATATGTCTTAAAGCATCCAAAAACAACAAGTGGAACATAGACAGTGGATGCTCTAGACATATGACCGATGATTTTGAAAGTTTTACCAATTGCAACCTAATGAAGGTGGAAAGGTAAAATTTGGAGGAAATCAATCTGGAAAAATAGCAAGAATTCGTGAAATCAAAAACGACAAAGGAATACAAGTCAAAGATGTATATTACCTTGAAGGCTTGTGTCATAATTTGCTGAGTGTAAGTCAAAGTGCAGATAAAGACAATTAGATAATATTTGATTCAGAGGAATATCTAATTGTCAACAAGCAAGACTTACAACTTGATAAGAAAAATATCAAGGCAAAGCTCAGAGCAAAAAGGGAAGGTAACTGCTATACACTTGAAATAAATAGAAATAACTCTGAAAATTGTTTTCTGAGTAATGCCGATGAAAGTTGGTTATGGCATAAGAGACTAGCTCATGTCAACATGCACCAACTAGGCAAACTACTCAAAAAGGATTTAGTTCTTAGATTACCCAAAGTAAGTTTTAAAAATGATTTGATTTGTGACGCATGTCAAAAGGGTAAACAAACTAAATCATCTTTCAAATCAAAAAATCAAATTACAACAAATCGACAACTTCAATTGATACATATGGATTTAGTTGGTCTAGCAAGAGTTAAAAGCCTTGGTGGCAACTTATATTCATTGGTCATTGTTGATGATTTCTCTAGATTTACATGGACTATTTTTCTATCATCAAAGGATGAAACGTTTGCAGAAATTCATTGTTTTTGCCCAGAAAGTTCAAAATGAGAAAGGTATGTCCATTGCAGGTATCAGGACAGATCACGGTGGAGAGTTTGAAAATCAAGCTTTTGAACAATATTGTGATACTAATGGCATATATCACAACTTCTTTGCTCCAAGGACACCTCAATAAAATAGAGTCGTGGAACGTAAGAATAGAGTGCTCACTGAAATGGCTAGAGCAATGTTGAATGAAAAGAACGTGTCTTAAGTTTTATAGGCCGATGCAAATAAGCGCAGCATGCTATATTTCAAATAGAGCGTACATTAGAACAAAACTTGGAAAGACACCATTTGAGCTATACAAAGGAAGGAAGCCGAACTTTGCTTATTTACACATCTTCGGTTGTAAGTGTTTCATTCATAATAATGGTAAAGATAACTTAGGAAAATTTGATTCTAGAACAGATGAAGGAACTTTCCTAGGCTATTCTAACCGAAGTAAAGAATATAGAATTTTCAATAAAAGAATATGTGTTGTTGAAGAATCAATTCATATTGTATTTGATGAATTTGAATCCTCTGATAAAACCATTGATGATGAGCAGGAAGTTGTTTTAAATCAAGAAAATGGTCAATCTATTTCTAAATCTCTTATTCTAGAAGTTGATCAAACCAAGGAAGGAGATCAGTCACTAGGACAACCTAAAGCCTGAAAATACAATAAGAGTCATCCCCTAGATCATGTCATAGGAGATGTGAATGAAGGAGTCAAAACTAGAAATAGAATTTTCAATGAAGTTAGTTTTTCCGCATTCATTTCTGAGATTGAACCTTCTAACATTGATGAAGCCCTATTAGACAATGATTGGGTTATAGCAATGTAAGAACTAAACCAATTTGAAAGAAATCAAGTTTGAGATTTGATACCCCGACCTAAGGATCATCCAATCATTGGCAGTAAATGGGTATTCATGAACAAACTTGATGAATCCACAATTATTGTCAAAAACAAGGCAAGATTGGTAGCCAAAGGCTATAATCAGAAAGAAGGAATTGATTATGGGGAAACGTATGCTCCAGTGGCTAGATTGGAAGCTATACGAGTACTCTTACCCTTTGTATACATCAAAGGATTCAAACTCTATCAAATGGATGTAAAGAGTGCATTTCTAAATGGCTACATAATGGAAGAAGTATATGTAAATCAACCTCCAGGTTTTAAAGATGTAACCAAACCTGGCCATGTTTTCAAACTCAAAAAGGCTTTGTATGGTTTAAAACAAGCTCCTAGAGTATGGTACGAAAGGCTCAGTAAATTTCTTATTGATCAAGGTTCTATAGCCTTTAGAATCACTCCAATAAGATGTTTACAAATTTAGTTATGATTTTTCAAAATTTGGGCAGAAAATCTGCCAGAATTTACATAAATCCAAAAATAGGGAAAATATGTGATTGTAAATTTGTAATTTATGGGATAACCCATCAGCCCATTTTTGTTGACTTAAAGGACCCATTGTTCGTCACTTTATGGGCCAATTAAGGGAAGGAAATTGGTTCATTTATCATGGGATTTTATGACACAAAAAGTCACAGTTGTGAGTTATTTTGTAATAAATAATTAGAGGTAAATAGGATATTTTTAAAAAGCAATTCCTATCATCTCTTCGCTTTTCATTTCCGTCACCAAGTGAGAGCTCAAGACACAGAGAGAGAGTGCTTCATACTTTGTAGAGAGAAAGAGGAGCAAATTTGCAAGGTAAGTTTGATTTCTTCGGTGATTTAATTAGCTCCTAACTTTTGTAATCCTTCCTCTAAGCTACTCCTTTACATGATTCAAGGTGTTCTTGAATCAAATCTTTGGGGTTTGTGGGAGTTAGGGTTCAGCCAATGAGGGAGAGGATATTTTTAAAAAGCAATTCCCATAATCTCTTCGCTTCTCATTTCTGTCACCAAGTGAGAGCGAGAGAGAGAGAGAGAGAGAGAGAGAGAGAGAGTGCTTCATACTTTGTAGAGAGAAGGAGGAGCAAATTTGCAAGGTAAGCTTGATTTCTTCGGTGATTTAATTAGTGCCTAACTTGTGTAATCCTTCCTCTAAGCTACTCTTTTACATGATTGAAGGTGTTCTTGAATCAAATCTTTGGGGTTTGTGGGAGTTAGGGTTCAGCCAATGAGGGAAGAGCCAGAAGAAAGCAAAGGTGACTTCCTAAACTTCAAATTATTGTTGTTGTTGCTACTGTGGTTGGTTTATTCGATGAATATGTGGTTGATTTTTGTGATTTGTGAATTTGGGAGAAGGATGAGCCCTAAGCGTTGTGCTGCCCAAATTTGGTCTAACTTGTGATTAGAACATAATTAAATATTAATAAAGTGATTAGGAGTAAAAATGAGCAAGTCTACGGAGTCAGAATTGAAATACCCCAAATTTCCCCCGAGAATCCTAAGTTTTGGCTAGGACCAATTAAAGGGCTAGGAGCTAGAGTTTTATAAAATTGATGATTCCATTGTGTTCAGGAAGGAAAATTAAGTGGGGTTATAGTTGATCACTTTTCCAAACAAGCCTTAGAATGCATAATGCCCAAAACGCCCCTGAAACCCTAAATAAGGGGCTACCAAGCGCATTTTTGTCTTTTGGCAATGAATTTGGTAATCCTGAGGCTGAAAATGGATTTCTTGGGCAAAAATATGTAAGAATAGCATGGGTCAAAATTTCGAGAATAGTATGGTCGGACCGGGTAAGTTGGGGCCGGGGCAGGTCCCAAGGGGCATTTTGGTAATTTTTCACTCTAGACTCATATGACCACCAAAAGCACTATGGAAGTACCTAACATAGCACATTAATGGATTTCGAGTACAAACTATTGCTGCTAAGCTAGCTCCAAATTAAAAGTGGCTTAGTTATCCCCACGAGGCTTTAACTGTCTAGCTGAGTATATCTACTCTTCCCCATAGTTAGTTACTTAGTTAGTCTAGTTTTATTTGATAGTCCCATGACATGGCTTGTCAATTTCCTTAAATATATTTCATTTTGTCATTGATAGACATTTTGACTCATAATTTAGAAGGTACAGGTCGATTCCCTAAGATATATATATCTTTAATAAATAAATATTTTGAAAGTTATTGTCATAATCTAAAACAACTTGTTCTACAACTAACAGAAGAAAGAATCCAACATGAGTTTACAAGAATTGGAGGCCCTCAATGTGATTAATAACTAAAATTTTCAAGGGAAATCATCCCAAGAAGATAGGAGTAATTTGATGTGTATTTCAAATCTAATTTGGTCCTAAAATATGTCTTCTTTATGGTAAGTATTCTTTTTTGTTTTTCTTTTGGAAATAAGGCAAGTAAGTTAATGCTTGAAATAGCTTGAAATAACAAATGTAAAAAATTTGCCACCGATAAAATCAGTCATAGCACTAGGTATATCGTATCCTAGAATTTGGCCATAGAACTTCAAGAATTAGCAGGCTACTAAGATCAATTGATCAGAGTCCCGAAAATGCCCCGAAAGATAGAATGGTTTCAAAGGACTATGCATCATTCGACCTTTATGAATTAATGTTAAACACATAATAAAAAGTTAGTGGAATGAAAAGTAAAATAGCATACTTGCTAGGCTAACATTGTATATATATTGTCCCGGGTTTGGGCAAAAGTGTAATTTCTAAAAATTATGAGTACATAAGGGTAATTTTGGAAATTATGCCTTGAATTTCTGGAAAAATCCCTAAAGATTAAAAAATGTAGAGAATAATTTTTTAGACTATATTTGAGACTTAATTGATGTATAAGTGGAAAATTTACCACAAGAATACATTTTACATAATCATTCAGTTTTGGCTAAATAAAAAATAAAATTAATTTCATACCACTTGATCATATGGCTATTGCCATTTTAATAAGTTTGAAATAGTGAAACATTCTTGCATCTATGAATTCACTATTAACACCACCAAAAGATATACTTGAAGAAAATACATTAACGGTTTAAATAGTTTTAAGGGGAAATCCCAGAAAAATTCCTTTAAAATATAGAAAAGACAAATAAGGGATTCCAATATCACAAATTTTATGTCAGACCTATAGGAAGAATCTGGGATGAGCAAATGTTTCCAAAGGTGTCAACACCTATTTCTATTTTGATAATCGAAGAGTAATAAAGACGGAATTCCATAGGCATACAGAAAAGTACAATTATACTAATAACAGTATTCGCTTACAATCCAAAGTCAATCATCAACAAAATGCAGAAATATAACGGAAATTATAATGTATACAGGATTCCTAGAATATCTTAAGAATAAACTAATTATAACCACCGTCCTTGACCTTGTACTACTACAAAAAGGTTGAAAGGTGCGCGCACATTTTGTGACTCTTCTTTAAAGAAGTGCCACAGCTTCCATTTTTTAAAAACAATTTTAGGTACTAGCTGTGGTGCCTAGTGGGCTAGGTGCCACAGCTAGTGTTGCGGCCACGTGTGGTAGGCTCCACACATGGCCCAATAATACCAGCTGTGGTACTTGAGCAACCATGCGCCACAGCTAGTTGAGCAAAAGGCAGGCACCACACTTGCCTATTGTATAAAAACAATTTCAAGTGGATTACATATCCACTCTCCACCAATAGCAATTCCCCCTACCCCAACCCTTATCTCTTATTTCACTTCCCACATAGTGGTCCCGCGTCCTCCCCCCCATTCCTTCTCTTTTTCACTACTCCACTTTAATTATTCCCTCCTCTCTCCTCTATTAAATACTTTCCCTTTCTTAGCTTCTTAGTGGATCCATCGCCCCCTCCCTCCATTTCCTGTCATCTTCACACTAAAAAACACACTCACACGCTCACACATATTCATCAGCGAATCTACATCTTTGTTTTGTTCCAACTGCTATCCCCACTCCTGTCCCTTCCCTTTTCTTTATACTGTCTTCCAATTTTGGTCCCCACTCCATCCAGTTGGTCCCAACTACTCAAATTTCATCCTCCTCCTCACTCAAGATTGCGTCACCAATGGGCAACGTGGTCCCCCACTACATTGAACTAATCAATTAAACTATAAGTTCAATGTGCTTCCTTTTTTTTCAGGTTGTTTTGCTTATTTTTGTTATCACACGGACGTGTTTTTATATATATATGTTGATTATATTCTATGATGTGCTTTTTTTTTCTTTTTATGACACGCACGTATATATATGTTATATATATTTGTGTTCCATTTTATAGAGGTGATATAAACACAATCATTAACTTAAAATTGCAAGGTTTAAAGAGGTTAGAGGTTAGAGGTTTTGTTTTGTTTTTTCTTTTTTTTTTATGTTCTCTTTTAAAAAGAGATGTTCCTTATGACTATGTTAAAGCTCAAAACACGAGTTCTCTTATGAATGGACTTGCCGCTTGTGATGGGTATATAGTAATGGTAGCTCTTTCATCAATTCTTTTCGCATTTCCCTTAGTAATCTAACAGAAATCAACATGTGAAGATGGAACATTATGAAAGACACTTAAGAAAATGTATATTGTAGTTCTTTATCAATATTCAAGAATCAAGAATCCAAATTAACAAAATAATTTTTTGTATTATCTTATTAAACTATGATAGAGAAAATCCCATATAAAGCCAATTAAAATAGGAAAAATTGAAATCAATATAATTAATTGAATAATTCATTAATTGAGTCATTAACTCATTTTGGGATTTTAAAATATGGATAAAATGACTTTAATATATCAATGTTAATATTTAATAAACTAAAATTTGTTTATATTGTTTAACTTTAAATATATTAACTAGAATTGAAAGTTAAACAACCATACAATAAGGAGTTCATTTTATTTAATTGAATTTTTTTTCAAAAAATTTATAATATATATCAATATAAAAAATATTTTTTATATTGATATATTATGTATAAATTTTACTATATTTGTTTCATATATAAAGTTTTCTTAAAGTTCTAATTCCAATATGTAAAGAAAAATTTTAAGCGAACTTAATTCACCTAATAAAAAAAGAAATTTTAAGTATATTTAATATCTTTTTAACTAGAATATTAATAGTGAAAGATATTTTTTTATAATATGTGTGTCTAGTTCAATTCCCTCTTTATATGTATGTATGCATGCATGCATGCATCATATTTATGACTACTCAAGATTAATTGGCAATATAATGTAGCTAGTCATTTTTTTTTTATATTCTCAACATTGAGTTGAAAATAATTTAATTAATGTTGGGATTATATATGCTTTCGTTTGTGTTTTGTTTTATTTTATTTTCTTTCTTTTTTTTTGAATCATATTTTATTTTATTATATATTGATGTTTTCTACACATTATTATTATTAAAAAAAATAATTTACAACCACTAATATTTTATTTAATTTTTTTATGTTTGTAATTTTAGCTCATCAGTTTATTGAAGCTTCTATTTACGATATATTTTTTAAATTTTGAGCTTACAAATGTGATTTTAGTTGAATTTAATAATAGTTAGTTATAATTTGTAGGTGTTCTAATGATTGTTATGGATTAGTTGTATAAGTAAAATAATTATTTATATATTCTTAACACTTGTATTTTATTTGTTGACTTGTAATGTTTTCTAATTTACCTGTGATATGTTTAGGCAAATATGGTTTCTTTCGTTATGATTTGTGAAAAATTATTATAATGCCTAGGAATAATGAATGGATTATTTGTCAATTAAAACATAGGGTTTAAGATTTAGAAAGCTTCAATTTTGAAGATTTCATGTTGGGAATTTATTTTAAAATTGGTAAGAGAATATAAAAGTAATTAGTAAATGCAATAGTCATACAACTAACCACGTACTTTTTTAAAAATAGATTGAAGGCATAGATGGATCGTAAATGGATGTCATCTAACCAGTGTTCATGGGAATATATAGATGGGGTGAAAAATTTTATTACATTTGCAACTGAGCACGCGAAAGATCCTGACAAAATCTTGTGTCCTTGCTTATCTTGTTGTTTTGGAAAGCAGATTAGTCCACTTAATTTACTAGATCATTTAGTATGTCACGGTATTGATCAAACATATATACGATGGACAAGGCATGGTGAGACGAACGATGCATGTAGTGATCGGGTGCATACCATGAGTGGTGCTTTGGATGAATTTGATCAAAGCGTGTTTGATGAAGATGACGGTCTTGAAGAAATGGTAAAAGTGGTTAAAGGAGTGCATCATAACAGCCCTAACGAATTTAAGAAGTTGAAAGGTGATGCAGAGAAACCATTATATGCTGGTAGTACTAAATACACAAGATTCCTAGCAGTGTTGAAGTTGTACAACTTTAAAGCTCGCTACGGATTGAGTGATTCGGGTTTCACCGCACTGCTTGAACTGTTGCAAGATATGCTTCTAGAAGAAAATGTACTTCCTACCAAGACATACGAGGCAAAGCGAATTCTTTGCTCTATAACCGGCATGGGATATGAGAAGATACATGTATGTCCTAATGATTGCATATTATTTCAAAATCAGTATGCAATATTGGAGAAGTGCCCTAAATGCAATGCATCTCGATATAGGAAGAAGAAAGGAAAGAGTCCTTTGAAGGTCCTATGGTATTTTCCGATTATTCCAAGATTCAAGCGACTGTACAGTAATGTAGAGATTGCTAAGTAGTTGACATGGCATGAAGATGAAAGGATTAAAGACACGAAGCTTAGGCACCCTGCAGATGCTCCTCAATGGAAAAAAAAATTGATCATGAGTACCCTAACTTTAAGGATGAAACAAGGAACCTTCACCTTACACTATCAACTGATGTAATTAATCTGCACAGTGTTCAAAGTAGTACATATAGCACGTGGCTAGTGATATTGATAATTTATAACCTTTCTCCATACTTGATCATGAAACGTACGTTTATGATATTGTCCATGTTAATTTCTGGGCCAAGGTAACTTGGGAATGATATAGATATATACTTAGCTCCTTTAATTGATGACTTAAAGCTGCTTTGGGAGGAAGGAGTCAGTGTGTATGACGGGTACATGGAAGAAAGTTTTACTTTGAAAGCCATGTTGTTTAGCATAATTAATAATTTCCCTGCTTATGGTAATTTGTCAGGATACAACGTCAAAGGATATGGTGTATACCTATATGTGAAGATGACAGTCATTCAGTGCGACTTCATCATTGTAAGAAAAATGTTTACATGGGGCATCGAAGATTCTTAACATCATAACATCATTGGAGGAAGTGGCAAAAGCCTTTCAATGGTGACTCAGAAGAAGGTAGCCTACCGAAGATGTTGACTGGTGCCCAAGTGTATTCAAAGTTAAAAGACTTGGATAACAATTTTGACAAGCCTTTTGCAAAACAAATCGAGACAAGTGGTTGGAAGAAAAAGTCTATTTTCTTTGAACTTTCATATTGGAAGTCTTTATATGTGAGACATTTTCTTGATGTGATACACATAGAAAAAAATATCTGTGATAGTCTAATTGGCACGTTGCTCAATATCCAAGGAAAAAGCAAGGATAGTGTCAATTCGAGGTTGGATTTCGTGAACTTGGTAATTAGAGAAGAGTTGGTATCGATTGAGCAAGGGCATTATACCTACCTACCGCTAGCAGCATACACTCTATCAAGGAAAGAGAAGAAATTGTTTTGTGGGATTCTAAAAGGAATTAAAGTTTCCAAGGGCTGCTCTTCAAATATAAAGAACCTTGTATTAGTGAAGGAGCTGAAGTTAAAGAACCTCAAGTCTCATGATTGTCATATGCTCGTGCAAAATTTCCTATCAATTGGTATACGATCCATTTTACCCAAAAACATAAGAAACACTATCACTAAACTTTGCATGTTTTTCAAGTTGATCTGCAGTAAAGTGGCAGATTCAACCAAGTTACAAGATTTTCAAAGGCTGATTCTGTGTACTCTGTGTGAACTTGAAATGTATTTTCCACCTTCTTTTTTTGACATTATGGTACATCTAATCATACACTTGGTCAAAGAGATTCAATTGTGTGGTCCAGTGTACTTGAGATAGATGTACCCAAATGAGCGATTCCTGAAAATATTAAAAGGGTATGTGAAAAATAGATATCGCCCAGAGGGTTGTATTGCTCAAAGGTACATGGTTGAATAAGCAAGTGACTTCTGTACTGATTTTCTATCAAATGTTGACCCTGTAGGGATCCCTAAGTCCTATCATAATAGGTGAATATCAGGGAAAGGAACAATTGGGAGGTATGTAATAACGATATCAGTGACTGAACGGGAGCAAGCCCACTTGTATATTCTACATAACACTGATGAGGTCGACCTATATGTAGAAGAACACAAGGATGCTATTCGATTGGTACATGGTGATAGGAATGAAAATTTGTTAACAAAAGAACACAATAAACAATTTTTAGGCTGGTTGAAAAATCACATTAATGATGATATGGAACAGAATCCTAATTCAGTTTCTAAAAAATTAAAGTGGTTGTCAAAGGGACCGAGCTTAAATGTATTATCTTACAATGGTTATGCAATCAACAGTCACACATTCTATACACAAGACCATAATACATAAAGCACGATGCAGAATAGTGGGGTAACACTTGTTACTGATTCTTGGCATAGATCCAGTGCTAAAGACATACATCCTATATATGCATCAATGTCATACTTTGGTGTCATTGAATGCATATGGGAGTTAGATTACTCTATGTTCAGGGTCCCTGTCTTCAAATGTAAGTGGGTTAACAACAACAGTGGATTGGAATATATGACTTAGGCTTTGTTCAAGTAGACCTTTCTAAGGTTTGGTATGAAGATGATCCTTTTAATTTAGCAGCACAAGCAGAACAAGCACTTTTCATTCTTGATCCTGCTAAAAAGAATTGGTCTATTGTACTCCCATCCAACAAGAATCGTCAAGAACAAGATGATTTTGAAAGTAATGAAAATTTGAACATCAATTATGATGATCCTTCGTTTGAGAATTTGTGGTCAGTAGAGATTAGTATATTTGCAGATGCAGATGAAGATGAAGATGAAGATAGAGATGGACCCGTATACGTGAGACATAATCATGAAGAGGGAACTTTGGTCACGAGAAACACATTTCTCAATCCAAGACGAATATTGAAGAATAAAATTTCAAATCAAACCAGAAAAAGGAAAAGATAATAAGTGCTTTGAATGTTGTGCTTGTACGTACGTTTTTATAAATTTCAAAATAATTTGCTTTCATTGACATGGTTGACATTGTACACTGATGTTTTGTTTTGGTTTACTTCACTTCCAGGAGTATGGACTCACCACACGATGAAACTGATGATGTTCCTAAGAACATTGGTAGACAAAGATTTGAGGCGAACATAAGACGTGGCAGGACAGTTATGGCGAGATCGATCAAATTGAGAAGGGAATGAAGTTACAACTGGAGTGGAATGAAAAGGGAAACTTGTTCGGCGAAAATGGTACCTTATTAAATAACTTGATTGGGACCACAGTTCGAGATAGAGTCCTTATTATAGTTCAAAGCTGGAAAATGGCAAGAAAAAATTATGAGGATGACATCTGGGATGAAGTACAGGTACACATTAATTATATTATTATTTGGTTTTGATTGTTTCACTTAATTTCAATCTTACATATTATATATGTTTTTATTATTGTTACATAGCACTTTTATTATTGATGATGATCGGAAGAACTTTATGCTAAGAAAAGTCAGAAAACTTATGAGAAAGTTTCATTCTGATCTTGTCCAATACTACTTGAGGGATGATGATGACAATATCATTGATATACCACCTTATTTTGTACAAAGGAATCATTACTCAAGAAAATGTGGGATGAGTTTATCATAACACATACAACTCAGGAATTCTTGATAATATAATTTTTTTGACTTTCCCTATTACTTGTAATGTACGTATTTGTAATTAACATTTATATATTAATATGAATCATATTGATCTAAATAGGAGTTGAGTGAGAAAAATAGAGCTAACGTGACAGGCATGGCATACCGGTACAGATAAGGACCTATTTCATACGAACAGTTAGAAAGAAAACTGGTACGAACTAATGATTATTTCAGTTGTAGATAAATTGTATGAAAATCATTTAACTTCAACTAAATTTGCCGTGCAGATAGAAGAATCAAGTTCAGATATTATGCAGGTTCAATGACATGATCTGTAGGTAGCCGGTGTCACAAATAAGGAAGGTGAATTTTGTAGTGAGGAAGCAAGAAGAGTAGCCGAATATTGTGTAAGTATTGGATTATGCGTATAATAAATAATTGGCTTTACTTAAATTAACTTGTTTTATAATAACTAATATTGTTGTAATTATTTTTGTGATAGCGATAAATAACACAAGAGGATCCTACGTTGGCGAGCTATGTTGGCCGGGACGATTTGGTAAGCAGAGCACTTAGAGTACCCGAGTATGATGGTCATGTTAGGGGTACTAGTTTTGCTGTCACCCCATCAGCATACTTCGAACATTAGTAGCGCTCCAATAGAAGTGACATTTCCCAGCTGCGTGACGAGATGACTAGTTTCAAGCATCAAATGCAAGAACTTCAAGAACAAATGTGCTATAAGGAACAACAAGAAGAACAATTCTTAGAACAAATGTGTTTGATACAAGAACAGAATGCGCTATTAACAATGCAAATGCAACAGTTAGTGAAGTGTAAGCCAACACAAAATGTTGCCTTCTGTGATAGCCCAAGTGTCAGAGATAGTTGCACTTTCATGCCTAAAGTCCATTTTCTTTCGGTAATTAATTTCTTCTCTACTTAGCTTTATGTTATATTATAATTTAGCGAACTATAACATATTAACTCTATTTTCTATAGGGTGAATTTCAATGCAAGTTATATACTGAGCAAGCTTCCAAGCACGTGGTTGCAGTGGGTGCTGCCTACAATATTAATAAAGATACACTGCACAATTCACCATTGCCTAACAACACACTCTGAGTGAGGGTTGACGTCTGCATGAATAAAGACGCCCTCTTATCGATCCCATCTCAGGATGAGCAAATAATGGTGAAAGATGTTGTAGGTGGCTATGTTGCTTGGCTAATAGGTCTTATCGAACCATATGAAAAGGTCATTTATTTATAATTCCCTGCACTTTTCATTCGTACTTCTATCTAAAACTGTGATTTAATTTTATGATTTTCACAGGGTGAATAGTCTAGAGAGAAACAAATCCAACCTTATGGTAAGATCTAAAAGTGTTCGACAACACAACCCAAGTTAAAAGCATCGGCTAGGCAACAGAGCAAAAGAAGAATAACCTTATATCGCGATCAATTAGTATCGATTACACCACAATTGATTGGTGCATGAGGACTAGAAATACGTCTTGAAAGACATATCTACAATGTTGGCATCCTAGTTGATTATGTTACTGCCGAGGTCGTGCACGACATATGTACTCATGATTGGGTTAGTGCTTCAGCTATCAACATCTAGATAAGGTACTTGACCATTATCGTTTATCATTGTTATTAATATTTCTCCTTCCTTTTCTTTTGTTTTTCATGATACTATTTGTTTTATACCAGGCATTTGTACAATGAGATCTTAATGGATACAAACATGGTCCAATTCGTATTTGTCAACCCTTTTCTTGTTGGCTACTATGGGGGTAAAGTAGATATATATGCACAGTCTAATGTTCTAAAAGATTACTTTAGAAAGAGAATGCCATCAACTATGCTATTTTTAGTGCCATACAATACGGGGTAAGTTATTAGTAGTACAATTTTTGTTTTTATTGTTTAACTTTTATCATACCATGATTGTTGAAACAAATTTTTTAGAATATTTTAGGGCCCATTGGATATTAATAGTTATCAATCCAGTAAAACCTTCAGGCCCTTGTATTTACTATATGGATCCTCTAAAAGATGGTCTTCCATAAAACCGTTCTGATATGTTACTATTGTTCAATAGGTAAGCATACATGCGTATGTGTAAATATTTCCATATGTGATTGAATAACCAAAAGTCATTAGTTTCTATTTGTTTTGTTAGCGCTTTGACTGCGTATTGGGCCTCTATCTCCTTAAGCTATTCTAAAGCTGTTGACCCTCACTTTAGCTATCCTTGGAAGAAGATACTGACTGGTACTGATATATGAATTTACTCAAACTTTGTTAGTAACCAATTTTTATTCATAAACAGAGTTAAATATTGCATTATATTTTTGCAATGCCCTTTCCAACCCAATGACATGATTGTGGGTATTACATCATGAAATTTATGAAGGATATAATTACACATAATCAGGCATTTCTTCCTTAAAAAGTAAGTCATTTAGTTGCACTTCATATTGTGTTTTAATTAAATTTAATTATTTCCTGATAATTATATTTTACTTAATTTAATTCATTTTAATTTGTGGATAATTATATATATGTGTAGTATTATGAAGATCAACGTTGTGACACTTTAACTGACCATTAGCTTAATGAAGTGATCGAGGAATGGTATGAATATGTGTTGAGGAAAATCTCTGGGTAGCTATACAATTTAATTCATCACTAGCTGCTGGCCTTTGTTGTGTTGTTTCTTGGCAATTGTTGTGTCATGCATGCATGTATTCAAGTTGAATTTGTTGTATATTCATTCACGTATAATATATTGTATAATTATTTTATGTACTTGATTAACTAATTAATCATTTGTTTGTGTCATTTTAATGTTATCTATCATTGTTGTTAGCTTTTCTTCATTTTGCTGTACTATGGATATAGATACAAAATGTTTATTAGACCATGTAGTGTGCAATACTACAATTATGGGAGATATGAAAAAAAAGAGTTTCTATGGCGCTTCTTTAAACAAGGGCCACAGGAAGTACCCAAAAAAAAGAAAAAAGAAAAAGAAAATGAAAAAAAGGAAAAGAAAAAGAAGGAAGACCCTCCTATGGCGCTTTCGTGAGCAAGGCCACAGGAAAGGACCTCCTGTGGTGCTTATTGAGGCAAGTGCCATAAGAGGTTTAGTCTCCTGAGCAAGCACTAAAGGAGACCCCCCTCCTGTGGGACTTGCCTCAGCAAGCGCCACAGGAGAGTATTATGTTTTAAAAAAAATTAAAATGCTGTGGCACTTCCAAGTGCCACAGCTTCTTTTAGTGGCATCCAGATATGTAGCACTTCTCTAGCGCCACAGCTAATCAATTATAAGCTCCACAACTTTGGTTTTTTGTAGTAGTGTTGCCTCAAGAAACGTGCAAATCACTTCTCTGTATCTGTACCTTTGCCTTTCATCCTACTGGCACCTACTGAGATGTTTATTTTTTAAAAAAAGGGTGAACAAGTAAAGTAAAGTAAAATTGGTAGATGATGAAGAATATGCTGTAAGAAATGATCATGGTGAAGGAATATGAGAAATAATCTAGAGTAAGACCTTAACTTAGAAAACAATACTATGCACTTTTTGTTTCACTCCTAGTTAGTTTATTCCTTTAATTGCAATATATTTACCTATCTGACGATGATTTTTGTGTTAACAGGAATATGGACAACTCTAGTGACTCATCACAAAGTGCTGTGGATAGTAAAATACCTAGTGATGAACCCGTTGCGAGAAGGATTAAAGGTTGCACAAAGATAGGAGCATTGGTTGTGTAATATTCTAATTTTTGATTAAGGGGCTAATCATGATTATTGTGGATAATTATAAATTTAATTGGAATAATTATGTGTTTTATGGCAATATTAATTAATATGTCATAATTGGTGGAAAAATTGGAAGAATGGAATTATTGGCCATAAGTTAGTGATGAAGTAAGAAATTAATTACTAACTAAGAAAAATGATATATGTTATTAAATGGCTAATGGATAGATTAGATAAGCTAATTGGTTGTTCACTTTATGGGAACTAATGGTAGTGTGACATGTAGCAAGTTTGGAATTAGAGAGAGGAGTAAGGAAAAGTCAAATACTCCAATATTTTATTGTTTCTCTCTCTTTCTCTTCTCTCCAATTCAGCTGCAGCAAGGGGGAGGGAGAATTATCAACATTTCCTTCATCTCTTCATCCATCTCTCTCATTTTCTCTCTCCGATTCGTCCTCCATTGTTGGCCAAGAAAGAGAAAGATAAAGCTTGTGATTTGGGTAAGTAAATGGCCTCCATTGCTCAAGTTCTCTTCATTAATATTGATCCTTAGAGTGAGAGCTTCATTTTGATGTTTATAGTATGCCTATTGGTGTTGATTTATGGCCACACGAAATTTTAGAGGGGTGAATCAAGAAATCTCTTTGGCAAAGTGAAAGAGGTAAGTGAGATTAATCTATCTATCTAAGTTTTATGCCAAATGGTTTAGTTTGAAATTTCTGGAAATTTGGCCTTGAATCTGAAAATGATAACCACTGGGCTTTTGGCATGTTGGTGGTATAGTATTCGTATGTTGGAAATGCATATGGATAGATACGATTGATTTGGGATTTGAATAATATGTTTGGATGATTTTGGAATTTGGATGATTATATTGCTTAAAAACAAAGCATGATAATGGAGTAGGATTTTTGTCATTTTGATGATTCCATTGAAATCCTTGGATGTTTTTGTGTAGGAGTAGCTTTGGTAGGAGTTTTGGATACATTTGGATCAATTGGGCAAGTATTAGGAAATGTGGTCAGTTTTGCTATGTTTTCTCATTTTTGATAAAATCACTTGAGTACGAGTAAGTCTACTCGAGTGAGGGATGAACAACACTCAGGTGAGGGTGAGTTCACTGAGGTGCGTTAGTGCAATTTTTCTTTCTGCTCTCTATATTCTTGTTGCACTTTCGTGGTCAAAGTTAAGTGTTGCCTTACTTGCAAGTGTGGTGGGACATTACTCGAGTGAGCTTCCTATCACTCTAGTGCAGGTGTATTTGACACTAAGGACTTGCCTCACGGGTTGTCACTCGCGGTTATGGTGCAAGAGTATGCCTTCTAACTCATGGGTTTTTGGCATTCACTCGAGTGCAATGGGCTGTGCTCGAGTCCTCCTGATCTCTGAAAAGTTCCTTGTGCTCTTTGGTATTCACTCACTGCAGTTCACTCTCTAGTGCCCGACTATAGACTGTACCATCACTCGAGTGAGGTCGTCTTCACTCGAGTGAAACAGTGAAAAATATCAGGTTGAGCTTTCAAAAAGGGGATCTTTGGGGATAGTCTTCCAACCCTTTAGAGCTATTGATATGGTTATTTATGGGTACTAAAAGACCAATAATGATAACCAAACGAAGTGTTAAGAAGTCATTGAGAGTTGGAATAGAGAATTGATACTTCGCCCCTAATTATGAAGATAGGATTTGACATTTACCCTACTCGGGAGAGGCCGACGCTAGGACACGCACGGAAGGATCAAGGTAGTAACTCTTCTCTCATGTTGTGTATGATACTTGGTATGCATGTTTATCATTGTGAATGTGTTATCAGCCATAGGGCATTACAGCGTGAGCCGTTCAGCGTAATCCGTTGTAGGGGGCAATGCTCATGATACCTACCCCGGCTATTGTATCTGCCGTTGTAAGTGCCGAGGCTATGTTATGGAATCATGGATTCTTGGGTAAGTATCCAGCCTGTAGGGCTACGTGTTGTGAAATATTTTATATAAATCCCAAATGTGGTGACATATGTGATACGTTCATGTAGATGTGCAATACAACATGCAGTTCAGCGTGAGCCATCGTAGGGGGGCGATTCCTATGATACCTACCCTAGTCGTTGCAACTGTTGTTGTGATTGCTGGGTGTTGTATGCATGATTTACTTTCATGCTTTGATGTTGTGCATATTATGAGTGATTTGTTACTATGGGGATTCTTTAGAATCTCACTCTCCCAAAAACATAAATTTTAGACAGGACTGAAGGATTCAAGGGGAAGTGGGTAATGAAAAGTGGATAGAGCTCCTGGCTAGGAGTTTATTTTAGAAAATTGGTTATCATTTTGTAAACCATTTGGATAGTATTTGTGTAATCCCCTAATTATGGGAAACTCTATAGCCAATTGTGCCTTATAGACCCTTATTTAATTAATGGAACCTAAGTGTGTTGGGAAATTATGTTGTACTCTAATATGTATGAATGAAATCAACCTGTACAGACCATTTATGTTTTGAAATGTGAATATGAGACCGTTGAGAACAGGTTTTGTAAAAGTTTTGAAAACCCTAATTTTGGGAAATTTACTTTCTTAAGTCACAAATCATCTATGGTCTCTAATTCTACCTTAATCATGTGTTTATAAACGTAATTCTCGGCCTTAATCTTGAAGGGGGTTACATTTATCGTATCAAAGCTGTAGTTCTTAGCAAGGGTAGAATTTGCTAGGATAGCTCCCTTAGTTGCCTTAGTTATTTGGCTTAAGGTAGCTTGATGATTGATAATGGTTGATTGTATACACATTGATATTTCTGCTGGTTGGGGATATATCTAAGTCTTATGGATTATGTGTATACATTTACTTTGAAACTGAGATGGTGAATCATTATAGAGTTAAAGGACAACATGGTTCGCCTTAGAGTCAGGCAAGAAGATCCAGAGGTAGAAGAGTTGAATGAAAATCCAGCTGACCCAATGTGGGAATTGATGGATTTAGTGAGAGAACAACAAGATATGATCCATGAGCTGAGATAAGAGCTCCAGGAAGAAAGGGCCAAGCGTAATAAGGAAAGGGCTCAGTCAACACATGAGGAGACTCAAGCAGAGACTCATCAAGAGGAGATAGTTGAGGAGTCAAATGGATCCCATGAATCCCCACCTCACACGGTGCCCAATCAAGAATCCCTAGGGGTGCTGACTCATGAGGAAAGAGACTTGCAATACTGGGTCTATAAGTTTTGCAAGCATATGCCTCTAGTGTTTAAGGGGAGATTCGAACCCCAAGTTGTCGAGGACTGGTTGAATCATCTAGAGAAGATTTTTGAAGTCTTTGAGAGCTCTACGTAGGTAAAGATGAAGCTAGTTGTGTATAAGCTAGAGGGGGATACAGACAGGTGGTGGCAGAATATCGCCATAACACTTCGAAGCCGGAATGTGCCATTGACTTGGGAGGTATTCCAAGAAAATTTTAATGAGAAGTACCTTCCCAAGTCGGTGAGGTTGGAGAAAGAGTTTGAGTTCCTGGCTATTAGGTAGGGGGATACGGAGAGTTTTGATGAGTATCTTTCCCATTTCATTTGGCTATCTCGGTACTCTACACATCTCCGGGATAAGGATGATGAAGAGTGGAGCTCCAATATGCTTATCAGGGGCTTGAGGCATGAACTGAAGATGAGATTAGCTACTCACCTGTTTACTGACTTCAATAAGGCAGTGGAGCAGTGTAGGATTGTTCAGAACAATCTAAGGGAGTTGTACCCATCTAAGGGTAGTGGTAGCCAGAATGAGCCAAGCAAAGCAAATACTTCCCAGAAGCGATAGAGGCAAGGCTCCTCATCTGAGGGCAATAACAAGAAGCCCTACTAATCTGGGGGTCGTGGTGATCAGAGACCTCCAGTGGGACCAGTGTGCAATCAATGTAGAAAGTACCATCCGGGTAGAACCTGTACTAGGGAGGTGATTTACTTCAACTGCAAACAAGTGGGTCACATCTCTACTAAGTGCCTATAACAGCCGGTAGAGCAAAGGCCCAAGAATCAGGGTCGAGTATTGGCAATGACACATGAGGAGGCCCGGAAGTCTCCTGAACTAATCCAAGGTAAAATCCTTCTCGGTGATAATGAGTTAAATGCTTTGTTTGATTCGGGTGCAAGTTATTCGTTCATAGCTTATGATTGTGTAAAGTTCCTGGGATTGCATGTGTATAGACTACCATTTGATTTGGTTGTGTTGACGCTATGGGTATCAAGGCTGTGACGGTTGAAGCTTACTTAAATTGTGTAATGGTTATTGAGGGTCGGGAGTCTACAGTTGATTTGATCTATTTGCCACTTCAATAACTAGAAGTCATTTTGGGTTTCAACTAGTTGATATCAAATGATATACTGCTTGACTGTGGCAATAAGAGGAAAACCTTCCGTAATGCATAGCAGGGAAACAATGTGAATTCTACTTTGAATTTACTTTCAACGGCAAAAGCAGAAAGATATCTTGAGAAGGGATGTCAAGTGTATATGGTGTTCTTCTCTGTTTAGGGAAAGTCAAGTGAAGCTTTAGAGAGTATACCTGTGGTAAAGGAATTCCCTGAGGTATTTCTAGAGGATCTTAGCAGATTGCCTCCAGAAAAGGAAGTACAGTTCCCAATTGAGATTGTTCCTGGAGCTAGTTTGATATCGAAAGCCCCATATCGTATAACCCCGAACGAAATGGTGGAGTTGAAAAAGAAAATTAAAGAATTGCTTGAGAAAGGGTTCATCTGACCTAGTATATTGCCGTGGGGAGCTCCAGTGTTGTTTGTGAAAAATAAAGATGGAAGCTGAGGCTTTGTATCGATTACAGAGAACTTAACAAGGTTACTGTTAAGAACAAGTATCCTCTCCCAAGAATTGATGACCTGTTAGATCAATTGTCTGGCTCTGTGTATTCTCCAAATTTGATCTAAGGTCAGGATATCATCAGTTACATGTGAAGGTAGCGGATGTTCCGAAGATTGCTTTCAGAATGAGGTATGGGCACTATGAGTTCCTTGTGATGCCCTTTGGGTTGACAAATGCACCGGCGGTATTTATGGACTATATGAATCACGTCTTCTGACAATATCTTGACTAGTTTATGGTAGTGTTTATCGACAACATTTTGATATACTCTAAGAGTAGAGAAGAGCATGAGCAGCAACTAAGAATAGTGCTGAGAATCTTACGGGAAAAGCAACTCTATGCCAAGCTGAGCAAGTGTGAGTTTTGGCTTACGGAAGTGAAGTTCCTTGGCCATGTGATCTCACGAGATGGGGTATCGGTGGATCTCAGTAAGGTGGAAGTATTACTTGATTGGAAAAGGCCAGAAACTATTTCTGAGATTCACAGTTTTCTGGGTCTTGCTAGTTATTACCAGAGGTTGATTCAGAACTTCTCGCGTATTGCATTGCCGATGACCAAGCTCATGAGGAAGGATCAATCTTTTTTATAGGATGAACGTTGTAAGCAGAGTTTCACTGAGTTGAAGGAGAGGTTGAACATGGCACCAGTATTGATTATACCTAATCCCAGTGAGGCTTACATCGTGTACAGTGATGCTAGTAAGCAGGGGTTAGGGTGTGTCGTGATGTAGCAGGGAAGAGTGGTGGCCTATGCCTCTTGACAACTGAAATCGCATGAGATGAACTACCCCACTTATGATCTGGAGCTTACAGCAATAGTGTTTGCATTGAAAATTTGGCGTCTTTACCTGTACGGTGTGACTGTGGAACTGTGCTGCGACCACAAAAGTCTCAAATATCTATATGATCAGAAAGAGCTAAACATGAGACAGTGTCGGTGGATGGACTTACTGAAAGATTACAACCTGGAGATCAAATATCATCTGGGTAAGACTAATGTCATCGCGAATGCTTTGAGTCGAAAGGCGGTGCTTATGGCAACGATGATGAACTAAGAGAAGAAACTGATAGAGGATTTCCAGGATCTCAATTTCTCAAATGATATCCTGTATGCCAATTATGGTATGGTCTAAGGGGAGAATGACCTGAGGATTGAAATTGAAGAGGCTCAAATAAATGATTATCGAACCCAGTCGATCCGATCTATGATAGACCAATGAAAGACTCGGGATTATGATTTGTCACCAAGTGGACTGGTGTATTACCAGAAGAGAATCTATGTTCCACTGAAGGCTAACTTGAGGCAAAGAGTTCTTGATGAGGCTCATAAGAGTCAGTATACTCTTCTCCCCGGTATGACCAAGATGTATCACAACTTGAAGTTTATGTACTGGTGGCCAGGGTTGAAGAGTGATGTGACTAAGTATGTGGCGCAATATCTTACCTATCAAAAGGTAAAGATTGAATACTAGAGACTGCTAGGATTGGTTCAGAGCCTAAAAATTCTAGAATGGAAGTGGGAGGGTGTGACCATAGATCAAGTGGTAGGTCTGCCTAGGATCAAGAATTATGATGTGATTTGGGTGATTATTGATCGACTCACGAAGTTTGTGCACTTCACACCTATCAACGCTAGCTATTCTCCTACAGGCTGGCTGAGATATATATCAAAGAGATTGTGAGACTAGTGGTACACCAAAGAACATTATCTTTGAAAGAGATCCTCGGTTTACTTTGAGATTTTAGAGGGCTCTGCATGAAGCTATGGGTACTTAGTTGAGGTTTAGCACGGCCTACCATCCTCAGACAGACTGACAGTCCGAAAGGACTATCCAAACTTTAGAAGATATGTTGAGAGCGTGTGTCCTGGACTTCAAAGAAAAGTGGGACTACTATCTCCTATTGGTTGAATATGCTTACAATAACAGCTACCATGCGAGCATTCAAATGGCTGCGTAAGAAGCATTGTATGGAAGGAAATACTAGTCACCATTATGCTGGATAGAGTTGTCTGAGAGGAAGTTGTATGGGCTGGATCTTGTTGATCAAACTTATGATCAGATTAGAACTATTAGGAAGAGGCTCCTTACAGCACAGAGTCGATAGAAGAGCTATGCTGATAAGAGGAGAAGACCTCTTGAGTTTGAAGTGGGGGATCATGTTTTCTTGAGAGTATCTCCGGTCACAGGCATCAAAAGAGCAATCAAGCAGAGGAAGCTGAGTGCAAGGTACATTGGTCTATTTGAGATTCTGGAAAGAATTGGGCCGGTGGCATATCGGATAGTACTGCCCCCGAGTTTGAGCAGACTGCATGATGTGTTTCATGTCTCATAGCTCAAGAAGTACCAACCAGACCCTGAGCATTTCATTGAGTATGAAGAGGTTGAGTTACAAGATAACTTTACCTATACGGTAGAGCCAGAGCGTATCATCGATCAAGAAGAGCGGAGGCTCAGACATCGAAGCTTACTGTTTGTGAACGTGGTCTAGAAGGGAATGTCTTAAAGGAAAGCAACTTGGGAGGTGGAAGCGGACATGAAGAAGCGATTTCCTAATTTTATGCCCCATAATGTATAACAAATTTCAAGGGCAAAATTTATTGAACGGGGGGAGAATTGTAATATCCCAATTTTTGATTAAGGGGATAATCATGATTACTATGGATAATTATGAATTTAATTAGAATAATTATGTGTTTTATGGCAATATTAATTAATATGTCATAATTGGTGGAAAAATTGAAAGAATGGAATTATTGGCTAAAAGTTAGTGGTTAAGGGAGAAATTAATTACTAACTAAGAAAAATGAGATATGTGATTAAATGGCTAATGGAGGGAATAGAGAAGCTAATTGGTTGTTCACTTTATGGGAACCAATGGTAGTGTGATATGTGGCAAGTTTGGAAGTAGAGAGAGCAGTAAAGAAAAGTCAAATACTCCAATATTTGATTGTTTCTCTCTCTTTCTCTTCTCTCCAATTTGGCAGCAGTATGGGGCAGGGAGAATTATCATCACTTCCTTCATCTCTTCACTCCATCTCTCTCATTTTCTCTCTCCAATTCATCCTCCATTGTTGGCCAAGAAAGAAAAAGATAAAGCTTGTGATTTGGGTAAGTAAATGGCCTCCATTGCTCAAGTTCTCTTCATTAATGTTGATCCTTGGAGTGAGAGCTTCATTTTGATGTTTATAGTGTGCCTATTGGTGTTGATTTATGCCCACTTGAAATTTTAAAGGTTGGTGTATCAAGAAATCTCTTTGGCAAAGTGAAAGAGGTAAGTGAGACTAATCTATCTAAGTTTTATGCCAAATGGTTTAGTTTGGAATTTTTGGAAATTTAGCCTTTAATCTGAAAATGATGACCACTGGGCTTTGGCATGTTTTTGGCATAGTATTGGTGTGTTAGAAATGCGTATAGATAGATAGGATTGATTTGGGATGGGAATGGTATATTTGGAAGATTTAGGAATTTGGATGATTATATTGCCTAAAACCAAAGCATGATAATGGAGTAGAATTTGGGTCATTTTGGTGACTCTATTTAATTCCTTGGATGGTTTTGTGTAGGAGTAGCTTTGGTAGGAACTCTAGTAGGAAATATGGTCAGTTTTGCTGTATTTTCTAGTTTCAGATAAAATCATTCGAGTGCGAGTGAGTGCACTCGAGTGAGGGATGAACATCACTTGCGTGAGGGTGAGTTCACTCGGGTGCATTAGTGCAATTTTTCTTTCTACTCTCTGTATTCTTGTTGCACTTTCATAGTCAAAGGCAAGTGTTGCCTCACTTGTGACTGTGGTGGGACATCACTCGAGTAAGCTTTCTATCACTCGAGTGTAGGTGTATTTGACACCAAGGACTTGCCTCTCAGGTTGTCACTCACGGTTACGGTGCAAGAGTGTGCCTTCTCACTCGCGGGTATGAGGTATTGCAATGGCTGTGCTTGAGTCCTCCTGATCTCTGAAAAGTTCCTTGTGCTCTCGAGTATTCACTCGTTGCTGTTCACTATCTAGTGCCCGAAGTGTAGACCATACCATCACTCGAGTGAGGTCATCTTCACTCGAGTGAAACAATGAAAAGTATCAGGTTTGAGCTTTCAAAAAGGGGATCTTTGGGGATAGTCTTCTAACCCTTTTAGAGATGTTGATAGGGTTATTTATGTGTACTTAAAGAGCAATAATGATAACCAAACTAAGTGTTAAGAAGTCATTAAGAGTTGGAATATAGAATTGATACTTCACCCCTAATTATGAATATAGGATTTGACATTTGCCCTACTCAGGAGAGACCGGCGCTAGGACACGTACGGAAGGATCAAGGTAGTAACTCTTCTCTTATGTTGTGTAAGATACTTGGTATGCATGTTTATCATTGTGAATGCGTTATCGGCCATAGGGCATTACAGCGCGAGCAGTTCAGCGTGAGCCATCGTAGGAGGGCAATGCTCATGATACCTACCCCGGCCGTTGTAAGTGCCGAGGCTATGTTATGGAATCATGGATTCCTGTGTGAGTGTTCAGCTCATGGCGCTGCGAGTTGTGAAATGTTTTATAAAGATCCCAGTTGTAGTCATATATGTGATATATTCATGTGGATGTGCAATACAGCATGTAGTTCAGCGTTAGCCGTCGTAAGGGGTAATGCCCATGATACCTACCCCGGCCATTGCAACTGTTGTTGTGATTGCTGGGTGTTGTATGGATGATTTACTTTCATGCTTTGAGATTGTGCATATTATGAGTGATTTGTTACTATAGGGATTCTTTAGAATCTCACTCTCCCAAAAACATAAATTTTAGACAGGGCTAAAGGATCTAAGGGCAAGCAGGCAACGAAGAGTGGATAGAGCTCCTGACTAGGAGTTCATTTTGGAAAATTGGTTATCATTTTGTAAACCATTTGGATAGAATTTGTGTAATCCCCTAATTATAGGAAACTTTATAGGCAATTGTGCCTTTTAGACCCTTATTTAATTAATGTAACCCAAGTGTGTCAGGAAATTATGTTGTACTCTGATATGTATGAATGAAATCAACCTGTACAGACCATTTATATATTGAAATATGAATAAGACCATTGAGAACAGGTTTCGTAAAAGTTTTGAAAACCTTAATTTTGGGAAATTTACTTTCTTAAGTCGCAAATCATCTATGGTCTCTAATTCTACCTAATCATGTGTTTATAAATGTAATTCTCAGCCTTAATCGTGAAGGGGGTTACAGGTTTCACGTCATAAACATCAACAAGAGAGGTAGCCTTTAGACTACGATGCCAATATGAATCCTGTTGCCAGAGCTATGTTTTGAAATGACAAAGTTGTTTGAATCAAAGATGGCAAGTGACGAGCATAAAAATTAGGAATCCCCAACCTTCGCCAGCACCAAAGGAAGTTACAATCTTCTGGAGGAACAACTTGTCGAACATTCTCCTACTCGAGCACCGGGAGAATAGTCCACTCTCTATTTGGACGTGCCACTATTGCTTGTTATTGCCAATGCTCTCATTCAAGAGCTACCACCCACCATCATCAACAAATTCCATAACATTTATATAGGGTGACTGTGACATTTGTTTGAGAGGGGGAAGAAGGTGTAGTTGTCCCTCTTCCTGATGCAAAGGTTGCCATGATAGGTCAGCCGATAAGATCTTTCATCCTTTAGCCTCAAAATCTTATTGGCTTAGGGGCAACACCTCTAATGGCAGGAACTAC
The DNA here is from genome assembly GCA_963242795.1 of Inga leiocalycina. Classification (NCBI taxonomy): domain Eukaryota; kingdom Viridiplantae; phylum Streptophyta; class Magnoliopsida; order Fabales; family Fabaceae; genus Inga; species Inga leiocalycina. The sequence continues at coordinate 34,837,047 of OY725328.1, forward strand.
CTTACTATTACTTGAGATCTATTAGCATCCTACTAACAATTTGTTTTTTTATGTTCTAAAGGGATGAGAAAGATGTGGCAAAATGGCCCTTCTTGGCACGACTATAGTAGCTCTATATATGCATTCGCCATATTGACTTGCATATGCCTCTAGGGATTGTGGGCTTAACATTGGATTATCCCTTCACGATTGCCATAAAAGATAGTAAAGAGTTCATCAAGTTGGAGGAGATAGATGAAGGATGGGTTAAATTTACAATCTGGTAAGTTTTTTTTTCATTTTTTCCTTCAATAACGTAGTCATTTTTTGGTTTCATACATTCAATAATTCATTCATTGTTTTAATTCTATTATAGCTGCTTCCACCACATATGCATAGATATGGAAAGACATGATTTATATGGATTCTTATGCCCTGCAAATATGACAAAGGATGCTAATACTTTGGAACCAAGGACGAGTTATGCGAGCTACATAATGGGAAATAGGGGTGAGCAAAGCACTTGTAACCTGCCCTCCGCCTACAACTTGGCTATTTTTCCCTGCTTGGGCCTGCCTAGAATTGGTCCCATAACTGGTATGGGTAACCGGTTAACGGGTGCACCCATGAGTCACCCATTACCTATTAAAAAATCCACACATGTTAGGGCAATTTTTCCTTCTCTGTTCTTAAATCTCAACCCGTGCCTTACCTTCACTTACTATCTCACACTCTACTCTCTCACACACACTCACACTCTTACTTCACTACCCAGTTACAGTCAAATCGCTCTCGTTGACCAGTCCCCCCAAACGCTGATTGCTATCCTTAGCCAGTCATTATCGATGAACAACTGTTCAGCTTATCGATCTTGATGCCGACCGAGTAGGGTCTCACCGTCGTCACTCATCAAGGCCTGCTGCCAACCTAGGAGAGGAGAGGAGTGCCATCCTGATCCTAATTCTCTCCATCACACATTTTTCTCCCTCTTTGCTGCCGATCGAGAAGTCCCAATGGTGTACATTGTGACTCACCCATTTCTCTCCCTCTCTGAATTCCTTTTCTTTAGAAACCTTCAATATTCAGGTCTTAAGTCGTGAGTTACCCATTTTGATCTATTTCTTCTATAGGATATGTACTTCTCTCTCTTTGATTTTTGATTTTTATCTGTTGTGTTTCGATTTTCTTTGGTAGCATTGTGTTTTCAATCTACTTCTTTGGTAGGTCTTGTATTATGAATCTATTAATCTCTCATGTCCTGTAGCTCCTGGACCTGGGTTAAACTTAGAGAGTTAGAGCAATATAGGCTATAGCTAATACATGTCTCCTGTCCTGTTGTGTTTTGATCTTCAGTTTTTTTTTATTTTTGGGAAAAGATCTTGTTTTAACTTCTCATGTTTTGGTTAAATTAATACCATGTGGGTTAAATATGTTATGTTGATTTAGATGATGGACTCTAGGTTGAATCCTATGATGTATTCTAATCGTCCATTTAGATTGATTATGTAACCTTTGATGACTCTCATGTTTTGGTTGATACATACTTGTAATTGAGTTGATGAGTATATGACAAATAGTGTTCTTATTTCCATCGTGAATCATTAAAAGCATATCTAGTTTTCAGTTTTCAGTTTGCCACACTAGGCTATTATTTTTTAAAGTCATTCAAGTTGGGTAGTTTTCAGTTCTTTGTTTTAGTTTTCAGATTTCAATTTTTAGTTTGCCAAAATTTTTAGTTTTTAGGTTTTATCTTTAAGTTGTTTATTTGTTTGAGAATGTCAAATAGCATTGCACAACCACCAATTCCACTTGAAAATGTTGATGATGAACCTGCAACTGGACTAACAACAATAGGAACAATACAAGATACTACTAATATTGAGAGTCAAACCAACGATAAGGGGAAAGTAGAAGAAACACAACCTAGGAAAACAAGGAAGGACTCATCTGACATATGGATCTATTTTACAAGGCTGCCACTAGCAGAAACCAAAGGAAAACATAAGTCCAAGTGCAACTATTATGGATTAACTTATACAAGCCATCCTTCGAATGATGGAACTAAACAATTATGGAGACATTTCAAAAAGTGTCCAAGGAATCCTAACAAATAAAGCAAGGGCTAAAGCTTGTTTGTGGCTACGACAAATCAAACATTGACTCATCACTTGTTAGTCAAGAACAAGGCAGAAAGGATATTGCTAAATACATCATAAAGGATGAGGTGCCTTTCTGAATTATGGAAATGGAGGGTTTTACAGAACTGTTACAAAAGTTTCAATCCAAATTTCAAATGCCATCAAGGTCGACAGCCGCTAAAGATTGCAACAACATATATCGAGAACAAGAAGGTATCTTGAGAAAATATTTCAAGTCTTCAAAAGTCTGTGTGTCCTTCACCACTGATTGTTGGACATCTATACAAAATAACAACTACATGTTTTTTACTACATATTGGATTGATGGGGATTAGAATTTACAGAAATGTATTCTTAATTTTTGTGATATTACATATCATAGAGGGCAGTCAATTACCAAACAAATAAAGGATTGCTTATTTCAGTGGGGCATTGACAAAGTGCTTACAATCATAGTTGACAACGCTTCTACTAATGATTTTGCAAATGCAATCTTCAAAAAGCATTTCAGGAGTTGGGATGGTTTGGTTTGTGATGGATAGTTTTTGAAAATGCGATATGCTTCTCATATATTAAATTTGGTTGTTTTTTAAGGTCTCAAAGAAATGAACAAGTCCATTGAACTCATCCGACATGCAGTAAAATTTGTTAAATCTTCTCCATCAAGGAAGCGTAAATTCATAATACTGGCTGAAAGGGAGCGAGTCAAATAAAAAAGTCTACTTACCTTGGATTGTCCCATGAGATAATTTATTTATAATTGTTCGAATAAGCTTTTATATAAAAAAGTTGAATAAGCTTTAGTTGAGTAAGATTCAGAGTTACAGCATATTAGAATTGCAGGCATGGGCTCTCGTCTCTGTTCAGTTTGAATGACTCTCCTTTTATAGTTGATCAAGAACATTTGACCGTTTGAGCTTTTCTTCTTCCCGTTGAGGATTAAAATATTACTGTTGAAATAGCCGTTGGAAGCTTCTTATACAAAAGTGCTTTCTCTGTCTTGTGTGTTAATCCTTGTTTGATCACCTGGAAAATGCTTAATCACTAATATAATGAAGTATAAGAGTGATTAAAAGCACGAAGCGTAAATTAGAATCATTTCATTGATTTTTGAAAGCTTTAGTATGTTGTGCTATTTTCTTGGGAAGCATTACTCGAGTTGTCACTTGAGTAAGCCTAGGACATTACTCGAGTGATCCCTCAAGTAATGTCACTCATTTCTTGGCTGAGAACTTACTGGAACAAATTCTCACACATTACTCGAGTTACATAGATCTTAGTATGTAACTTGAAATGTGACAAATTATATATCCATGGATAGCTCTTTAAGTATACTTTCATATGGCACTAGTTCTGTCTCAATCCGATATGTATTTTGATAGTTATGTCCAAAATACCGAGCCTTGTTCTAGTAAAAGAAGCTGATTCATGTGTCAATTCAACATCTCATAGCTCTCTCATATGATCTTCTTTTACTTAATCTTGGTGTTAAAATGACGCATTGGAAGTCTAATTTCATATGCCATTGATTTCATCTCAATCCGAATTTTGGTTTGGGAGATATGACCAAATTACTTAACATCACCCATACTGAAAGAAACAAAGTCTGCTGCTGTTATTTGAATAGCACTGCTTCTATTCGAATAAAATCACCCTTTTTCCGTTATGGACTATTCGAAAAGTCACTTCACTATTTGAATAGTATTTGATATTTTGCACTGAGACTATTCTGATAGTTCCATTACTATCATGATAGTCTTGTAGTATTCAAATAGTCATTTCACTATTTGAATAGTATTTGATAATTTGCACTGAGACTATTCTGATAGTTCCAACACTATTCGGATAGTCCTCTTTGAAAAATGTCAAATACTATTCTGATAGTCTCCTTACTATCCTGATGGTAATATTACTATTATGATAGTAACCTTACTATTTTGATAGTCTTTTAGTATTGGATGCTGAAATTCATCAAAAACTTATTCGGATAATCATCACACAATTCGAATAGTTATCCTACTATCCAGATAACATATTTAGAAATAGAGTTTGAAATTACATTGACTATTTAGATAGTGCCTTGATTATTCGAATACTTCTTTACTTGAATTATTTTCAGATAAATTTGTTATGCATGCTATTCAAATACTAATGTTCTTATCCGAAATACTTTCAACTGTTAACAGTTCTCCTATATTCGAATAGCATATTCATTATTCGAATAATACTTTGTTTATTTGGATAAATTGAGAGTTATTCGAATAGATCTTAACCAAAAATAAGTTTTACTATTCGAATAACAATTTGACTATTCGAATAATCCACAATATTAAATCACATGAATCTTTTCAACCCAACTTGATGTCTTCTTTCTTTGCTTGACTAATCTATAGGATATTTTACATTAAACACATTAGTTAGTCAATGTAGGAGATAAATAAATTATATAAACTTTTTGCTCTAAATATTTAACATCTATATTTGACATCATCAAAACTAATCATATCTAACATTCTCCCTCTTTTTGATAATGGCAAATCCTTTACACAAAAAAATATGTATGAGTATGAAAAACATATTAGATGCAACATATTTTTTTATGCAGTATCTCTCCCCCTATTTGACATCAGCAAAAAGTTTGAACGATATAGAAGAAATGCTTGAGGTGAGGCAAACATGAGAATAAAGAAGAAATGTGTGTGAAAGGTGTTCAAGAAAACAAATCCCCCCTTTTTTAATCAAAAGAAATGTGTCAAGAAATTTTTTTTTTCTCTCCCCCTATTTGAAAGTATTTTCATTTTGATGCAAATAAAAGTGATGAAAATAAATTTGAAACAATTTGAAGAGGTTTTCAAGAAAACTTTCATAGTCAAAGTATATTCAAGATATTCTCAAGTATATTCATGATAGGTCCATGAAGTTCAGTTCACCATGCTTTTACTATTCAACCATGCTGTATATTCATGTTGTCTCTAGGATGTTCTTTTTTAGTTGAGCTTCTGCTCCATATAATGCTCCTTTGTATTGGCATAGGTATTTGTTGCTTTGAACGTTGCAGCCAATATATTTCCCTTGATTGATCATTAAAGCATATGTCCTCAAAGTTGCTATATCCTCCTTTTAGTATGTTGAGGAATGATTTTGCATGGAGCAAATTCTCCTACTATAAGTAAAAGCATTCTTGCAAGGAGAATGATTAGTGCACTCAAGTATCAAAAGTTTCTTTTCTATAAAATATATGCAAATTAAGATCATGAAAAGAAGATATATGAGTAACTCATCATCAAAACTAATCAATTGAGAGTGAATGCAGATGAGTATAATGATTTTCTTTAAATAAAGAAGATAAGCTTTTAAGATATAAAACAAATGTGAGTGTGAAGCTCCCCCTTAATGAGTGCATTGCTTTTAAAAAATATTATAAGGAATAGAGTTAAAAACTCTCATGGATTTGAAAATCCATTAGAAAAACTTTAAAGAGAAATTGAGTATAAAGTCGGAAGATTTAGTGAGAAATCACGTTTTTAAAATGATGATGCTATTAAGAGGTTTTAATAGTTATACCTCAATATCACTCGAGTCATAGTCCTCTATAGTCCATTGATGCATTGTTGGCTAGTCACTGATAGATGATGTGATCGATACTGAGGGATTCTGAATCTAATCTCTGTAGCCACTTAAGGATACCAAAATGAGCTTGAAATAAGGCCTCATGTGCATTCATCAACTTAGTGTGTACTCCTTTGCTTATCAACCAACCATAGCACATAAATATCTCACACTGCTAGCTTGCTTCTATAGCATCCAGGTCTAAGCTTCTTGTTATTCAAATAAGACCTTAAAGTTCTAATTCATCAAGTCACAAAGTTATCTAATCTTGATATTTATGAAAGTGATGAGCTCATCATTGTTTGTACAAGTTATGAATTTGTTTTCATGAGGCCATGGCCTTGAGAAGCTTTTTCTTATCCTATAGAACTATATAAATTTCTTTTTCTTCTTGGTATCCAACCTTGCTTGGATCCAATTCTTGTTAGCTTGTAGAAATCAAGATAAAATTCACATGTTCTAAGGATAATCAAACCAATTTGAGCAAAATGTGTCAAAAAATGACTTTATGTATAACAGGGGATATTTTTGAAATATGCATGTATGCATAAAGAACTAAACTTTTAAACATTGCAATCCGTTTGTAAATAAATTTACAAAATAAGCTTTCTAGGGGATGTGAAAATCCTATTTCCAAGAAGTTTGCAATGTTCATTCCTAAGGTTACAAGATACAAACCTCAATAAATACTAAAGGTAATAGTGCAGGAGGTTTTACCATTGTATACCTTGCTTTAGGTACTTGGAGGATTGCATTTTCTTACCCAATGTATTTTTCTGTTATGCTTGACTTTTGAATTTCTAGCTTTAGGTGCATGCAAAACTCTTTCATATGATGCAGACTCTGAAAGTCTTTTCCTTGAATCTTGAGATGTCCTCCATCTCTTGTTCTCCTCATGGTAGTTGAATGGTACTCTATGGTAGTTCATTCTTGAGGTAGAATGTCCTCCTATTCTCCATTGCCTTTCTTTGTTATTAGACTTTGTAGTTCCAGCAATAGGTGATTCGAGAGTTCTCCTAATTGATGTGAATATCCTTTCAGGTGGATTAAGAACTCTTGGAATCTTCTTCTCTGTACCCTTATGTCCATTTTTTCTAGAATCAATATGCACACATGAAACACTAGATGGACATTTTGGTACCCACTTTGCTTTAGCTTCTTGAACGTTAGCATTTGAACTCACTTGCATTTTAGGAACCCAAACAAAATTATTTCTCACATTAGAATTTCTCCTAATATATCAAGTGTAAGAAATATGACCTAATTTACCATAATAATTGCAAATAATATAATGATGTGCATTATGAGATTCTATGCAAGTATTGTATTGATGAAGAAAAGACAATCTCAAATGATCAGTTTGCTAAGTTCTTTCTTCCCGCATGAATTTCTAGGATGATTAAAAACATTTTTGTTTTTCTCAATAGAATCAATAATTGGTTGTAAAACAATTTTGTGCAAATTTTGAAAATCAGTTTACAAAATAACTCTAGAAGAATTAGAATTGTTTACCATATGTGCATTTTGAGCTCTAGAGGATGACCCATCAAATTCATCCGTAATCATCTTCCTCTTGTTCTTCTATATTGACTAGATCATGGAAGTGTTCTATGATTTCTCCTTCTTCATTCTCGACTTCCAATTGTTCATCAATCATAGATATACAACTTATAGTTTTTGATGAATTGTCAACACTTTTAACTTCATTACAATTGTTAGAAGCATAAACAGAATCAAGAATGTCCCAAATATCTTTGGCATTATAGCAAAATTTGATTTTCTCAAAAATCATTCTCGGTTAAAGCACAATATAGAATTTTCATTCCTCTAATTTTCAACGAAAATATTTTCTTTTCTTTTTCAGTCCAATCCTTTCTTGGTCTGAAATCAAAAACATTTGTAAAGACATTTCACATATCAAAATCAATGGCTTTTACAAATGCTGTCATTCTAGCCTTCCAAAACCAAAAATCGATATCTTTTAAATAGGGTGGGATTGTATAATCAAAACCTTTTAAAAGCTAGTAATACCAAAAATCAGCCATTGATAACTCTTGAGACGGTTAAGTCCTTTAAACAAGAGACTGGCTCTGATACCAAATGTTAGAACAAGCTGACACCTAAGAGGGGGTGAATTGGGTGTATTATAAAAGCTTAAAAACTTTGAAATTATTTTCGCATCTTATAGAATCAATAAGTATGTAAGTAATGAAATATAAAACCATAATCAATTATTGAAATCATATATGCTGGACGTATAAGAGTTTTGGGAAGAGAAGATGCAAACTGTAATTTATCCTGGTTCGGTCCAATCCACGATGACCTATGTCCAATCTTCAGGCTCCTACTGAGATTTCAATCCACTATCTTCCTTAAGTTTAGGAGGGTACTTGAGAACTACTACAATCGTACAAGTTTAATCCAGACACTTGTGAAACCTTTACAATTCTTGTACTGAGACAAGGACTTCCCCTTACACACTGTAAGGATACAATCTATTTCCCACTCAAGATTCCCTAATCTTGAGTAATTCTTAAAAATATAGAATGATTACAATGAGCGATTACTTCTCTCTATATGAAGTAGATAATGATTAACACTGAGGTACATAGTGGGAGTATGATTTATAGCTTTAGTCGGGTAAGATTCAGAGTAACAATATATTAGCATTGTAGGCATGGGTTCATATCTCTGTTCATTTTGAATGACTCTCCTTTTATAGTTGATGAAGAGCATTTGACTGTTTGAGCTTTTCTTCTTCCCATTGAGGCTTAAAATATTACTGTTGAACTAGCCGTTGGAAGCTTCTGACACAAAAGTGCTTTGTTTGTCTTATGTGTTAATCCTTGTTTGATCACTTGAAAAATGCTTAATCACTAATATAATGAAGTGTAAGAGTGATTAGAAGCATGAAGAGTAAATTACAATCATTTCATTGATTTTCAAAAGCTTCAGTACGTTGTGCTATTTTCCTGGGAAGCATTACTCGAGTAGTCACTCGAGTGAGCCTGGGTTATAACTTGAGTGATCCTTCAAGTAATATCACTCATTTCTTGGCCGAGAGCTTACTGGAACAAATTCTCACACATTACTCGAGTGGTTCCTCGAGTAAGGTTTCAAATCACTTTGCATATTACTCAAGTAAGCACTTCAAGTGAATTCTTGATTTTGATTCGAAACATGGCAAATTATGTATATTCGAAAAGTTCTCATCATCTACATTCCAATGCAATAAGAATGAACTTCAAACTCGTTGTATACCAAAAGTTATGATCTAAGGAATGTCTACTGTTACTTAGACAATCTCTAAAATCATGAGCAGCGACTTCCAGAAGGCATAGATCTTAGTTTATAACTTGAAATGTGACAAATTATATATCCCTGTAAAGCTTTTTAAGTCTACCTTCATATAGCACTAGTTCATCTCAATCCAATATTTATTTTGAGAGTTATGTCCAAAATACAAAACCTTGTTATAGTAAAAGATGTTGATTCATGTGTCAACTTCAACAGCTCATATCTCTTTCATCTGAGCTTTTTTTAATTTGTCTTGGTGTCAAAATGACGCATTGGAAGTCTAGTGTCATATGCCACTAGTTTCACCTCAATCTGAGTTTTGGTTTGGGAGATATGACCAACTTACTGAACGTCGCCCATGAGGAAAGAAACAAAGTCTGCTGCTGTTATTCGAATAGCACTGCTTCTATTCTAATAAAATCACCCTTTTTCAGTTATGGACTATTCGAATAGTCACTTCAATATTCAAATAGTATTTGATATTTTGCACTGAGACTATTCTGATAGTTCCATTACTATCCTGATAGTCTTGTAGTATTCGAATAGTCATTTCACTATTCGAATAGTATTTGATAATTTGCATTGAGACTATTCTGATAGTTCCTTTACTATTCGAATAGTCTTCTTTGAAAATGTCAAATACTATTCTGATAGTCTCCTTACTATGCTAATAGTATTCTTACTATTCTGATAGTCTTGTAGTATTGAATGCTGAAATTCATCAAAAAGTTATTCGGATAATCATCACACTATTTGAATAAAACCCTTACTATTCGAATAGTTATCTTACTATCCGGATAACATATTTAGAAACAAAGTTTGAAATTACAATGACTATTCGAATAGTACCTTGAATATTCTAATACCTTTTCACTTGAATTATTGTCAGATAAATTTTTTATGCATGCTATTCGAATACTAATGTGCTTATCAGAATACTTTCAACTGTTAACAGTTCTCCTCTATTCGAATAGCATGTTCATTATTCGAATAATACTTTCTTAATTGGATAAATTGAGAGTTATTTGAATAGATCTTAACCAAAAACAAGTTTTGCTATTAGAATAACAATTTGCCTATTCGAATAATCTACAATATTAAATCACATGAATCTTTTCAACCCAACTTGATGTCTTCTTTCTTTGCTTGACTAATCTATAGGATATTTTACATTAAACATAGTAGTTAGTCAATGTAGGAGATAAATATATTATATAAACTTTTTGCTATCAATATTTAACATCTGTATTTTGTTAGTGCAAGCGTTTCACCCAAGAGGGGGTGAATTGGGTGACACCAGAAATTTCGTTGCATATAAGTAAATTAACTAAATATTTAAAACAGTTGAGAGCAAAGAGAAATATCACCGAAGTGTACACCGGGAGTTACACTGGTTCGACCACAACCACTTTGATCTGCATCTAGTCCTTAGAGCATCTCTGAGAGTTTCACTATATTCTCCAAGATTCAGTGGGTTCTTGGCACCTCTGTACATAAGTTCATTCACCTGGACACTTGCTTCCCCTTACACGTTGTAATCAAATCCCCAACTCAAGGTCCCACAACCTTAAGTTGTCTCAATAAAAAATATTGAGTTTGTAATGAAAAATTCTCTCACAGAACAAATATATAATCACTGAAGTACAATGAATGAGTATAAGAAAAACAAAGCACTAAGAGTGTGTTGATCAGTGTATTCTCAGTTCTTGTATCTTGTTTTCTTCACTTTGAATGCTCCATATAAATAGATAATTTGTAATGTCCGTTGGAAGCAATTCAAACATGTCTGTTAGAGTCGTGCAGCAATGGTTGACTATTCTTCGAATTTGAAAACTATCCGTTTGTGGTAGGTGAATGTTCAGACTTTTATTTGACTTTTTACTTCTGTCATAATCTTTCATTGTTTCTTTGCAAATGTACTTAGAATACTAGTGCAATGAAGAGTTGATCATATAGAGAACAATTTAATAATATTCAATTAAAATTATAATTTTTGGACTGCCTTACTCGAGTGGCAACTCAAGTGATCATGTCTGTTACTCGAGTGGTCCCTCGAGTAAACCTATCAAAAATATGGCAGTGGATAACTCAAAATATTTCAAAAGATATTACTCAGGTAAGACATGGAGTGAGATAGATCACAAACTTTGAAAATATATGATTACTCGAGTGGCCCTGTCTTTCCTTCACAAGTTACTCGGGTACTGACTCTGGTAATCGGATTACTCGAGTGGTTACTCGAGTGGCCATATGTTTTCTTTAGAAGTTACCCGAGTGCTCCTTGAGTATAGTTCAAATAAGTTTACAGATTACTCGATTATTCCCTCAAGTAATATCATTCAAATCTTGGCCGAGAGTTTGCCTACCTGGTTACTCGAGTAATGGATCAAATAACTTTACAGATTACTAGAGTGCTCCATCGAGTGATATCTTTTTCTCACATGGCTACTCGAGTGATATGTTACATTTCTTGGCTGAGAACTACTAGAGTAATGGTCTATATAACTTTGCAGATTACTCGAGTAGTCCCTCGAGTAACATTTTCCAAATTTTGGTAGTGCTTCTCTAGATGAAATTCTTTGTGATTACTCAAGTGGCTACTCGAGTAATGGCTTCCCTTACTCAAGTAACTACTCGAGTAAGCCTTAATAAAATTTGTTTATTACTCCAATGCTTACTTCAAGTAATGCTTTGCCACTTTCTTCAAATTCATTTGTTTGTCATCAAATCCTTTTATATCATTGATCCAATCTTTGTTATCATCAAAACATATGGGATCTAACATTCTCCCCCTTTTTGATGATAACAAAACTTGGTGATTTTGAACTAAGTTTTTGAAATTTAGTTTTCAAGCATATGCTTCTCAAATACTTTTCATATGAAATATTTTGTTCAATTTAAACTTGAAAATTCTTTTGAAATAGCCTGTTAAAGATCTTTTCAATGTTTTTGTTCTTATATTAACTTGTTTACCTTGGATACACAATCGAAAACACATTAGTCCCAAAATGAAATATAACGTCCAAAGAAACAGATTGCATAATGAAGAATTCAATACATAATCAAACTTTAAAATTCAAAAATAAAAACTCAAAATCGCCCAAAAACAAAAAACACCCTAAATCCCCATACATCCAAATCCCAATTCATCAACTCAGTCATTCATCACAAAATCACTCAGGCTCTTCTTCCCCTTTTTGTCTTCATCACAAAGGTGGAATCAATCATGAGGAAGAGTAGGTGGCTTGGTTGCTGAGATAGGAGTAACAGGAAATGCCAATGACTCATATGAACCATCTGAACTTGAAGGATCTGAAGATGATGGTTCAAGGTCAGGAAGGTTCACTTGCGGTGTCTAAAGATCTTCCGGAAGATTCACCGGAGATAAAGGGTAAGGAACCAGAGAAGTAATTTCTACTTCCTCTGTAGTAACCAATAAAGACTCAAGCACCTCCTCAGTACTTGTAGGTGATGAAATAGGATAGGTATAGGCTCTGGTTGAACATGTTGAGGAGGATCATCAGTGGTGATGTGGATTGGCTCAGATATGTCAGGGTCAGGCATAAAGAACAATACATTGCTAAGTCTACTCTCAGAGGGTCCATGCTCAGTATGTAACCCCCTCACCGTAATTACATCCGGATTACGAAATTTAAATGAAATAGAGACCAATAAGATGGAATCAACAATTTATAATCCCTCATCATACGATGGGGTATTTCCAAAAATTAGTTCAAAACATAGTTGCTCGTGGTCTCACATTCACTTGCGGATATAACTACTTGAGAAATCAAATCACATAATAAATATCAGAGTGCGGAAACTAAAACCCCGGCAAACCCCGGGTTACTTACATATAATGGGTTTAAGGTTCCCAAAATGGGGATTACATATCCAAAATCATCAGTTACATGCCATATACAAAAGGTAATCCCAAATCCCAACTAGATAACCAACATCCAAAATACAAAATATCCCTAAAGCCTTAACCACTCCTGGTTGGAAGCTTCCCTTTCGAGCCACTTGCCCTATTTGAAAAAGTTAGTCATCTGGAAAGAGTGAGATTCTAAAGAATCCCAGTAGTAATAGGTCACTCATACAATATATAAACACAAAGCATGTATATTAATCATGAGCAGCAACAACACTATGAGTCATTGCTCGCGCCACAACCGACAGCACTCATGGCTGTATAACAATGCACTATGCCCGCTTTCATAGTAATCATAATGACAGCTTTCGCTGCAATCTCAATGCCAGCTTTCAATATGAACACTATGCCCGCTCATGCGGTAATCACCATGGAGCAGCACCACAATGCATAAGGTATCACAAGGCACATAGTTCCTCAATGCACAAAGCTCTACAAGGCACAAAGTAGCAGCAGCACACAATGCATGATAGGAAAACATACAATACATTTACACAAAGTATAAGAGAGAAGTCACTACCTGTATCTTTCCTGACAATCTTTGTCACAGTGGGCTCATGTGTCTGACAGATGTCAAATCCTATAACTAAAGTAGGGACAACAGATCAAATCTATTTTCCAATGCTTAATTTCATAATACTCTAAGTTGGTTAACATTTAGGACTCTTTAGGCGACTAATAGAGGCCTAAACATATGCCTAAAGGGTTGGAAGAAGCTACCCTGAAGACCCCTTTTTGGAAGGCAAACACATATGTTAGACTGGATTACTCAAGTGAAGATGACCTCACTTAAATGACGAACAACTTGTGCTCAAGTGAGACCGATTCTCACTCACGAGTGTTTGACAGTGAGCAACTTCAACGACCAGAACGTGCTCACATCACTTGAGCATAAAGCTCTGCACTCGAGTGATGACTCTAAATATGCTCGAGTCCCCGAAAGTGCAACACAACGAGTGATAACCCGAGAGCACATGCAACCATCAGAGGGACAAGCTCACTTGAGCATACCCTCCAGTGCTCGGGTGAGACAGCCGTACTTGCGAGTGTCAGAGCACACTCTTGAACAATGGCCAGCGAGTGACAACCCGAGAGCAACCCTAACTCTGGATTCACACCATCACTCGAGCAAGCCCAAGCTCACTCGAGCATGATCTTCCCTCACTCGAGAACAAAGAAATGCACTTGAGCCTCCTTCAAAGAACCCAAACCAATACTCAAAGCAGAAAAGGAAAAATGCGCACAGAACTCGAGCATAATCTTCCTCTGCTCGAGTGTTGTGCATCAGAGACCAGAAACGCAGAAAACAACAAAAATACCAGATGGTCAAATTCATACCCAATGGTTTCCAAACTCTACCAAAAGCTCATACATACTTAGCACTGACTAAGAAACACATTGGTAACCTCTCAAACACCCCCAAAACCTTTTTAACCACAATCATGCCCTTAGGTCTCTATGACACAACCAATGTCCAAATTTCATTCAATTCATTTCCCACATTCCAACTAAATCCAACACTCAAATATCTTCACAATAGACCATTCCCAACATCAAACACAATGAAATCCATACTTTCAACATTTACACAAACTCAAGGCAAATTTCCAGATTTTACTAAACTTATCCAAAAATCACAAATAATACTTCAAAATGCACTAAATGCCTACTTCTTCACTTTGCCAAATCTAGAATCTTGATTCTCCCACCTTCAATTTCAACCAACTCACAAATCAACACAATTCAAGATTCTGAAATCAACACAATTAAGCTCTCAATGAGATGCACAACATTAGAGAAGAGGATTTGAGCATTAGAGATCAATCAAATCATTAAAATATCACCTTTTTCTTCTTCCTTTTCCCTTGATCATCGGAAACTATGGAGGAGAAAGAGAGAGAAAATGAGAGATAGGAATGATGATGATGAAACAACTCCTCTCCCTTGCCCATGCCTCTTAGCCGAATAGGAGAGAGAAAATGAGGGAAAAGTGAGCTTTTGTCTCCCTGTGCCTCATCCAACAACCACCACAATGTCACATGTCCATATATTAACCACTTCCAACATAAGCTCACACATTGCAAAACGTAGGATTCCGACCCATAGCCAAAAGATCTCAACCCTTGATCTCTAAGCACCTATGAATATTTATATCAAATTTTCATTACATTAATCCCAAAAGTGCTTAATTACACTAATTACAATAATTATCAGAGTTATTAGCCCTAATCACAAATCGGGATATTACAATTCTCCCCGTGTCAAATAAATTTTGTCCTCAAACTTTTCTACACCACTTGAGCCATAAACTCCAGATATCGCCTTCGCATATCTTCCTCTGCTTCCCAAGTTGCTTCTCGTTGGGTCATACCCTTCCAGATCACTTTCACATAAGGAATGCTTCGGTGTCTGAGCCGACGTTCCTCTCGATCAATTATCTGTTCTAGCTCCACCGCATACATGAAGTTATCTTACAACTCCATATTCTCATACTCAATGACATGAGATGGATCCGGTTGATACTTCTTCAGTTGGGAAATATGAAACATATCATAGAGTCTGCTTAAGTTTGGGGGTAGGGCTACTCGGTATGCAACAGGCTTGGGTGAGCATGAGTGGGATAATTTACTCGAGCATACCCTCCAGTGCTTGGGTGAGCCGGCTGTGCTAGCGAGTGTCAAAGCATACTCTTGAACAATGGCCAGCGAGTGACAACTCGAGAGCAACCCTAACTCTGGATTCACACCATCACTTGAGCAAGCCCAAGCTCACTGAGAACAAAGAAATGCATGTGATCCTCCTTCAAAGAACCCAAACCAATACTCGAAGCAGAAAAGGAAAAATGCACACAGCACTCGAGCATGATCTTCCTCTGCTCGAGTGTTGTGCATCAGAGACCAGAAACGCAGAAAACAACAGAAATACCAGATGGTCAAATTCATACCCAATGGTTCCCAAACTCTACCAAAGGCTTATACACACTTAGCACTAACTAAGGAACACATTGGTAACCTCTCAAACACCCCCAAAACCATTTTGACCACAATCATGCCCTTAGGTCTCTATGACACAACCAATGTCCAAATTTCATTCAATTTATTTCCCGCATTCCAACTAAATCCAACACTTAAATATCTTCACAATGGACCATTCCCAACATGAAACACAATGAAATCCATACTTTCAACATTTACACAAACTCAAGGAAAATTTCAAGATTTTACTAAACTTATCCAAAAATCACAAATAATACTTCAAAATGCACTAAATGCCTACCTCTTTACTTTGCCAAACCTAGAATCTTGATTCTCCCACTTTTAATTTCGACCAACTCACAAATCAACACTATTCAAGATTCTGAAATCAACACAATTAAGCTCTCAATGAGATGCATAACATTAAAGAATATGATTTGAGCTTTATAGATCAATCAAATCATCAAAATCTCACCTTTTTCTTCTTCCTTTTCCCTTGATCACCAGAAAATATAGAGGGAAAGAGACAGAAAATGAGAGATAGGAATGATGATGATGAAACAACTCCTCTACCTTACCCATGCATCTTAGCCAAATAGGAGAGAGAAAATGAGGGAAAAGTAAGCTTTTGTCTCCTTGTGCCTCATCCAACAACCACCACAATGTCACATGTCCATATATTAAACACTTCCAACATGAACTCACACAATCAAATCATAGGATTCTGACCCATGGCCAAAAGATCTAAATCCTTGATCTCTAAGCATCAATGAATATTTATATCAAATTTGCATTACATTAATCCTAAAAGTGCTTAATTAAACAAATTACAATAATTATCAGAGTCATTAGCCCTAATCACAAATAAAGATTTTACATAGTGGGTATAGAGGGTCCAGGTTCAGGGATAGGTATGGGCTCAGCAATACTAGAAGGACCAGGAATAGAGGATCCAGATGTTATAGCATCAAGTCTGGCAACAATGGATCTCAGAAGTTTACCTTGGGCACGTTGTTCAACTAGCAACTCTTCGTGCCTCTTATCCATCCTCTCCATAAGTTGTCCTATCTTCTCATTCATATATATCACCAACTCTACATTTTGTATTTGCAATGTCCATATGAAAACTCTTCAAAATATTCTTTATGAACGTTTGCATTGCGACTCCAAAGAAGGATGGAGAAGATGTGTTGGTTGGAGTAGAAGACTGTGTGTCATCCATTCAACTGGTTGCTGTGTCAGTCTTCTTCTTTTTCTTAGGACTTGCTTCTAGAGGAGTCTTTAGGGGAATCTCAATATTCAATTTTCTAATTTGATTCCTCCCCACTGGTGCTATCCTCTGAACCAGCTCCATACTCTCCAAGTACCAAATCTTATTCTTCTTGAGGAACAAGGAAATAAGTTGAGGATAGGCATTGGAGTAGTTGGTTTTCCTTCATATTTATACCTCTTAATCTCATTGAAGATATACTCTCCCAAGTCCTTTTGCTCGTTAAGAATTAATGAGGCAAATTTCCTGAAGTCTCTCTCAATAAAATGAGTAAAGTTATTAGATTTGTTCACTATAGCTCTAGAGTAGATATACCATAGGCCTCTATGAAAATCACTCATATCACTCAGATTGAAATTGAGAGGTCCCACTATCTCACCAGGTCTGAGGATAGAGAATATCTTGTTTGAATCAAGGTTAGGGTAATCATTATCAGGAGGATTTTCTATTCCTAACCAGGTATTAATTCTGAAAGGTAAGATTAGAATTCTTTGTCCTCTAACCTTAGAAGTTATTTCTTCTTCCACAGACTTCCTAACAGGATCATTAATAGGTTCAAGGTTACAATAAAAATGTCTCACAACTTTGGTGCAAAATGGGAGTTTGACAGATAGCCAGGGCATATAGGAATCAAGGTAGGGACTCATATCGAATTTCAATACCTCTTGAAGCTCCTTGTAGTCAATGTAGTGCATCTTGCACACATTTCCTCTTACAAAATGACTCAGGTACTTCTGTGATTCCTCAAGCTTGCTTATATTGAATCCCTTTGAAAGAAATGTGATTTCGTCATCCCTCTCTTCTGTTTGCTTTAAAGATTGCCCTTTCTTTGCTTCCTTAGATTGGAAGGCTTCTTCAAGCATGCCTACCACGACTTTGGTAAGCCTCTTACTAACCTTAGGCTTTTTCAGAGGCTTAGGAGAAAAGATGGGTGTGTCGGATGATTCAGAGGAAGGAGGAGATGGCTTTTTAGTTGATTTTCCTTTTCCAGGAGGTGAACTCTTCTTGGATTGAGCTCTTGTGGCAATGGGCTCCTTAATCACAACCCCTTTCACCTTTGGCTTGGTTTGCAGTTTGGCTTTGGTTTTAGGTTTAGGAGAAATTTTCCTTTTCTTGGTAGGAGGAGAGGAATATGAATCAGAGGGTTGATATGTTTCAGATTACTCAGAAGGAGTGCTAAGATTGGGAGATTTTGTCCTCACCATTGTGATTTGAGAAAATTGAATATTTAAAAAAACACAGAGACGAGTGTCACGAGTTTAGGATAGATAATTCAGTGCAATCTAAGAAGTTTTTAAAGGTGTAAATCACTAGGTTTTGACGGTTATGGGAAGAGAGAAAGATTTTGAAAAGTTTTTGTGAGAGCACTAGGAGAATCACTTGAGTAGATTTTGAAATAACCTAGAGCCCGACATCACTCGAGGGCTTACTCGAGCGATCATCAGCATCACTCGGGTAGCTACCGAGTGATCATACCAAAAAAGTTTACAACAGATTGGAGAACGTACCTGGCATGAATAAAATTTTAATTATCCATGTATATTCCCTTGATCATTTGATGACACTTTAGAACAAATTTGAACTGAAACTCAGCTGATTTGAAATTTGCACCCAGGTTTACTTGAGGCTTTACTCGAGTAATATTAAAGTTCACTCGAGGCCTCCCTCTAGTAAGCTGTCTCTTTACCTTCTGACTGTTCATTTCTAACCGTTGTGCCATTTCATTTAAAATTAATGCTTCACTGGAACATTTCCAAGTTCATAACTCGAGTGTCTACTCGAGTAATGCATCTATTACTTCAAGGTATCACTCCAGTAATGCTCATTATTAGAAGTTCTCACTCCAGTAATGCTCATTACTTGAAGTTGTCACTCTAGTAATGTTGTTCTCTGTTAACCTCTACTATTCATACTCTAAAACAGATTATTATGATCCTGCAAAAGAAATTGCTAGAAACTTTGATGCTTAAGTTAGAAATCATCAAAACATCAATAAATAATATCATCTAACATTTTGTAAACACTAAATAACTTACAATTCATTGGGATTTACCATTCCCAATTCTCATCTAATATATAAAAATTAATCTTTTGCAAGAGGTTTTGTAAAGATATCAGCTAGTTGAAGATGAGTTGAAATGAATATTACTTTAACATCTTTCTTTTGGACATGATCTCTGATGAAGTGATGTCTAACATCAATATGCTTGGTTCTAGAATGTTAAACAGGATTCTTTGCCAAGCTTATCTTGTTAGTGTTGTCACAGTATATTGTTGTTTCTTTCAAATAAATACTTAGATCATAGAGTTGTTGCTTTAGCCATATTACTTGTGAACAACAACTTGATACTGTAACATACTCAACTTCCATTGATGAAAGAGATACTGTAGTTTATTTCTTGCTAAACCATGATACAAGTGAGCCTCAAGAAACTGGTCTTGTCCACTTGTACTCTTTCTGTCTGTCTTATAACCTCCATGATCAGAGTTTGAGTATGCAACTAGATATTCACTTCTTCCTTTGGGATACCAGAGACCCAATTCTAGCGTGTCAATAAGATATCAGAAGATTCATTTGACGGTTTCAACATGTGACTCTTTTGGTGCTAATTGATATCTTGCACACATACCCACAATGAATTAAATGTCAAGTCTTCTTGCAGTGAGATAGAGTAATGATCCAATCATTCCTCTATATTTTGTGATGTTGTAATCTTTTCCCTTGACATCCGCATCAAGCAATATGGTTGAACTCATGGGTGTGTCCGTTCCATTTGCTTCATCCAATCCATACTTCTTGAATAGCTATTTCAAATATTTTGTTTGAGATATGAAACTTCCATTCTTTCTTTGTTTGATTTGCAAACTAAAAAAGATATTTAATTCTCCTATCATTGACATCTCAAACTCACCTTGCATTATTTTAAACAATTCTTTGCACATAGTTTCGTTAGTAGCACCAAAAATTATATCATCAACATATATTTGCACAATTAATATATCATCACGTTTTCGTTTTGTAAAAAGTGTTGTATCAACTTTTCCTCGTACAAAACCTTGATCAATAAGAAATTTACTGTGCCTTTTGTACTAATCTCGAGGAACTTATTTTAAACCATACAAAGCCTTTGAGTTTGAAAACATGGTCAGGTTTTGTTGCATCTTCGAAACCTATAGGTTGATCTACATATACTTCTTCCATGATGTAGCCATTTAAAAATGCACTCTTTACATCCATTTCATAGAGTTTGAATCCTTTGATGCATGCAAAGGCTAATAGTACTCGTATAGCTTCCAATCTAGCCACTAGAGCATATGTTTCCTCATAATCAAGTGAATTTGGAGTCGAGTGAATTTGGAGTCACCACTCGAGTGCGATCCCCCCTGCTCGAGTATTATAAGCACTTTCTGGCCATAGTGGTTGCTCACTGTCAAACACTTGCGAGCGAGGGCCACTCTCACTCGAGTGCAATTCTCTCATCACTTGAGTGAGGTCGTCTTTACTCGAGTGAGTTAGCCAAAAATCAATGTTCTGCTTCTGAAAAGGGGTCTTCAGGGTAGTTTCTTCTAACCCTTTTAGCATGTGTTTAGGCCTCTAATGGTCATCCCAAAGAGTTTAAATGATAACCAACATATAGTATTATAGAAATAAGTATTTGGAAATGAAATTGATTGGTTGTCCCTAATTTGGTTATAGGATTTGACATTTGCCAGACTTGTAAGCCTATTGTGCTGGGGAACGTAAGGAAAGAGCAAGGTAGTGACTCTTCTCTTATACTTGTGTAAATGTATTATATGTGTGTTGTCATGCATTGTGCTGCTGCTGCTTTGTGATACCTTGTGACACTTTATGGAGCTTTGTGATACTTTGCACCTTGTGATGTTGCATATAGTGATTACAGCGAAAGCTGGCATATTGTTTACCGTGAAACGGGCATAGTGCATTGTGATTACAGCCATGAGTTCTGTCGTTTGTGGCATAAGCTATGAATCATTGAGTTGCTACTGAACATGATAAACTTACATGCTATGTGTTTATATCTGTATGAGTGATTTGTTACCATTGGGATTCTTTAGAATCTCATTCTTTTAAATGACTAACATTTCAGATAAGGCGAGTGGCTCAAAAGGGAAGCAGACGACCCGAAGTGGTTAGGATCTTTTAGGGATATTTTACTTTTGGATTGTTGGTTATCTATTTTAGATTTGGGATTACTGTATGTATATGGGATATAAATATGATTTTTGGATATCTAATCCCCATTTTGGGAAACTTTAAACCCATTATATATATACATGTAACCCGGGGTTGCCGGGATTTTAGTTATGCACTCTGATATTTATGATGTGATTTAATTGCACAGGTGATTGTATTCGAATGTGAATGTGAGATCAGATTAGTTAGATTTTTGAACTATTTTCTGGACACCCCATCTGAAAGATGAGGGATTATAAATGTTGTTTCTGTCTTATTGGTCTCTATTTCACTTGAATTTCATAATTCAGATATAATTACAGTGAGGGGTTTACACAACTGCTATATCCTAAATCCAGGATATTCAACTTGCAACTCAAATAGAAGGAAAGCAGAAAACACCATCGGATCAGGAAGATAATGATCTTTCTGAAGCATTTTTAAACTTGATTTCAAAGATATCAATTCAAAAGTTTTATATTCATGCCAAAATCATTATTAATAATGACTTTGCTCTAGAACAAATTGTTTTGTTTGACACAGGGGCTTATTCTAATTGTTTTAAAGAAGCAATTATTCCTACAAAATATTTTGAAAAAACAACTGAAAGGTTTAATGGTGTTAATCGCTCACGTCTAGACGTCAGATACAAAGTTTCAAACGTTGTTATTGAAAATGAAGGTCTAAAGATTCAAACCCCATTTGTATTAGTTAAAGATATGGGAACCCAAATCATTCTTGGGGTGCCATTTGCAAGCCTATTATTTCCATATACGACTGATGAAAATGGAATTTCAAAACAACATCTGGGTAAAATAATCTTGTTTCCTTTTACTCAAAAATCCAGAATTATAGAATTAAATCTTCTTTCTTCAAAACAACAAAAAATTAATTTTTTGAAAGAAATATCTCTTTTAGACATATAGAAATGCAATTATGTCAAACTCACGTCAAACAAAGAATTCAAACTTGTCTTAAGAAAATCCACAAAACCATTTGTGCACATTTTCCAAACACATTTTGGGATCACAAAAAACATGTGGTTGATTTACCTTATGAAACAAGTTTTTATGAAAAACAAATACCAACTAAGGTGCGACCTATTAAAATGACTGCAGAACTTCTTGAAACCTGTAAAAAGGAAATTTAAGAACTTCTAAGTGAGAAATTGATTCACAAATCTTGAAGCCCTTGGTCTTGTGCTACTTTTTATATAAATAAAAATGCAGAAATAGAACATGGAGCTCCTAGGCTTGTTATTAGTCACAAACCTTTAAATGAAGCATTACAATATATCAGGTATCCAATTCCAAATAATTCTAACTTATTGAAATGTTTGTATTCTACAAAAATCTTTTCCAAATTTGACATGAAATCTGGATTTTGGCAGATTTAAATTTCTGAAAATGATAGATATAAAACTGCTTTTACTATACCTTTTGGTCAATATGAGTGGAATGTTATGTTTTTTGGATTAAAAAGTGCTCCTTCTGAATTCCAGAGGATCATGAATGAGATCTTTAATGATTATAGTCAATTCATTATTATTTATATTAATGATGTATTGATCTATTCTCATTCGATAGATCAATATTTTAAACATGTTTATCAGTTTATAAAATTTGTAGAAAAAAATGGTTTAGTAGTTTCTAAACCTAAAATTAGTCTTTTCCAAACAAAGGTTAGGTTTCTTGGTCATTGGATTTAGCAGGGATCCATAGTGCCAATTGAAAGAGCAATTCAATTTACTACAAATTTATTGATCAAATTATTGATAAAACATAACTTCAATGATTTTTGGGATCTTTAAACTATGTTGCTAAGTTTATTTCCTATCATAGCAATTTTATTTAACCACTTCACTAGTGTCTTAAAATGAATCCTCCTTTATGGACGGATGCTTACTCAAACATTGTTAAGTAGATCAAAACTCAGGTTAAGGAGCTTCCTTGTCTTAGCCTTCCTAATTCCTCTATTTACAAAATTGTTGAAACTGATGCCTCTGACATTGGTTATGGTGGCATTCTCAAATAGCGTATAGACGAAAAAGAGAAAATTTTGTCTTTTACATCTAAACATTGGAATACTATAACGCCCCACAATATGATTTAGGGCTAATGACTCCAAATATGAATGTAATTAATGTTAAATAAGCACCTTTGGAGAATACAATGTGAATTATGACCTAAGTGGCAGTAGTCAGTGCCCAAACCCTGTACTTAAGCTTAATTATGGTGTTAAAGCCTAAATTGAATCAAAATGAGGGGGGAGGTCATATGACATGTAGTAATGGGGTTATATAATGTGTTAAGTGGTAATCCAAAAGGAATTGCCATAGTTAGGGGCAAAATGGGAAAATGAAAGTTACCGGCCAATTTTTCAGTAATCGAAGAGGGAATCCACTAATAACTTAAAGATTAAGTGGTGTGACCAATTGCCAAGTGAACAAGAGAGAATAATCACATGGGTGCAAGCATATGGAAGAAGTCACAAGATGGTGACACTTGGCATCACATGGGCCATTGGATGAAAGTCAAATTTTCAAACTCATTTTTCTCTTACCTCTCTCCTTAAGGTTGGCTTAAGGGGGTGGAAAAAAACTGTTCTCAATATCATTTCTCACTCTCCTCAAGCTCAAGGTCATCCATGGTGTTGGAGGAAAGAGAAAGAAGAAATCAAGGTCAGTGTGTTCAATTTGACCTTAAAGATGAGCTTGAATTTCAAAGACCACTTCTTTAATCTTAACCATCTTGATGAGAACTTCAATTTTATGATTTTAGATTTTCAAGAGGAGGTGCTTTGTAAGTTCAAGAATAGTTGGAGGTTGAGGAATCAAAGCACAAGCAAGAGATAGTAAAAGAGGTAGGTAAAAGTTAACTTTTGGTATATATGTTGTGACCATTGGTTGAGACCTTGAATTCTAGATTTTTGCCCTATTTTTGTGTAATTAGGGTTTTAGAGGGTTTATGGTGTTTTGATTGTTACAATGATGTCTTGTGTTGTGTTTTGGAGAATGGAAGTGGTTTAGAGTCTTGAATATGAAATGTTAGTAGTTGTGATTGTTATGTTGAAATGTGGTCAAAATAGAACATGAGAAAGTAATGGGAATTTGGCCCCTTGTGAAAAATTGTGTGGGAGTAGTGTTGGTTGTGAATTTTGTACTATTGGAAACATTTATGCAAAAACTGGAAATTTTAGAAAATTCTATCAAGTTGAGATTCTGTTCAGGGGATCAATTTTGCATAGTATTTTGAAATAAAATATATTGTCAAAAAGTTGTTTAACTTTCCAGTTTTGTAGTAGACATTGCAAGCTTTAAAATGGTATAAAGTTTGTGTCATTTAGAGTTGTGTGCTAAGACTTATGGTCAGTTGAAAATAGCCCAAAAGTTTTGGACTAGTTCTTGGCCATGGCTCAAATGTTACTAACTTGTTTTTGGCTGCTACCTAAAAGTTTTTGACCAACTCTTGGCTGCGGCCAACCTTTCAAAAACTATATTTTGAACTTTTGAAAGATGGTATTTGGTATAGTCTTTCCCAACCCTTTTGGCATCTATTTGGGCTTCTAGTAGTCAACTAAAGGTCTCAAGTGATAACCAACCCTAAGTATTTTGGAATTAAGAATTAGAATAGGGAATAACCCATTGTCCTTGATTAAGATTCATAGGATTTGACATTTGCCCTACCCATGATAAACTGATGCTATAGCACGAGTGGAAAGAACAAGGTAGTGACTTGTTCTCTTATATTATGTGTACTGCATTGTATGTATGTCTTATTATTGAATTGTGTTGATTGCAAATGCTACGGTGTATGTTGCTGTGAAAGCTTTGTGTATACAGCCATGAGTGCTGTCGTTTGTGATATAAGTCATGCATTATGTGGATACAATCGTGAAAGCTGTCGTTTGTGATGCAAGTCACGTAGCATGTGGATACAACCTTGAGAGCTCTCATTTGTGACGCAAGTGATGCATTATGTGGATACAGCAGTGAGAACTGCCATTTATGATTAAATTCATGCATCATTATGATTGTTGCTGCTATTTCTGCTTTATGATTTGCTTTCATGCTAAGTTATTATATGTTATATGAGTGAATTGTTACTACTGGGATTCTTTTGATTCTTACTCTTTCCAATGACTAACCTACAGCCAGGGCTAGCGGATCGAAGGAAAAACAAGTGACTAAGCACGGCTAGAGTTCCCAGCTAGGAGTTTTAGTTTTGTTAGTTGGTGATCATATTTTGGAATTATTGTACATATTATGAATGTTGCAAATTCGGATAGTGTGATGTAATCCCCAATATGGGAAATTGAAATAGGAAAATTTGCTCTTAAACCCTTGTGTTAAATAGATGAAACCTATATGTTGTCGGGAATTTTGCTTACACTCTGATATGTATGAATGAAACCAAACTGCACAGGCCAAATATATTCGAAATGTGAATGTGAGACTATATTGAACCGGTTTTGGCAAAATTTTTTGAAAACTCACTTTATCATAGGATCGAACCCTGTCTTGAAGTTGGGACTTTCTATAAGTTTTGAATTATCCATTGGTCTCTAATTTAACATTATGAAGCATTTTCAAACTATAATTACGGCTATTAAGGTAGGGGGTT
Organism: Inga leiocalycina; assembly: GCA_963242795.1. Lineage (NCBI taxonomy): Eukaryota > Viridiplantae > Streptophyta > Magnoliopsida > Fabales > Fabaceae > Inga > Inga leiocalycina. The sequence continues at coordinate 34,863,063 of OY725328.1, forward strand.
ACATTTTTTGTATCAGAGCTGTAGTTCTTAGCAAGGGTAGGTTTTGCTAGAATAATTGCCATAGTTCCTTGTCTTAGAGATGATAGATAACCCATGAATGTTTGTGGTATACACATGAATATTCCTGTTATTGATGGTATATGAATTTTAAGGAATATGTGTATACATTTATTGTGATATTGATGTGGGGAATCATTTATAGAGTGAAAAGAAACAATGGTTAACCCAAAAGTACAATGTAATGCCCAAAATTTTGATTTAGGGCTAATGACAATTATTGAAAATGATTTGGGGAATTAGAATGGATTTGAGATCCAAATTATTATTGGAAATGCCCAACACCCTGTATTTTAGCATAATTATGTAATGTAGTAATTATTTGGGCTAAAATAGGGGTAAATGGTGCATGAAGAAGAAGAAAAAAATTTGATTATGTATTATGTGGCAATATTAATTAATATGTCATACTTAGTGGAAAATTGAAAGAATGAAAATTATTGGTCAATTAGTTAGTGATTAATGGAGAAATTAATTACTAACTAAGGAGAAATGAGATATGTAACTAAATGGCTAATGAAGTGGTTAGAGTAACTAATTAGTTACTTACTTTATGAGAACCAATGGGAGTGGGACAAGTGTCAAGATGTGATGGTGGTAGAGTGGTTGGAAGAGTCAAATGGCAATTGTTTATTGCTTTTCTCTCCCTTTCCTCCCTCTTTTTCGGTGGTAGCTGGTATGGGTAAGGAAGTGCACTCATTTCTTTCATCTTCTCCACTCTCATCTCTCTCTCATTTCCCTCTTTCTATGCGACAGCCATTGAAGGCCAAAGAAGAGTTGAAAAGCTTGATATTAAGGTGAGTAAATGACCTCTAATGGAAAAAATCCCTTCTATAAAGTTGTTCCTTGAGTTGAGAGCTTCGCTTTCATGGTTTTAGATTTGTAATTGGTGGTGTTTTGTGGCCACAAGGAAATCTAGAAGTTAGAGAACCAAGGAACTTCTTTGGGAAAGTTGTTGAGGTGAGTGAAAGCTTCATTTTCATATAAGTTTTGTGGCCATTGATTGGGCCTTGAATTTCTGGAAATTTTGCCCTAATTTTCGTGATTTAGGGTCATGGGGGAGTATGGTATGTTATTGTTATGGAAATGGTGCCTTGTTTAGTGTTTTGAAGTGATAGAATTGCATTGAAGCATAAATGTGAAGTTTGACCACTTTGTGTTTGTTTTTGTGCATTGGGCAAAATAAGGCATGTCAATAGGTTGTGATTTTGGTCATTTTGAGGTTACTATTGTGTCCCTTGTGGAAAATTGTATGGGAATAGGTTTGGTTAATGATTTTGGAGTCATTGGACTCTCTCTGGTAGAAAAGTTGGAAATCTATCTTATGTGAACTCTGTTCTGGGAAGTCAGTTTGTACAAACGTTTTAAATGACCAACTGGTGATGGAAAATTCTGAAACTTTCTAGTCTTAAAGTTCACATCCCAAGATTCAAAATGGACATATAATTCATGTCATTTTGTATTGTGAACTGAGAGTTATGCTTTGCCAAAGTTTGGTATGGAAACTGGACTCTATTTTGGGGCAGTGGTGGATTTTGTGTAATTCTAGAATTGTGTGGTGATTTCTAGTAATGGTCCATATTTTTACTATAAAGAGGACTTATATACCTTTCATTTGGCTTTGGAATCACCTTATTTCGAATTTTCTATAATTAGTTATGATTTTTGGAATTTCAGCCAAGAAACAGAATTTTCTTGGCTGTGGCCAGAGGTTATAAACCACGGCCCAAGACTTTCGGTGCATCCATTGACCGTGGCCCATGGGTGGGTTGGCTGCGGCCAACACCCAAAAATGATATTTTGGACTTCCGAAGATGGTCTTTGGTTAAGTGTTTTCCCAAGCCTTTAGGCATATGTTTAGGCTTTGATTAACCACCTAAAGGTCATGAATGGTAACCAACTATAACTGTTATGAAAGTGAGAATTTGGAAAAGAGAATAACCCTATTTCCTTGTTTTGGTTTATAGGGTTCAATATTCACACTGATCATGGTTCAATATTCGTCTGATCATGAGTAAGCTGTGCTGGAGCACACGTGGAAAAATAAGTGTAGGGAACTTACTTCTCCTACATGTATTGATATTTGTGTTTGTGTATTGATGCATGTTATTACTTTGCTTGATTATGTGAAACATATATGAATGATTGAAGCTCTGTTTCTATTTATGCTATGGCCATGAGTATGTTGTTGAAACATTGAGCATGTGGATATATCATTGTGAGAGCACGAGTTATTGTGATGCAAGCATGTCATGCATTAAACACTTATCTTTCATGCATATTGGTATATGTTTCCTACTGGGATTCTCTAGAATCTCACCCTCCCCTACCAATATTTTAGAGAGGGAAGGTAACACGAGGATGGAGAAAGTATCTAAGGGCGATGAGGACTCTTTCGGGTTGTCATTTTGGTAGTTGGTTATCATGGTAGTTGGGATTATGTATAATTGGATATTGGATGTATATTGGGTTATTTGGTTATGTATTGGAGATAGATTTGTGTAATCCCCATATAAGAAATTGTAAAGGGTGTATGTGCCCTATGAATATTTAGTGAAGGTATGAACCCGGGATTGCCGGGATTATTGTTGTGCGCTCTGATATTTATATGAATTTAGTTTATCTTCATGAAGTAATTGTATTTGAAATATGAATATGAGACTAGGTTAAAGTGTTTGTTAAAGAAATTTGTGAAAATCCTATCTTAAGGATGATAATGTAAATGAATTTTGATTATTATTGGTCTATATTTCATTTTAATCGTGTATTTCGAATATAATTAAAAGGGGGGCTTACATACAATGTGTAGAACCAGAAATGGAAGAGATACATGACAACCCACCTGATCCCATACAACTGATGATAGCCATAATAATGGAGCAGCAGGATATGATCAACGAGCTAAGGGAAGAGCTCCAAAAAGAGAAAGCAAAACATACTGATGATAGACTTCAATCGACTTAGGAAGAGAGTCAATAGGAGACACATCATGAATAGACAGCAGAAGGGTCGATTTGATCTCAGGAGTCCCCACTTCATATAGCACTGAACTAGGAGTCACATGGGTTACCAGCCTGAGATGAGAGAGGTCTATAGTATTGGGTCTCCAAATTATGTAAACATCTACCTCTAGTGTTCAGGGGAAGGTTTTATCCCTAAGCGGCTGAAGATTAGTTGAATCACTTAGCGAAGATCTTTAAACTACTAGACTGCCCAACTGAGGTGAAGGCATGATTAGCCGTTTACAAGCTGGATGGGGATGCAGAGTTGTTTCAAGAAAAATTTAATGATAAATACTTTCTATGTCAGTGAGGCTTGAGAAGGAATCTGAGTTCCTATCTATTAAGCAAGGTAATATAGAGACCTTTGATGACTAATTGTCTCGATTCATCCTACTGGCAAGATACTCCTCTTATCTACGACGTATGGATGATAAGGAATTGAGTTTTGATATGCTGATTCGAGGTTTAAGCATGAGTTGAGAAAAAGATTAGCCATCTACCAGTTTACTGGATTCAACAAAGTGGTAGTGGAGTGTAGAATAACTAAAAACAACCTAAGGGATCTGACCTAACCAAGGGTGGTAGCAGCCATAGTGAACCCATTAAGGGAATTAATCCTTAGAAGCGGAAGGGTTAGGGATCCTTATTAAAGAGCAGTGTTAAGAAGCCCTATCAACCTGAAGACCCCAGAAATCCCTAGTAGTATGGATATGTCCTTGTTATAGTATGTCACATTTTGGTAGAATGTGTACGAGTAAGTAATTTGTTACAACTGCAAATAGCCAGGACACATTACTAGTGAGTATAAATGGCCACCGACAGAGCAAAGGCCTAGGAATCAGGGTAGGGTATTTGCGATGATGCACGAAGAAGCACGGAATCTCCCAACCTGATTCAAGGTAAAATCCTTCACAATGGTAGTTTACTGCAAGCTTTATTTGATTCAGGTGCAAGTCACTCCTTTATTGCCTATGATTGTGTGAAGCGCCTAGGATTACATGTTTATAAACTGCCATTTGATTTGGTTGTGTTTATGCCAATGGGTGTCAAGGCTATGATGGCTAAAGGTTGTTTAAATTGTGTGATAACCGTTAAGGGGCATGTGTCTACTGTTGATTTTATTTGTCAACTGCTCTATTAATTAGAAGTCATATTGGGTTTTGATTGGTTGACAATGAATAATGTGCTACTAGATTATGGGAACAAGATAATAATGAATCCTATTTCATAGAATGATGATAATGTGAGTGCTAGTTTGAACTTCCTTTCAACAGCCAAAGCTGAGAAATATCTGGAGATGGGGTGCCAGGGGTATATGATATTCTTTTCTGTGTAGGGAGAAATAGAAAAACTTTGAATAGTATACCTGTGGTAAAAAAGTTCCCTGAGGTGTTTCTAGATGTCTTAGAGGATTACCTCTGGAAAGGGAAGTAGAATTCCCGATTGAAATTATGCCTGGTACTAGTTCTATTTTGAAGGCCCTAATATCGATTGGCCCCAAATGAGATAGTTGAACTAAAGAAATAAATTGAAGAATTGCTTAAGAAAGGGTTTATTCGACCCAATGTCTCATCGTAGGGAGCTCCATTATTATTTGTTAAGAAGAAAGATGGGAGTCAGAGATTATGTGTGGACTACAAAGAACTTAACAAGATAACTGTCAAGAACAAATACCCTCTTCTGAGAATCGATGACCTTTTATATCAATTGTCTAGTTTTTGTGTATTTTTAAAACTTGATCTAAGGTTGGGTTATCATCAGCTGCGTGTGAAAGCAAAATATGTACTGAAGATTGCTTTCAGGATAAGGTATGGGCACTATAAGTTTCTAGTAATGCCCTTTGGTCTAATCAATGCACTTGATGTATTCATGGATTACATGAATCGAGTCTTTTGACAGTATCTATATCAATTTGTGATAGTTTTTATCAATGACATTCAAATATACTCCAAGAGCAACGACAAACACGAGCATCATTTAAGAATAATGCAGGAGATATTACGTGAAAAGCAACTCTATGCCAAGTTGAGCAAGTGCGAGTTTTGGCTTTCAGAAGTAAGGTTCTTAGGCCATGTTATCTCGCTAAAGGGGTCTCAGTGGATCCCTATAAAGTGAAAGCAATGCTAGACTGGAAGAGGCCAAAAACTATTGTTGAAATAAGTAGTTTTTTGGGTCTTGCTGGTTACTACCAAAGATTCATTCAGAATTTCTCCTGTACTACCTTGCCGATGACCAAGCTCAAGTGAAAGGATCAACCATTTAAGTAGGATGAACATTGTGAAAATAGTTTTGTTTATTTGAAGGAGAGGTTGACCACGGCACCAGTGTTGATTATACCTGATCCCAGCTTGACTTATGTTATGTATAGTGATGTGAGTAAGCAGGAGTTAGGGTGTGTCCTTATGCAGTAGGGATGAGTAGTGGCTTACACCTCCCGACAGCTGAAACCTCATTAAATGAATTATCCCTTTATGATCTAGAGCTTAAGGTGATTGTATTTGTATTGAAAATATGGCGACTTACCTGTATGGTGTGACGGTAGAACTGTACTGCGACCACAAGAGTCTCAAGTATTTGTATGATCAGAAAGAGTTGAATATGAGATAGAGTCAATGGATGGAGTTGTTGAAAGATTACAACCTAGAGATCAAATATCATCTAGGTAAAGCTAATATCATCACGGATACGCTTGGTCGAAAGGTGGTGTTAGTGGCAGCAATAATGATACAGGAAGGAAATTTGATAGAAGACTTTCGAGATTTGAACTTTTTCAAATTAGATCTTATGTGCTAATTACATTGTTTCCTAAGGGGAAAATGATTTAAGGGCTAAAATTATATAGGCTCAGAAGCAAGATGATCGGGTGCAGTCTATTCGGGCTATGATCGAACGAGGAGAAACTCAGAACTATGATTTGTTGTGTAGTGGCTTAGTTCGATACACGAAGAGAATCTTTATTATACTAAAGGCTGACTTGAGGTAGAGAATTCTTCATGAGGAACATAAGAGCTGGTATACTTTTTACCCCATAATGACCAAAATGTATCACAGTTTGAAGTCTTGTATTGGTGGACGGGATTGAAGATCAATGTAACCAAGTATGTGGTGAGATGTCTTATTTGTCAGAAAGTAAAGATTGAACACCAGAGGCTGCTGAGATTACTACACATTCCTGAGATTCCAGAGTAGAAGTGGGAAAGTATGACCATGGACCTCATTATGGGATTGCCCAGGATCAAAAACTATTATGCGATATGGGTGATTGTTGATTGATTCACAAAGTCGGTGCATTTTATACCGATCAATACTAGCTACTCTCTGGACAAACTGGCAGAAATCTATATTCAGGAGATAGTGAGACTTCCTAGCACATCGAAGAGCATCATTTTTTATAGAGATCCTCTTTTAACTTCAAGATTCTGGAGGACTCTACATGACGCTCTGGGTATAAAGTTGAGATTTAGCATTGCCTATCATCCCCAGATTGATGGATAGTTGGAAAGGACCATTCAGACACTAGAAGATATGCTGAGAGCATGCATCCTAGACTTTAAAGGGAATTAGGATTACTTTCTTCCACTTGATGAGGTCGCCTACAACCATAGCTATTATACGAGCATTCTGATGGCTCCGTATGAAGCGTTATATGGGAGGAATTGCCTATACCTTTATGCTAGATAGAGCTATCCAAGAGATGATTGTACAGGACAGATCTTGTTGATCAGACCATAAAACAAGTTAGAATCATCAAAAAGAGGCACCTTACACTGTAGAGCCGACAGAAAGATATGCTAATAAGAGGAGAAGACCTCTACAGTTCAAGTTGGTGATCATGTGTTCTTAAGGGTGTCTATAGTCATAGGCATCAAAAGAGCAATCAATTGAAAGAAGATGAGCCTGCGGTATATTAGTCCATTTAAGATTCTTGTAAGAATTGGACCTGTAGCATATAGAATAGCCCTGCCCCCAAACTTAAGCAGGATCCATGACGTGTTTCATGCTTCCCAACTGAAGAAGTACCAACTTGATCCTACGCACATTATTGAGTTTGAGGATGTCAACTTGTAAGAGAACTTCACTTATACAATAGAGCCAGAATAACTCATTGATCGTGAAGCAAGGTGGCTAAGACATCGAAGTATTCCATTTGTGATAGTGGTCTAGAAGGAAATGTCTCAAAGAAAAGCAACTTGGGAAGCGAAAGTTGACATGTTAAGGCATTTCCAAACTTCCTGGCTCAAGTTGTGTAACAAATTTAAAGGGCAAAATTTATTTTACGTGGGGAGAATTGTAATATCCCTAAATATGCTTTAGGGCTAATGACTCCAAATGTTAATGTAATTAATGTTAAACAAACACCTTTGAAGAATACAATGTGAATTATAACCAAAGTGGTAGTAGTAAGTGCCCAAACCCTATGTGTAAGCTTAATTATGGTATTAAAGCCTAAATTGAATCAAAATAAGGGGGGAGGGCGCATGACATGTAGTAATGGGGTTATATAATTTGTTAAGTAGTAATCTAAAAGGAATTGCCATAGTTAGGGGTAAAATAGGAAACATAAAGTTACCGGCCGATTAGTCAGCAATCGAAGAAGGAATCCATTAATAACTTAAAGATTATGTGGTGTGACCAATTTCCAAGTGAACAAGAGAGAATAATCACATGGGTGCAAGCACATGGAAGAAGTCACAAGATGGTGATACTGGCATTACATGGGCCATTAGATGAAAGTCAAATTTTTAAACTCATTTTTCTCTTCCCTTTCTCCTCAAGGTTGGCTAAGAGGCTTAAGGGGGTGGAAAAAAACTAATCTCAACATCATTTCTCACTCTCTCTCCAAGCTCAAGGTCATCCATGGTGTAGGAGGAAAGAGAGAGAAGAAATCAAGGTAAGTGTATTCTATTTGACCTTGAAGATGACCTTTAATGCCAAAGACATCTTCTTTAATCTTAATCATCTTCATGAGAGATTCATTTCTACGGTTTTAGATTTTCAAGAGGAGGTGTTTTATGAGTTCAAGAAAATTTGGAGGTTGAGGAATCAAAGTACAAGAAAGAGATAGTGAAAGAGATAGGTAAAAGTTACCTTTTGGTATATATGTTGTGACCATTGGTTAAGACTCTTGAATTCTGGATTTTTGTCTTATTTTTCTGTAATTAGGGCTTTATAGGATTCATGGTGTTTTGATTGTTGCAATGATGTCTTGTATTGTGTTTTGGACAATAAAAGTGGTTTGGAGTCTTGAATGTGAAATGTTAGTAGTTGTGAGTGCTATGATGAAATGTGGTTAAAACGGAACATGAGAAAGTAATGAGAATTTGGGTGTTTTGATGTTTCCATTGATTCCTTATGGAAAATTGTGTGGAAGTGGTATTGGTTGTGAATGTTGGACCATTGGAAACATTTGTACAAAACCTATAAAATCTGGAAAATTCTATGAAGTTGAGATTCTCTACAGGGGACCAACTTTTCATAGTGTTTTGAAATAGGAAATGGTGTCAAAAAGTTGTGAAACTTTCCAATTTTGTACTAGCCATTTCAAGCTTTAAAATGGTATAAATGTTGTCTTATTTGGAGTTATGTGCAGAGTTATAGTCAGTTGAAAACAGCCAAAAAGTTTCAGACCAGTTATTAGCCACGGTCAAAGAGGTGTTGGTCGTAGCCCAAATATTATTGACCTGTTCTTGGTCACGGCCAATGGATCATGGTCGTGGCCTAAAAGTGCTTGACCAGCTCTTAGCCACGGCCAACCCTTCAAAAACTACATTTTGAACTTTTGAAAGATAGTCTTTAGTCTAGTCTTTCCCAACCGTTTAGGCATCTGTTTGGGCTTCTAGTTGCCAACTAAAGGTCTCAAGTGATAATCAACCCTAAGTGTTTTGGAATTAAGAATTGGATTAGGGAATAACTCATTGTCCTTGATTATGATTTATAGGATTCGACATTTTCCCTGCGCATGCTAAACCGGTGCCAAAGCATGAGTAAAAGAACAAGGTGGTGACTCTTTCTCTTATATTATGTGTACTGCATTGTATGTATGTCTTATCATTGAATTATGTTGATTGCAAATGTTGTAGTGTATGTTGCTGTGAAAGCTTTGTGCATACAATTGTGTGTGCGGTTGTTTCCAATACAACTCACATATCATGTGGATACAACCATTAGAGCTTTCGTTTACGACACAAGTCACGCATCATGTGGATATAGCCATAAGAGCTGTCATTTGTGATATAAGTCATGTATCATGTGGATACAGTTGTGAGAGTTGTCATTTGTGACTTTGGGCATTTTTTCTTTTGTGATGCAAGTCACGCATCATTATGAGTGAAAACCACCAAACAAAATGCCCACAAAAAAGAAAGATCCTGACAATAGACAGAGTGAAAAACAACAAGGTGTCATGCAAGATGCTCAAAGTCAAACAGTCTCTAGTGAACAATTGGAGGCAGTTATGCAGCAACTTTTCCAACAATTTGGATCCCAAACTCAAGGATCTCAACAAAAGAAGTAATCTCAAATGGATTCATTCACTCCATCTGGATCATTAATCCAGAAACCTCAAATGGAAACGGCTTCGACAAAAAAGACCTTAAAGTCTTATGCATAGGCTTATGCTCAGAAGCAACTCCTAGACCAAACTTGGGAATAGGTATTAACAAAAGGAAAAACAAAGCACTTATACCAATCCCCCAAGGAATTATAACCAAACAAGAGTACGACAAGCTGAACCAAGCACCTTCCACGTTATAGATTCAGCCAAAACCCTCTACTCCTCCAACACAGAAACAACTGACAACTGTAGCTTCTTTAACTAAAGCAATTGTTAATCAAACCCAAATACAAGCAAACATGTATATGCCTTGTTTCCATAAATAAAGCTATGCAAGACATATTCTCTAGGTGGAACCAGAATTTTTCCACCAAAACCCAAATCAAGTAGCCTTGAATGTCTTCTCTTCGGGATTTTGTTTTAAGCCTTCGAATTTGAGAAAAACACAGGAATATTTTAAGCTAATTCTGGTTCATTCCTAGTCTACTAAAATTAAAAGAAAAACAGACAAAAGACTGAACCTATGATTACTCATTCTACTCTCCAAATTTTAAAAGTTCTCACCCCTTCCAAGTAGGGACAAGATTTATATAAACCAACTTTTTGAGAAATAGAATATAAACCCAGAGGGTACAACTATTAGGATTATGTGGATGCATGGTCCTATATTTTTTGCGATCAAAATGAAATTTTTCAATATATTTGGTTTATTTATTTCAAAACAAAAACCAAGTATGACTTTCCTCAAATGGTTTGTTCATTAATGGAGATTCTTTGGTCCAGTACTAGAAATCTTGCCACCAGAGGTTGTACTAGCCTTTAAGTTATTTAAACAAAAATTCAACATCGAGAAGGATCCTTTTCCAATCGATCTTCACTATTTTTCAAAATTATGTGTATCCTAGATTTTTGTTTGGAATTACAGATTTTCTCGAACAACCCAAGGATCAACACTCCTACAAGTATTATAGAGATTCCTTTTGTAAGATGGTGGGTAAAGTTTGACATTAGTAGGGTTGCTGTAAGAGCAGTTGAGAAATGGTTCAAGGAAAATCCTCAACACCTCTGCATGACGTAACAAAGTAAATTCATCAATCAGAGATCAAGAATCTAGTCTATCCTGGCAAATACCACAGACAAGACCAACCTTACCAACCAACTCAACTCAATGCTACAAATCCCACAACAGCAAGAGCAAACAGCTTCAACAAGTCAACCAATTTCTTCATCATCCTCAAACAATCAAGAGGATGATGAAGAAGAATTATTTGTTGTAGATTTGGATGAAGACTAAAGACCTTTGAAAACTTAGTCTTATTTTTAATTTTTCATTGTAATTATGCAAACAAGTACTGTAGCATCACACGTGTCTAATATCACTGTTGTGTCGGCAGTACTAAACAAATAGTGTTAACAAGAACTATTCAAATAGTGACCAATCACTAATAGGTCAATGGTCAAAATACTGTTCAAACAATAACTCATCATCTATTTAAATGAATTTAGTCTCATTTCAGAGGCTGGTTTGGTTAGAGAGAGACTCTAAGGGTCTAAACATAACTACCTCCTTCCTCTTCCTTCCTTCTATCCTTCCTCCTTTCCTTTGTAAGTGCTTATATTTTAATAACATTCTTTAGTTATTTAATTTTATTTTTCATTATATCCTTTCCTTCCTCTGATGGTTTGAGATCAGCATATCAAATGAATTCATCTTGGTAGGTTTTACCACCTTTAATTTATTCATTTTCTTATCCATTTCAGAGCATCCCCCTCTCATGGATCATTTAAATTCTTAATTATGCCTTAAGAAGTCCATCTTCTTCCCTTCTTCACATGCTCCTCCCTTCCCTTTAGTTAGATCCACCATCAGGGCCTCTCCCCCAATAAGCGTTAGGACCAAGTGCTCTACCACTGAGCTAAAAGCTTGGGCTAGTAGCTAAGGCAAGGAACTTAATCTTTAACCCATGAGCACTAGTACCAACGAGAGTCCGTTGTCCCATAAGATAGGGGTGGCTACGTGCCCCCACGAGAGAGCAGCCTATGCTACTTTCCCGCCCCTTTGTTTTTCACCTACCCTTGGAATCGAATCTGGGACCTCTGGCTCTGATACCATAACCGTCAGGACTAAGTGCTCTACCACTGAGCTAAAAGCTTAAACTGGTAGCCAAGGCGATGAACTTAACCTTTAATCCTATACTTTAGATGTCCCTTTTTTGAAAAAGGGACGTCTAAAGTTTCATGTAGAGACTTTAGATGTCCCTTTTTTAAAAATGGACGTCTCAAGTCACATTTCAGACATCCGTTTACTTACGGACGTTATTGACATATTTTACTATGTCACTCACATAGGCATCCCCTTATTTTCAAAAGTTAAAAGGGCCAAAAAATGGATGTTAAAACCCTGTCTGTAGTAATGGCACTAAAAATTGGTTATATGCTTACGGAATAAGAGCTAGCCTGGCCACCCTAAATTGAGATGAAAAATTGTTATATATATATATATAATTTTTGGCCAATTGATTTTGTGATGGGTTAATATAATTTTCTATTTGTATAAAATTTTTATGATGGATTTATTGATGAAAACTTAATTTTGTCACCAATTTTATATTTTATGGTACTATCTTTTTCTTTTTACCTTAGCTTTTTGTTAGCATCTCAAATACTTGCTTTTGGTAGCAGAATTTGACCTGACTTGACAAGCTAAAGAAAAATAAAATCAAATATATGGCTTAAAGTTTTTAGACTAAATTTAACTTAAAACTCTCTATTGCATTAAATGTACATGTATGTGCAAAACACGTGTATAGCCGCAACACAAGCCTCGGCTTCTAAACCATAAGTGATCTACTCATAGGCAAAAGGAAAAACCCTACTCTCCTCACCATATATATAAACCACTATAAAGCTAAAAATTTAGCTGTCAAACTCCATTCAAAGCATAAGAGTTTTCTTTGTTTGCTATAAACAATTTTGATATTTTATCCATAGAAGTTTCAGATCAAGAAAATGTTGATTACGATGAAGCTATAAGAAATGGATGCATGCCTTTTATAAATCAGATGAATGGAATACCGAATTAAGGTATCTATGGAATTGATTGTTATTTGTGTAATATGTTGGTGTCAGCACCTTGCATTGTGCAAATTATTGGTGGCAGCACTTATAAAAACAAAACAAACATATAGTTCGAGTCGTGCCCAAGGGCATTATCCTTAGGGTTATTCCTTAGTCCCCTAGTAAATTAGGAAGCGGTACTCTACAAGATATAGCGAGGGTGATAGAGCTGCAGAAAGATAATAGCATAACTCAGAAGAAAGGAGAGAAGAGGTTCTTAGGGATAGAGCTTGGTGTCATCTGACCTTCGTCGTCTGACCTCATTATTCCTGACCTTACTACTACATTACCTTTTATAAGAAGAAATTATGTGACTGTTGAGCAGCAATAATGGCCATTAAAGATGGTTTAATGACAATTAAAATGACAGTTACAAAACAAGTATTAGTAATGATTTAATGTAATAAAACCTTTTAAATGTTATTGAAATAGGTCAATTAAAACTCTAATGGTCAATTCATTGACTCGTCTTATAAGCCTTTTCACTATCTCAAGCTCATATACTAAGGCATTCCTAATCTTGAGTTATATAAGACTTCTTCTTTTGACACACTCATACATAATATTTAGAACAATCCCTCTCGTGTGTCAAAGGAAGCTTGTAGCCTCATTAGCTAAGTTACACATATGGATATAATCATTATATCTAGTGGTCCTCCGAAATCAAAACTAAACCTTGATTAATAACACTTAGTACACAGAGATGTTGGTGGTCCTATAAACTTAAAACTAACACTTCTTAGGTGTATACTAAAGGCATTAAGCATCAAATTATAACCCTACATTTCCTATTTTTAACATGTTTTTGCATGATAAAATGGCCATGTAGGTGTCTTGGTATTTAATGAATGTTTTAGAGATTTTGTCACAATCTCATGGGAGCGCGCCACTCCTTACTTACATAGGTGATTTCATGAAATATACCTACAATGAGCATATCATCCCGTAGGATTATGAAAATCATTAAGAGTTTTTGCTCAACCTCACCATAATGCATTCTAGCACTTTCTCATACTATAAGAAGGGACTGGTAATTTATTTGAGTGTTAGCAGAACTAGCATGAACTGCAATTCTTTCAGGAAAGATTATACTTTCTCTACGTAGTTTGGCAAAAAAAAAAGATTCAAAAAAAATACTACTAATCACATAAATGGCAGACCATCTATCAATATTTAGTTGGCACAAAACTTCTAACACAACAATTAAACACTTTCCCTTAAGTCAAAATTCAATTACCAAGATAAATTTGTGTATTTTCAATTGCAACAAAATATGAAGCACCTTTCAGTATGGTTACATTTTCATAAACTTCATATCAATATTTTGGATGTAGGGTAATGCATGCATAAACATAGATGTTCCATGCTTCCAGATTATGATCAATGTGTAAAACTAAGCAACTATACCAAGAGGTTAGGATGTTTCAGTTGAAGCATTTATATGAAACCTATGAAGTTCTATTGTACTTAACTAAAAAAGCTCTTGTAACTTCTAGATTGTTATGAGCTTGTGAAGTTTTAAGTATGAAGATTTAGATTGATGTGCTCTTGACTGTGAAAATTATTGGCGTTTTAACTTCCAGAATAGAATCAATAAGGGCAAACAAACCCTACTATGAATTAATATAAGGAGAATTAAATGTAATCCTTATATGTTCAATAGCTTTACAGGTTATGGAAGAAACATGTCTTAAATCTTGCAAAATGTTCCTACCTCCTCTTTCATGTTTCCTTGAACTGCTACCATTTTCTAATGATATAAATACAGAAGGTTGTGCATAGATATAAGAAATATTACATCTATTTTCTATATCACAGGGGCTTCCTCCATTTCCTTAGAAGCTGAAGGAGTTGACTCACTCATTATGTAGCAGCCGCTGAAGAAGAAAATCAAGGCATAAATGTTATACAGTAAAATCAGTTATCATCACAAGTGAAAATCTAATATAATCTAAATATAATAAAGATGATACTATTCAAAAGTATGAAAGTATGCTCTAAAAAGATGAATGAAGTAGCCCAGACCTTGTAAACTATAACTATGGATGGTTCAATATAACTGTGCTTTAGACATAGATGACTTAATAAGTTTAAAGCAAAACTTACAGATGGGTGATCATTGTAAACTAATGTAGTTCAAAACCAATGGTCTTCCGTAATACATTTTAGGGATGTATTGAGAATGGAGAATTGTTTCAGTTTGGCACAGGTACTGGTCAAAATGTACTTTCAACTACCCAGGCACTGACCTTAAAAACAAAAATCTTCATGACAATGACAAGTCAGTTTTCTTATGCCTATGTCCAGCTACATGAAGTCACTTTTTAACTTATCATAATTTTTTATTTAAAAGGGTTTACTCATTAACTGCCTGATCTAAAATCTTTGAATATTTAAATATATCAGTTATTCTTTAGGTACATGATGATATCTTTACTTGGTCTAATATATAGACAAACAATAAGACAAATTCCTGATAACAATATGGACAAGTTATAGGGATGCAAAGCCTGCAAGATCCGATAGTAACGGATATGGGTTCATGTGAAGCATTATTCAAATGAAGTATAAACCTTGTAAGAATATAACATATATATTAGTTATCATGTTTATTACAACAGTAACTTGAGGTCAACATATTCTAATAAAAGTTGCATGATTGAGTGAGAATTTTTAATTCTTCCTCCAACATCTTCATATAC
This sequence comes from Inga leiocalycina, assembly GCA_963242795.1. Classification (NCBI taxonomy): domain Eukaryota; kingdom Viridiplantae; phylum Streptophyta; class Magnoliopsida; order Fabales; family Fabaceae; genus Inga; species Inga leiocalycina. Next base: position 34,878,494 of record OY725328.1, read on the forward strand.
AAATCACTCTTATATCTTTGATTTTATATGTTGTTCACACTTTCATATCATATTTTTGTTTACTCATTCCACTAAAGTATTGATTTTGGTTGTAAGCTTATTATTAACATTTTGAGGTGGCAAGTTTGTGTTATCAATTTTAAGTGCATTTAATAGTATATATCCATAACTTTTTTAAAGTGATCAACTCATTAATGGAAACCAATATAATTGGTTCTTAATATATAGATTGCAATGCTTAGACTGTCTACTGCACAAATCAATTTAATAGTAAGTTTCTTGCTGTGTAATGGTAAACTTGCAAGGTCATAATGCAAAAATCATTTGAAATTGAAACTGGAACTAAAATAAAAACTAAGTACAACAAAGGAAAGGCGGACCTAAAACCACTCAAAGTAATACAAGACCAAACCTAGAAACAACTACAATTAACATGAAAGTGGATGAAATATTATAGATCCTTCCTTTTATGATTGTGAATCCATGAGTTCACAACCTGCATGATGAGGAATTGCTAAAGTCTTATAGTAGGTAGATACCCATAGTAACTCTTTAAGCAAGGAATGATGAGCCATGAATGATATTGCAAGAATTGCAAGAAATAGTGGAAAAGTCAGAAATCTAGAAAAGATTACTTTGAGGGAGGCAAGTTTATGGAATTGTGAAGTATTGATAGTCAATTTATAGGCAAAATTTGAAACAAAAGTATGCAATTTGGCACCAATACCTCTACTATAATTTGAATTTTTAAAATTCTAATTCTAATGTTCTTCCCTCTAGATTCAAATGTATGCAAATACGTTATGTTAGAGATTTTTGGTGCGCACTTCATTATAATGCTTTCAAAATGCTTCCAGCACAAAAGTAGTCAAAGCCTTTATGAGGTCAAGAGGTTTTTGCTGCTAGTAATCATATCAAGAAAAAAGGATTCCAATAGTCATTAATAATGGTAATCTATCTATGGTAATTTCTTCACATGTAAATCACTATCATCATTGCTAAGATGTTGTATAATTGCAGCTTTAAGGTCAAGAAGTTCCTGAAGCTAGGGATCATATAAAGCAAAAAGGCACTGCAATAGTCTTAGGTCTATTTGATTCATCCGTGGTAGTTTTTGCACCAATAAGTAAAACATACAAAAAGTTATCTAAGAAATATGACAGAACCATTATAAAAGCCGATCAAAAAATCAAACTAATATAAACTCCAATAGTCTTAAGTGTTAGAATACAAGTTTTGATAATAACAAAATGTGATTATGTGTTTTGATAAGTAAGTCATGTTTTGAAAGTGTAAACATTGATCTAAAATGGTTATCAAATGCATTTCATAAAGCTAGGAGGAAACTACTGAGAATTTTACTGATGCACTAGAGTGAAGCAACCACACTCGAGTGAGAACCAATTTTACACTCAAGTTCAAGAAGTATTGCACTAAAAGTATATTCCAAAGGGTATTGAGATTTGAAGGAATTCAGCACCACTCGAGTGTTGGGTAGTATACTCGAGTGAAGATCAGATTTGCACTCGAGTGAAGCAAGTGAGACTCTGAAAGTGTTTACCAAAGAGCAAGCTAAAGCCTAAAAGCATGAAGTACACTCTAGTGAAACCAAATGCACTTGAGTAAAGTACTACAACACTCGTAAGTAAAAAAGCTCACTTTCTCAAAGAATTGGTGCAAGTGCTGAGGAAAAGATGAAGCCTGAAGCTGAAACATGATGATACACTCGAGTGAGACATCTGTACTTGAGTGAGGACCAGTCACACTTGCATGTGAGAAATCACACTCTTGAAAAAAATGGTGCAAGTGATATCTAGAAGTTGAAGTCCGTAGTACAAAATACACATATATTTGAGTGATATATTTCACACTCGAGTGAGAAGTCAGTATACTCATAAGTGAGAAATCTCACTCCTGTTAATTCTTATGGAAGTGCTACTCAAAGGCTAAAGAAGAAGTTGAAATATGAAGATGCACTCAAGTACGGCCCTGACAGAACCAAAACACAACATACACACATCAATTAATCCGAACATGCTTCAATGTTATTCATTCATTACGTTTTTACTTGATATTATTACTAAACATCATTTAATATATATTTTAGGTGTGAAATAGGAGTTTGAATATTCAGATTACAGATGCATGTGGATAGTCAATTACGGCGAATATAATGATTTTATCAAATATGCGCCAGCTCACGCTATGTGTAGATGACCTACCATGAGAGACTGTCTGATAATTCAAACGAATACATCCCATATCTCAACAGAACACTATGCTACACAACAGATGTTTCAACAATAGAAAACTCAGGCTCACTATAAATACAGAGCATTGAAGATAGATGAAACAGAGAACACAAAGCACGGAAGCATATATCGAAAAAAACTTACAAGAGTCTTTGTTTTAATATTTCCCTTTGAATTGATATCGTACCTTAATGTTTATTATATCCATTCTATAAGAGAGTATATATACACTTCCAAATTATATTTTCATTTGATCTCAAGGTAAAGGGACCTTGAGATGGTAGATATCCTTACGAGAGAAGCAATTGAGAGAATTTCTAATAGGACTTTCTGCTCATATGACTTACAAGGTTCAAGCAAGAAAGAATATTGCTGCTTATAAGTCTTACAGGGGTGTAAGCTGGAGAGAACGTTGCTGCTAATATAACTTGCATACGTAAGCAGGAGATAAAAGTTATAAGGATTATTTTGCATATAAGACTTGTCATGAGGGGGAGAGAAAATTCTAGGTATTAGAATATTTCTACTCATAGACCATACAAGGATGATAGTTGTCTTGTGGCATTCCTTGAGAGTCCACTGAATCTTGGAAGAATAGTGAAAATCTCAGTAGGTCTTGATCTCTAAGGACTGGATGTCTTGGGTTTTATGTCGAACCAATATAACTCTCTATGTGCTAATCCTCTCAACTTTACTCTATCTACAGTTATTTTTATATCATCATAACATGCAAAAAACTTATTACATAACCTAATTCATCCCCTCTTGGGTGAAGCTTGGCTCTATCATTTGGTATCAGAGTGTGTTCTTCTCAGAAGAGCCTAATAGCTTGAGAAGGATCTAGTAAATGGCAACAATATCATTCTTTCAGACAGAGCTTCTATCACTATACCTCCTGGTTTTATTGGAGAACAGTTTTTGTTTTGGAAAGATAAGTTCAGAGTGTTCGTGATGGTTAATAAATACGGTCTATGGAATGTGATACAAGACAGTGATTATGTTCCAATGAAGAAAATAGAAGATAGAGTTTTGAAAAAGAGCCTAAAGGAATATGATGATGATGATAAGAGTTAGTAACATTAAATAGCAAAGCCATTTTAATGATACAGAGTGAACTCAATTCAAAGGAGTATTTCAGAATCTGTATACTTCAGATAGCCAAGGATATGTGGGATGCACTTGAAATTGCACATGAAAGTACATATGGAATCAAAGAAAATAGAGTCAATACTTTAATTACAGAGTATGATCTGTTTCAGATGAAACATTGAGAAAGGATCTCTGAATTCGAACTCAGATATACACACCTTGTTAATCGGCTATCAGCACTTGGGAAAACCTTTGATCAAAACTCCCAAGTCAGGAAGTTCTTAACATTCTTACAAAAGAATGGGAAGCCAAAGTGACAGCTATCAAAGAAGACAAAGGCGAATCAATGAGATTTGTATCTATCCTGTTTGGTAGTCTTTTTGAGTATGAAAGAAAGCTGAAATTCAAGAAGGAACTGGAAGAGTTCGATGATAAAAAGAAAAGAGGAGTTGCTATCAACGTCAACAAGCAAGCTGATTCTTTAAAATATAAAGATACGCTTGATGATGATGATATGGGAATAATGGTAAGGAAATTTAAGAAGTTATATAGAAGAGGCTAAAAAAACTTCAAGAGATTGATAATAATTTCTCTGCACCTAGAACACCTCAACATAATGGAGTTATGGAAAGAAAGAATAGGGTCCTCACAGAGATGGCAAGGGAAATGTTCAATGAGAAGGAGGTGTCACATGTATTCTGGGCGGATACAATGAGTATTGCATGTTATATCTCAAATCGAGCATATATACGTAGGTCACTTGGGAATACACCATATGAACTCTATAAAGGGAGAAAGCCAAACTTTGCTCATCTACACATTTTCGGATGCAAGTGTTTCATTCACAACAACAATAAATAAAACTTAGGTAAATTTGATTCAAAGTCTGATGAAGGTTTGTGTATAGGCTATTCAAATAGAAGTAAAGCATATAGAGTCTTTAATAAAGAACATGCATTGTAGAAGAAACCATTCATATTGTGTTTGTTGAAATAGATTCTCAAACAAAGTTTTTGATGATGAAGAAATGGATTTGATAAAGAAAACTAAAAATCTAACCATTTCAAATCAAAATGATTTTTAAACAGATGCTTTCAAAATAAGAAAATGCCAATGATCATACTTAGCCAAGAGCATAGAGACATATGAAAGATCATCTGATTGATCAAGTAATTGGAGATGTTCGTGAAGGTGTCAAAACTAGAAATAAAATTCATAATAAAGTAACTTTTTTTGTATTCATTTCTGAGATTGAACCTTCTAGTGTTGAAGAAGCACTTTCTGACAATGATGGAGTGATTGCTTTGCAAGAATAATTAAATCAATTTTGAAAAAAATCAAGTTTGGGATTTGGTACCTCGACCTAAAGATCACTCAGTTATAGGGACTAAATGGGTTTTCAAAAACAAATTTGATGAATTTACAATCATTGTGACAAATAAGGCAAGGTTGTTGCCAAAGGCTATAATCAAGAAGAAGGAATTGATTATGAGGAAACATATACTCTAGTGGTAAGACTAGAAGCATTACGAGTACTCTCACCCTTTGCATGAATTAAAGGTTTTATAATTTATGAAATGGATGTGAAGAGTGCTTTTCTAAATGGTTACATTTTGGAGGAAGTTTATGTAGGATAGCTTCCAGGTTTTGAATATGACACAAAACCTAATCATTTTTTCAAACTCAAGAAAGCTTTATATGGTTTGAAGCAAGCACCCAGAGCTGGATATGAAAGACTAAGAAAATTTCTTCTTGATCAAAACTTTGTTAGAGGACAAGTGGATACAACACTTTTCATTAAACATAACAAGAATGATTTATTAGTAGTTCAAGTATATGTTGACAATATAACTTTTAGAGCTACTAATGAATCTCTGTGTCAAGAGTTCTCTAAGATGCAGGGAGAATTTGAAATGTCCATGATGGGAGAGCTAAACTTCCTTCTTGGGCTTCAAATCAAGCAACGGAGGAATGTGATATTCATATCTCAAACCAAATATCTGAAGGAGTTACTAAAGAAGTACAAAATGAAAAATGCTAATAAAGCTGACACTCCAATGAGCTCTACCACACTGCTGGATGCTTATGTGAAAGGTCCTGACTCCAACATACTAAACATAGAGGAATCATTAGTTCATTACTCTATCTAATAGCAAGCAGGCCAAATATACAATTCAGTGTTAGGATGTGTACAAGGTATCAATCTGCTCCTAAGGTATCACATGTAGAAACTATAAAGAGAATCTTCAAGTACCTAGGAGACACTGCAGAACTTGGCCTATGGTACACAAAAGGAGGAAACAAATATTTGATGGCCTATTCATATTAAGATCACTAAGGATACAAAACTGATAGAAAAAGCAACAGTAGACAATGTCAATTTCTTAGAGGTTCTTTAGTATCATGGTTCAGAAAAAAATAGAACACAGTCTCATTGTCTTCTACTAAAGCTGAATATATGCTACAACAAGTTGTTGTTCTCAATAATGTAACAATAACTTCTAGACTTGGGAATCTACTTGAAGGAGATACTTATTTATTGCAATAACACCAATACCATAAGCTTGGCTAAAAATCCTGTACAATATTTAAGAACAAAATATATAGATATCTGACCTCACTTTATTCGAGATCATGTTTAAAAGAAGGATGTCAAAGTAGAATTTATTCCAACACATCTCCAACTTGTCGATATATTCATAAAGTCGATAGTTAAAGATCAATTTTTATACATACAGAAAGAATTGGGAATGGTTAATCCCAATGAGTTGTAAGATTGCTTTGTTAATTATTATGTTCAATATATGTGTTTTGATGATTACCATACTAACTTAAGCATCAGAGTATATAGAAATTTGTTTTGAAAGAATATTTTTAAAAAGCAGCATGTCACTTGAGGTGCAGAGTGAAACTCAAGTGTAGGGCATGTTAACACTCCAGTGCTGGGTGAACACTTAAGTGCATATGTGATTCATATGCTCTGCTTCTAGCTTGTAAAACAGAGGTTAATAGAATTTGAAGAAATTCTAAGGGCATACTTGAGTCTATCAAGACTGCTGACATGTACTTAAGTAAGAAGTTGTCACACTCAAGTGCATGAAGAACTTACCTGAAAGTGCAGCAAGAACTCTCGAGTGCCACTAGTACAAATGTATAAATTAGCTTCAAAGCTTGGTTTACTCAAGTGATCTTGGACGATTTGAGTACAAAGATGAAGATCACAACAAGTGTCTACAGGTACACTTAAACTAGGTACGCATCTACAAATGTTTTGAAATTTCTTTGTCTTACTCGAGTGGAAAATTGGCTCACTCGAGTGAGTAAGTATGAACACTCTAGTGCATTAGTCTCTCAATCAAGTATCGGGGCTTATATCAGTTACACGACAGCTAAAACAACACACTTGCTCTTCTCACTCGAAAGTGTCTTGTCATTTGTTTGTCACACCGCTTCACTTTTGACTGTTACCTACTAATTCAATGTCTCCAAACTATTCAATCATCTGTTGCACCTCTTCAATTGTCTCCAAAACATCCGATTTTCTCCTATAAATCTCTATTGTGCTTTAACATCTCCAAAAATCTCAAGAAGCCATTTCAATCATTTATGATTCCCAATAGTTCCTGATTCAACCATAATGGCTCACAAAAAGGCTCCCTAGTTGACTTAGAAGTCTCTTACTCTGCCACCTTCTGATTTTATTGCTAGTGAGACGACAACACCATCGGCAACACTGACTCTGACTCTGACTCTAAAACCTTCACCTTCTACTCCTCTAACACCTTCTCTAAAACCCAAGGCAACCAAGAAGAAGGCAATCCAGGAAAAGAAAAAGCATCATAAACCAAAAGTAGCCAAAGATGTGCAACCTCATCCAAAGAAGACAAAGGGAGTAGTCTCCAAAGAGCCGATTATCACTCGATCGTAATCAAAGGAAGTGAAAGGAAGAGGGAAGGCAAAAGCTAAAGAAGTTCCACAAGAGTCTTCCTCTGACAGCTCATTCAATTAGTAACTCCAACAAGCAATTGAGAAGTTAGAGTTGGATGCCTTGGTTGGCAAGATTGCGTCCTATGCTGGTGCCTTTATATCTTATCATGTTGGTCAATCTAGTCATACTGGTTCTCATTCGGGAGCACTATCTACTTCTCATGCTTCAAAGAAAGAAGATTAGGATATGCTTCCTCTAGAAGGCTTTCATATATAGAAACTAAAGCCATTCAATCAGAAGGTATATAACATTGAATTTGCTTATCATAGATTTTGTCCTGTGGTATATGTGGATTTTGATTATTTGAGTATACAATGTGGCCTGAATGTTTGACCATACCTGGAGTTTATGAATCTTGGTTGAGTGTGTACTTGCCTTATTCACCTTCTATTCTGAGAACTTTGTATTGCAATATGAAAGTTCACAACATTATGTCTAGAACCAACGAGTTGATAGAGGAAGGAATCTCTACTACTATTAGAGGTCAATCCATCATGATTACTCCCTCCATTATCAATAGTATACTTGGCTATATACTTCCTTCTACCAATCCATCCACACTCTCAACCAATGAAGCCTTCTAGAGATTGAGACTAGAAGATCCCTTTGGCTCTCTCAATTTCAAACCCATTGATATGCCTGACTCACACCGAGCCCTTCATTATATCTACACCCGCAGTATCATCAATAAATCCAAAAATTACACCACTTTGCCAAGAGGGACTATTACTTGTTGGCATCATTCTTAGCCGAGCAATAAAGGAATATTGGTGAATTAATCTTTAGTGAGATGAGAAGATTTCGATTTTCTTCATCAAGAACCACCACCATACCATATCCCCAACTTGTCTCTCACATACTTTAGCATAACAAAGTATGGTATTTAGAGGGAAACGGGAGGGTAAAGATCCTAAGGTTTGGAAGAACTCAATTGACACATATGGGGATCATACTTCCATTCAGTAAAATCAAGCTTGTACCTCAGAGAGAAACCTCACCATTAAGAGGTGATGAGGCTCAGTCTTCAGCAATAGGTCAATCTCCAACTCCCTTAATCCTCGATACTTCAATTCAAGGTTATATGGCCGATATGATTAATCTAGTAATGAAATAGGAATTATTTGCTGAGTGTGAGAAACTGGTTGATAGATGGAATCACAAGTCTCTAAGTTGGTAGAAAAGCCAAACACCAACTTTGACTTGATATTCAAGGCTCAAAACAAGCAATCGAGGAGAACTATTGAATTAAAGACTTATTTGCATACCTATCTTTTGACTCCTCATATAGATATCCCTCCAATTTCTACCACATCTCACCCACTACCACCTTTTCACCATCTCAGACTTAGGCCCATATCCTTTTTTCTTATATCGACCCTAAAACTGCTACCACATTTGATGTCACCATTGATCAGCCATCTTTATCCTAGCCTACAGCCTCTACTCCTTAGCCATCATCTCAACCATTTGAGCCTGACACTATTGATCACCATGGTGTTGTATATTCCACCTCAATCATCTGACATCACTTTTCCTTAGCCCCCTCCTTCTAATGCTAACAAAACAGTGGAGAAGCATGAGTGATTGTTATTTAAGTTGTTTGGATTGATTGACTAGATTAAAGGGGGGTTTTGGTGTTTGGATATATTTTTGTGTATTGGGTTTATGGTTGTTGATTTTAGTTGTATTTGGTTTTTGGGTAGCTTTAGGTGTATCCGGGTTACTTTTGGGTAGTTTTTCAATTTGTCAATGTACTTTACATTTCATCAATGAATCTAATGCAATATTCATGGTTTATATGTTTACAATAAGTTCAGTATGACATTTTTATGGTATTATGACTTATTTTCATCTTGAGTATAGCATTGGAAGTTTTGTGGGGAGTTTAAAAATGTATCAAATAACTTTTAATTTTAGTGATACGCATATAGAAATCCTATAAGTGTTTCAAAAATTTTTCAACTCAATTAAGTTTTCAAATCCATCACAACGGATTTGTCATCATCTAAAAGTGGGAGAATGTTAGAATCCAAGTTTTGAAGATAACAAAATGTAATTATGTGTTTTGATAAGTAACTCATGTTTTGAAAGTGTAAACGTTGATCCAAAATGGTTAACAAATGTATTTCACAAAGTTAGGAGAAAACTGCTGAGAATTTGATTGATGCACTCAAGCAAAAGTAGCCACACTCGAGAAAGAACCAATTTTATACTCGAGTTCAGCAAGTGTTGCACTGAAAGTATGTTTCAGAGGCTACTGAGATTTGAAGGAATTCAGTAACACTCGAATATTGAGTAGCACACTCGAGTGAAGATCAGATTTACACTAGAGTGAAGCAAGTGAGACTCTGAAAGTATTTACCTTAGAGTAAGCTGAAGCCTGAAAGCATGAAGTTCACTCAAGTAAGACCAACTGCACTCGAGTGAAGTACCACAACATTCGCGAGTGAAAAAGCTCACTTTCTAAAATAACTTGTGTAAGTGTTGAGCAAAAGATGAAGCGTAAAGCTAAAAATGTTGACATACTCGAGTGAGAAATATGTACTCAAGTGAGGACCAGTCACACTCGCAAGTGAGAAATCACTCTCTTAAAAAAATGGTGCAAGTATTTTCAAGAAGCTGAGTTCCATAGTACAAAATACACGTGCACTCGAGTGATACATTCGCACTCGAGTTAGAAGTTAGTATTCTCACAAGTAAGAAATCTCACTTCTACTAATTCTTATGGAAGTGCTACTCAAAAGTTGAAGAAGTGGAAATATGAATTGGCCCTAACAAAACCAACACACAACAGACACACAGCGATCAATCCGAACATGCTTCAATGTTATTAATTCATCATGTTTTCAATTGTTATTAGTACTAAACATCATTTAATATATATTTCAAGTGTGAAATAGGATTTTGAACTTTCAGATTATAGATGCATGTGGGATAGTCAATTGTGTCGAACATAATCATTTCATCGAATATGCGACAGCTCATACCACATGCAGATGATCTACTATAAGAGATTGTCTGAGAATTCAAACGAATACATCCCTCATCTCATTAGAACACTACACTACACAACGGATGTTTCAAAAATAGAAAACTCAAACTCGCTATAAATCAAAGCATCAAAGACAGACGAAATAGACAATACACAACTCGAAAGCATATATCCAAAAAAATTTACAAGAGTCTCTATTTTCATATTTCCCTCTGTATTCATATTGTACTTTAGTGTTTATTATATCCACTCTGTGACAGAGTCTATATACACTTCCAAATTATATTTGCATGTGATCTCGAGGTAAAGGAACCTTGAGAGGGTAGATATCCTTACGAGAGAAGCAGCTGAGAGAATTTCTAATAGGACTTTCTGCATATATGACTTATAAGGTACAAGCAAGAGAGAGCGTTGCTACCTATAAGACTTACAGGGCTGTAAGCTGGAGAGAACATTACTGCTCATAAGACATGCATACGTAAGGAGGAGAGAAGGGTTATAGGGATTGTTCTGTATATAAGACTTGTCTTGAGGGGGAGCGAAAATTCTAGATATTAGAATATTTCTGCTTATAGTCTATACAAGGACGGTTGTGTTCTTGTGGCATTTAGAGAGCCTAGTTAATCTTGGAAGAATAGCAAAAATCTTCATAGGTCTTAATCTCTGAGGACTAGATGTAGGCCTAGGTTTTAGGCCGAACTAGTATAACTTTCTGTATGCTAATCCTCTCAACTCTACTCTGTTTACAGTTATTTTCATATCACCATAACATATGAAAAATTTATCACATTACCTAATTCACGCCCCTCTTGGGTGAAGCTTGCCTCTTTCATTAAGTCTGTCTGATTTATTTGTAGTAATATATACTCATATGTATAGTACTGCAACACTGCTAAGATGTCATGATGATAGGTTTGGTCCTAAAGTTATCTTGGTCCAAGTAAAAGAAAGTTGACATGCATATAAATAGTTGAAGGTTGTTAGGAAATATGTATTAATGTAATTGATATGTATTTCCTAACAAAGTATGGTACTAAATTACTGATACATGAGATACTTAAATAAATGTTTATGTTTCAGGCTTCAGTTTATATGGAAACAGAAAGTTGAATTATGAAATATTAGTGGCACTAGTTTACTTGTGATGTCATATTACCAAATATGTCTTAACTTTCACAGTAGCTGATAGATTTCGTTAAAGATATATTCCCTTGATAGTTGATTTAAACCATTTCACTTTAGACTTGATCTGGTTTGTTTTCACCTTGGCCCCTCAACTACTACTGATATTGAAAATGGAAGAATATGCATCCCTACCGTTAAAAAGGTCCTATACTGTTGTCACTATATTTGTTCTACCATGGCTTACTTTTTTTATGCTATGTATAGTTAAAATTGTTAAAAGTACTTAAAGATTAGTAACTTAGTTTCACAAGTCTTTGTACTTTCTTCTTCTGTCTTAGCTGTTGAAGAATATCTATGTTAACTTTATTTTTCAACAATGTTAAACTTAGCAAAGGCATTTATATTACTTCCTCACCCTTTGGTGTTTTGTCAGCAATCTACTAAAATCAAGCTAAACCATGACTATCATAAAGTTTATACCAACCTTTTTTAGATTAATCCTAAACCTTATCTGTATTCCTTATCCTTATTCTTTAATTCCTTAATATCATAAAAATCAAATATAGCCTTTGAAGCACGGTTATGCACATACCATGCCCTGTGATTGTATGGTTTGATAAGGATATAGCTAGGGCATGAACTAAGATATGCCATCAAACCTCATGTTATCATGTTTACTGCCATTCTGATAAAGTTATGAACTAATTCATACCAATCTGCATCTCTAGAATTTGCAGCAAGAACATTCCACATTTATAAACATGTAACTATAATTGAGTATTGAATATGCAAAGTGTAATCAAGAGGAAATATCACGCCATCAAGGATTATATGAATATTTGGAGTGTTTTAAAATGTTGTGTTCTAGCTGTCGCCACCACCAGATTCTAGATAAATTATTGATCCAATACTTCTATGAAGGTCTCTTACCTCTAGAGAGAGATTTGTTAGATTCAACTGCTGGTAGTGCTCTTCTTTACAACACTATTGATGATACTTCTGAATTGATAGAAAACTAAATATGAGAATAGCCAACATTTGGTTCTAGACAACAAGTAAGAGTTAGTGAAGTGGGATTACTTTATTTTGATTCTAAGTTTTGCCTAGAGAGCGAAATTGATAGGCTTGCATCTGTTGTGGAAAAAATGTCTATGTCCTATATACAAAATTCTTCTAATATAGCCAATCTTGTGAAGCCCGCTCACAACCTAACTCTTCTGCTCTAATAGGGCTGCTTTGTTCTATTTGCTTTCTAGCTACTCATGCTATTGACTATTGCTCCTACCTAAATAATGGAGCTGAATCTTGCAGTGTGATATATCCTTCTAAGACTATGACTTAAGGTGGCCAAAAATATTATCCTTACTCCAATACATATATTCCTAGATGGTATGACCATCCAAATCTTCAATATGGAAATGACCAACCATAGCAATTACAGTTCAATCAAAAGTAGAAATTCTAGTGGCAAAATGTTTCAACAAGTTAGACAACCAATGTCAGTCCAAGTGAAGGTTCAAAGTTAGAAAGTAAGATGGATGCCATAATGAAAATCCTAATGGACAAGTTTGACCAGAAAGATAAGGAACAACAACAAAAGGATTTGTAACAGCAACAACAAGATTTGCAACATAGAAAGGAAATTTAAACACTTCGACTCAAATTGGTCAATTATATAATGCACTTAGTAATATACTAAGTCAAGCTTTAGGAAAGCTTCATCTCAAGTGGTAACCAATCCAAATGTTGCAACTTAGCATAATCCTAATATTGATAGAGATAATGCTATATCTCTTCAACATGGAAAGATAATCCCCTTTGCAGACCCTATTGCCACCAATACATCAAAAGACAAAGAAGTTGTTGATGATTCTCCTTCTACTTCGACATCACAGGATCAGTCTACTTTATCAAAAAACACAAGTGGTACCTCATAAAGAACAAGAAAATGATGATGAAGGAAATCAAGTAATTAATCATGCCTTGCCCTTTTCTACAGTGGTAGCTAAGGTTGAAAAAAGAAATCATGAAGCTGAGATGTTTAATAAAGTTTATGATATCTTTAAGAAGGTGGTGATCAAAGTTCCACTAGGTGACTTAGTCACATATGTAATGCCCCAAATTTTGATTAAAGGCTAATGACAATTATTATGGATAATTGTGAATTTAAATTGGAATTATTAAGTTTTTTGTGGCATTTTTAATTAATATGCCATAAGTGGTGGAAAATTGAAAGAATGGAATTATTGGCCATAAGTTAGTGATTAAGGGAAAATTAATTACTAGCTAAGAAAAAAATGGGATATGTAACAAAATGGCTAATGGATGGATTAAGTGACTAATTGGGTGTTTGCTTTATGGGAGCCAATGAAGAATTGACACTTGGCCAGCTCACATGTAGAGAGAGTAAAGGGAAAAGTCAAATTGAATTTTTAATTATTGCTCTCTCATCTCTCTCCCTCATTTTCAGCTGATGTGCAAGGCTATAGGGAGTATCATCATTTACATCATCTTCTTCGCTCTTCTCTCTCATTCCCTTTTCCATTTTTTGGCAGCCATGGGAGCTTAAGAGAGAGAAAGAAAAATTAGAATTTAAGGTAAGTAAATGGCCTCTATTGCTCAAACTCACTTCATTAATTTTGATCCTTAGAGTGAGAGCTTCATTTTGATGATTATAGTATGCCTATTAGAGTTGATTTGTGCCCACATAAAATTTTGGAGGTTGGTGAATGAAGAAATTTCTTTGGCAAAGTAAAAGTGGTAAGTGAAAATCTATCTATCTAAGTTTTATGCCAAATGGTTTAGTTTGAAATATTTGGAAATTTTGGCCTTTAATCCGAAAATGATGACCACTGGGCTTTTGGCATGTTTTTGGCATAGTAATGGTATATTGGGAATGTATATGGATAGATAGGATTGATTGGGAATTTAATGATTGAGTTTAGTGATTTTGGAAATTTGGTGATTTGTGTTGCCCAAAACTAAAGCATGATAATAGAGTATGATTTGGATGATTCTGATTATTCCTTTGAATTCCTTGGATGTTTTTGTGTGGGAGTAGCTTTGGTAGAAGTTTTGGGTATATTGGGATCAATTAGGCAAGTGTTAGGAAATGTGGTCAGTTTTGCTGCGTTTTCTGGTTTTTGATAAAATCACTCGAGTGATCTAGGGTTACTCGAGTAAGGGATGAACATCACTCGAGTGGTGATGAGTTCCACTCGAGTGCGGTAGTGCAAACTTCCTTTCTGCTCTCTGTGTTCTTATTGCACTTCTGTAGTTAAAGGCAAGTATTGCCTCACTTGCGAGTATGGTGGGACATCACTCTAGTGAGCTTCTTATTACTCGAGTGCAGGTATATTTGACACCAAGGACTTGCCTCTGGGGTTGTCACTCACAGCTTTGGTGCAAGAGTGTGCCTTCTCACTCACGGGTATGTGGTAATCACTCGAGTGCAATAGGCTGTGCTTAAGTCCTCTTAATCTCTAAAAAGTTTCTTATGCTCTCGGGTATTCACTCTCCGTTGTTTACTCCCAGTACCCGAGTGTAGATTGTACTATCACTCGAGTGAGGTCTCCTTCACTAGAGTATCCGTAAAATATCACTCGAGTGAGGCCATCTTCACTTGAGTGTCTCAGTGAAAAATTTCAGTTTTGTGCTTTCAAAAAAGGGAATTTTAGGGGTTAGTCTTCCAACCCTTTAAAGCTATTGATAGAGTTATTCATGGGTACTAAAAGAGCAATAATGATAACCAAATTAAGTGTTAAAAAGTCATTGAGAATTGGAATAGAGGATTGACACTTCGTCCCTAATTATGAATTAGGATTTAACATTTGCCATACTCGGGATACACACCGAAGGATCAAGGTAGTGACTCTTCTCTCATATTGTGTATGATGTTTTAGTATGCATGACTTGTAATTGAGTTTTATGAACAGTATGTGCCATGGTCTATACAGCGTGAGCTCTTCAATGTGAGTTGTTTAGGGATTGATGCGGGTCATATCTAGCTCGGCTATTGAACTGCCATTGTAATCGACATGGATCTTTGTGAATCTGACTCGAGGGGCGGTGTGTTATGAATCCAGTAGTGGGCTGTGTGTTATATATCATGCCTGTATGGCTTGCGTATGAAATGCTTTATATGAATCTCAATTATGGTGAAATATATTGTGTGGACTGTTGTGGTGCAATACAGTATGAGTAAACGTAAGGGTGACATGAGTCATACCTGCCCTTACCACTGTAACTGCTGTTGTAGTTGCTATGTGTGTATGATGATTTGCTTTCATGCCTTATTGTTGTACATACTATGAGTGATTTGTTACTACAGAGATTCTTTAGAATCTCACTCTCCCAAAAACACAAATTTTAGACGGGGCTGAAGGATCCAAGGGAAACGGGCGATGAAGAGTGGATAGAACTCCTGACTAGAAGTTTTACTTTAGGAAAATTGGTTATCATTTTGTAAATCATTTGGATATATTTTGTTGGAAATTACATGTATATATTGGATAGTATTTGTGTAATCCCCTTGTTATGGGAAAATCTATGGGCAATTGTGCCTTGTAGACCCTTTATTAATCAATGGAACCTGAGTGTGTCGGGAATTTATGCTGTACTCTGATATGTATGAATGAAATCAACCTGTACAGGCCATTTATGTTTGAGATATGAGTATGAGACCATTGTGAAACAGGTATTGTAAAAGTTTTTTGAAAACCCTGATTTTGAGAAGTTTAGTTTTAAATAAGTCCCAAATCATACATGGTCTTTAATTCAAACTTAATTACATTTTTACAAACTAATCTCGGACTTGATCATGAAGGGGGTTACAACATAAGTACTGAAATATGCAAAGTTCTTGAAGGAGTTGTGTATTATAAAAAAAAAGTTTAAGCATGAAGCCAAGGTGGACTTAAGAGTAGTTGTCTACTCTCTTTATCAAATGCCCATGCCAGTGAAGTGCAAGGATCCTAGTAGCTTTCTCTTACCTTGTATTATTAGTGACATAGAATTCTTAGGTGCCTTAGAAGATTTGGGAGCAGCTATTAACATTATGATAAATTAGTCTTCAATCAACTTAAGGGTGTAGAGCTTAAGCCCATGAATCTTGTTGCATCCATTGCTAATAGATGTTGCATAGTTCCAGAAGGCATTTTTGAGGACATCCTAGTTAAGGTAAAAGATTTCATACTCCCTAAAGACTTTTATGTTCTTGATATGGTTGATGGTAAGTTTAGGCAAGAAGGACATTCATCTTTAATTTTAGGTCGACTTGTCCTTAAAACTGCTAGAGCTAGGTTAAATGTGCATGCTAGTAGGTTTACTCTAGAATTTGCTGATGTAACCATTGGATTTGATGTGCTTGAATCTATGAGACATCCCCCTGATGATTGTGTTAAGATAGATGTTAATGTATTGATGCTATTATGGATGATTCTGTTGTAGATCTTAAAGATATCATGCTTAACATATCTTATGATATTTCTAGTCTAGATAATACTATCTCTTGTTCAAGTGTTGAAATTGGTAGTTGTGATACATGTGCTAATCTTAATATTGCTGATATTGATGTTTCAACATATATTATTGAGATTATGAGACATTCTAGACATGATGCTTCTGTGCCTATTTGTAGTATTAGTGATTCTAGCTATCATGTATCTACTACTTCTACTGATTTAGATGGACTCTCTTAATTACTTAGTGTGATTGTTGCCATGGATAAAGAAGATTTATCTTCATTACCTAATTTTGAGTTATTGATTAGCATTGAACATGTTTCTGATGGGGAGATTTATGATTCTAATTCTATTTTTGAAATGAGTATTACTAGTAGAACTATTATTGTTGATTGTAATGTGTTTGTTAATTCTTTTACTCTTGCATTTTCTACTGATACTCCGCAAGGTGGGCAAGTTTGCTCTTCTGTCTCTAACTTTGTTGTGTAGGTTTCTAGTTTGACTAATGTTAATTTGAAGCTGCTCATACCTTCAATTAAGCAAGCTCCATCCTTGGATTTAAAGTCGCTTCCTAACTCATTGAAGTATGTCTATTTGGGGAAGGATGAGACACTTCTTGTGATTGTAGCTAGCGACATAACTGTTGATGAGGAAGTCCACCTCCTAGAGTTACTTAGGCGACAAATGAAAGCTATTGGATAGACTCTTGCTGATATCCTTAGAATCAGCCCAGATGTGTGCATGCACCAGATCCTGCTAGCAGATGGTGCCAAAGCTATGTGACAGCCATAAAGAAAGCTCAATCTATTGATCCTTGATGTGGTAAAGAAAGAGGTTTTTAAACTTCTTTTTGCAGGTATAATCTATCCTATTTTTGATAGCTAGTAGGTAAGTCCAGTTTAGGTAGTTCCTAAAAAAATTGGTATTGATATTTTTCATAATGATGAAGGTGAGCTACTTCTGACTAGAGTCCAAAATAGTTAGCATGTATTGACTATAGTAAATTGAATGTTGTCACTAGAAAGGATCACTACCCCTTTCTCTTTATAGATTAAATGTTAGAAAGACTAGTTGGTAGATCAAATTACTGCTTTTTAGATGGTTTTTTTTTGGATATTTCTAGATTTGTATTGCACCTAAAGTCCAAGATAAGACCACATTTACATTTCCATTTGGAACCTTTGCATAAAGACGAATGCCATTTGGCTTATGTTATTCACCAGGAACTTTTCAGGTTTGCATGATTTCCATATTTTCTGATTTTCTAGAGCATTGCATGGAAAGATGCGTTCAATATAATCTCGCGCTGAATTTTGAAAATGTCATTTCATGGTTGAGAAAGGAATTGTTTTAGGCCATATTGTTTCACATGTTGGTATCGATGTTGGTAAAGTTAAGGTTGATATTATTTCATCCCTCCCATACCCTTATTATGTAAAAGATGTATGCTCTTTTCTTGGGCAAGCTGAATTTTATAAAAGATCCATCCAAGATTTTAGTAAGATAGCATTGCCATTATCTCGTTTATTGCAGAAAGATGCAGGTTTTGTTTCTGATATGCTTGCAAGTATGCATGGGATGAGTTAAAGAAGAGACTCACTACACCCCCCATTATTTAGCCACCTAGTTGGCACCTTCCATTTGAGCTCTTGTGTGATGCTTTAAACTATGCATTATGTGCAGTTCTTGCCAAGAGAGAGTTTATGCATCTCAAACATTAGATGTTGCTTGGGCTAACTACACTACAACAGAGAAAGAACTATTTACAATTGTCTTTGAGCTAGACACATTTCGATCCTACATTCTTCACACGAAGATGATTGTCTTTACAGATTACTCACCTATCAAATACTTGTTTAAGAAACCAGACTCTAAACCCTGCCTTATTAGGTAGGTGATGCTAATATAAGAGTTTGATATGGAGATTCGTGATAAGAGTAGTGTAGAGAATATGGTAGCTGATCACTTGAGCAGCATTGAGACACCTCCGATAACATATTTATCCTTAGATGATTTTCCTAATCAAAGGCTATGTGAGTTTGTTGTTTTTATCCCTTGGTATGCCGACATTGCGAATTATTTAGTTGTATTTGTTTTACGAGCTGATATGAATAAACATCAATTAAATAAGTTTGAGAGAGACGCTAAATTATATATATGGGATGATCCTTACTATGGCACATTTATAGTGATCTAATTATTAGGCTGTAATGACCATGAAAAAAATGGGATAATTATTTTGTTGCCAATTGATATTTAATTTATTTGTTGTAAATATGCCATCAATGTAAATTTATGTTATGGTGAAACTTGAATTTATTGAAAAAATGAAGTATTTAAATAATATCTTTATTATTTGTAGACTTCCAACAAGGTAAACCAGCGTTTTAGTAGCATTAAGGCCGCTCATTATTTTGGGATGTTGTTCGAATTCTACTATGTGAAAGAGGTAGTTTTATTTTGCTTTCCCAATGTGAATTTTCCATTATGCCCTTTTAAATAATAGATAAAAAAGATTAATAAATAAAAAAACCATTAGATATTTTTTCACCTTCTTGTCTCTTCCTTCAGCACATTATAAAAGGAAAGGAAAAGAGAGTTCGGGAAGGGAGGAGAAGAAGAAGAAGAGAGAGAGAGAAGAGGATGATTGCCATTTCTTCTATCAGTAGTGCCGGAAGCCCATTGATGTCCTCCTTTTTCACCACCGCTGTGTTGATGTGTGGGTGTACGAGTGATTCACTGATGATGCTTTGTTCTGCTTCCTCTGATTATAAAATGCTACTGAGTTGGGAAAGTAGAAATGAGCCTACTCTTTCATATGGACTATAAGGGGAATCATCTACTTATTGGATATTCGTATTAGCTGTTATGGTAAACTTAATTTTATGGTAAAGTTAATTTATTTATTCCTGTAGAGTAGAGTTGCTCAATGAAACTTGTAGACATGATGTCTATTATGAATATACATATTGCTTGAGAGAAAGATCTTATTTTAATTTGTGGAGCAAGGATTGATTGTTTCAAATATGTTTAGGAAGCTCAAAATTTAAGGATAATTGTGGTTGTTATTGGATAAAGGTTCAGAACCCAATATTATATTGTTATTCTATATTATGTTAATGAAGTAGATTTTGTGATTGTAAATAGAAATAGTAAATTAAAAAGGCTTACGAAGTGAAGTCACTTGACACTTCGTGCCGGTCAAGCTTTAGTACTTTGGGGCATGATAGAATGGTATCAGAGCTTAGGTTACTTAAGACTGTTGTAGCAAAATCATTGATATTGGGTAGAACATTGATAAATTTGCATGTAAACCAAATTAACTTGCTGGACTTGATACACTTTGGGTGTTATTGATCCAACTTCGTCCTGACATATAATTTTAGTTGCTGAATTAGTTTTTCTTCCTGTCTAGAATTTCACCTTAAGCAATATTGTTTGCTAGAAATTTTCTAGATTTGAAACTTATGTCTTTTGCTTTAGACTTCATGTTATAACTGCATTCACCTTGTGGATTTGAGCTGCTGTGAACAGGAAAATCATGAGTTTGCTCTGTTTGGGGGAGGTTTTTCATGTGTAATTGACTGAATTCCATTACGATATGTTAAATTCCCCAAGTGCTTACTATTTGATGCCATTCTATTTTATTATTCATCCTAGGTATCGGGATTGCCACTTTGGTACTGTTGCATTGATTCTAAAAAGAAAAATAATAATAAAAAAATAACACTAATCCTTTATCTGTTTGCTAGTGCATTTCCCTAAATTAATGGGTTGAGCTACTTGGAATTTGTTTGTTTTGTTGTACCTCAGTTCAACTTGTGGAAGAAAAAATTTATCTTTTTCATAACCTCTTGAGAAGATTAGCATAATAGTCTAAGAGTGAAAAGAGTTTCTACTAAATTACATACCAGAGCATCAATTCTTCTTAATGGGGAAGGTGATATTGGTTGGTATTGAAATTTGTCGTTGTTGTCAAACTGATCAAGGTATGCAATTGTGCGATTTGGTTGCTGATTTTTGAATGAATGGTATCCATGTTCATGATGCATTAGAGTGCATTTTTTATCCTTAGCATATCAAAACACTTACTACTATTAGATGCTCATTTGGTAGGCATAAACTTTATTGGCAAAGAAGTATGAATTTAGCTTAATAGATCTGTGCTTCTTGTCCTACTTGAGTAAACTCAATTCCAAGAGCTGATTTATTAAAATTTTGGTTGAACATTTTCCATTTGTTATCACCGTTTAATCTCTGATTTGATGTCAAATGCTTATTGCATATATTTGCTTGTTGTAACTGAATTTCCAAGCTGTATTTCATGAAATTTAGCTTTTAGAGCTTTTGCAATCATTCAAACCTATGGGGATTACTAACTCTTGTATGACTTGTTACTATTTTGGCAAGAAAATTGACACTTTTGCTAAGCTGGTTTTGGTTTTGAGTTGCTGTGATGGATTTGGGTGCTTTGAACTGCTATGTGCTATACTTTTCTTGACTTTAGTTCATATATGTCTTATTTGACCATATACATTGCATTGTACAGAAAAATCAATTTTATGGAATGTTTGGAGTTCTTTCACACTTGCTGAACTAATTCCGGCCAGCTCCTGAAAATTTCCATAGTATCTCTTTGCATTCATTGAATTTTAGAAAAAAAAAATTGTTAGATTGCTAAATAGAGACTTTGTTTGAGCTTTAAAAGTTGTCATATGATGTTGAATGGCAATGTGTAGCTGCTGCACTTGTTGATTTTGTCATGAGCTCGTACTAAATAGTCAACTTTGTACACTTTTCTTTATTTGTACATAGGTGGTGATCCTGATGTGAAATTTTATATCCATAATGATCTTTAAGTGCTATTTGAGATATAAATTCTTATGATTTTTAGATCTCATTGGCCTAGTCTAATATATTAGTTTTTTTATTGCTAATTAATAAGCCGTCTATCAATGTTAGCATATAAATTCATAATCTTTTACATGTTATTGAGTTCTAAGAAATTTAACTAGATACAAACTTATTTTATAAGTGAGCTTATGTGGGCATTTTCAATTTGAGATTGGAGGAAATTTTTATTGTAAACTGTTGGTGGAATAATCAATTTTTCAGAAAGGGCACATGAAGGGGGAAAAACTAATTGTGATATATGTGCCAAACGTTCACACATGTTCGAAATCTAAGGCCAAAATTTTCTCAAATTCAGAGCACCAAATTTCCTAACACAGTCCCTGGGGGGATGGAATGACCATAGAAAAAAAGGGATAATTATTTCATTACTGGTTGATATTTAATTTATTTGTTGTAAATATGCCCGCAATGTGAATTTGTGATATGGTGAAAATTGAATTTACTGAAATTATAAAATGAAGTATTTAAATAATAGTTTTATTATATGTAGAATTCCAACAAGGTAAACTAGTGTTTTAGTGGCATTGACATTGCTCATTATTTTGCGATGTGGTTTGAATCTTGCTATGTGAAAGGGGTAGTTTTATTTTGCTTTACCAATGTGAAACACTACAAAAAAAAATGTCATTTCGTAGAGGTTACCTTTAACCGCTACAAAAAAGGTTATTGTAGTGGTTTGTACATAAATCGCTACAAATTCGTAGCAGTAAGATCATGCTAAGTGGCAGGACAATAAGCCAACGTTATTTATAGCGGTTTGAAAAAAAAAATCCCCTACAAATTTGGCGTCAGTGTCCTGCCATAAGTTGTAGCAGCAAATTTGTAGCATTTACATCATAAAAACCGCTACAAATGTGGTGCTAAGTGGCGTGAACTAGACTCGACAATTATGGTGGTTATTTTGTGGACATAAACCGCTACGAAATGCAAACGATTGCCTACTTATAGCAGTTATGTAAAACTGCTACAAATGCACATGACATTTTGTAGCGGTTTTGGGTATAAACCGCTACAGAACTTCAAGAGTCTTTATATTTGTAGCGGTTAGTAGTAATCGCTACAAAGTGTTCTGTTGCCTTATTTGTAGTGGTTTATGTAGCGGTTTTATGAATAACTACTACAAATTTAAGCACAATAAATACCCAGTGCCCCTTCATGTGTCACATTTAGGCATATTGTTTTCTGACGGTTTCTTTGAGAGTTTTCCTTTAGATCTAAGCTTTTTTACCTCTCTCTGAGAGTTTTGCTGCAATATTTCACATTTTTCTTACTTAAGGTACAAAAGTTACATATTTTTTCCTACATTTTATTATTATTATATTTTATATATAAATGTGACTCTATTTTTTTTTATTTTTGTAGTTGACATGGCTTCAGGGAGGGACAAGGGGAAGGAGCCCGAGCTTCCTAGACCAATTCTGTGGGGTGGCAGTAGTAGAGGAGGGGGCAGTGCAAAGAGAGGGCATTGTGCCACAGTAGCCACAGTAGTCGGCCCCACCACATATGCCTGAGGCTATTATGGGAGAGGGAAGTGAGCTCAGTGTTAGAGACTACAAAGAGTTTGAGATCCTGATTCTTCTCAGAGACATAGAGCAGTTCCTGGATGTGGAGGACGTACGGGACTAGAATAACCCACGACGATCGTCTTCCCAGACGGCTGGGTTTGAAGTATAGGTCCAAGGTAAATATATATTTTTATTTAATAAATTAAATATTTAAATTCAACCTGTTAAATGTGAATTTAAAAATTTATCTAACTCATGTGGTAAATAATTTAGAAGAGCAAGGGAACATGTCTATGAAGAAGCTAAACATGGCCAGTCTGAACAATCTAAACCGGATACTATGAGTTGTAGTTCCATGGAATAAGGTCACGAATCAGCCCATCGACAATGGGGGTCACTTTACAACCGCTTCCTAAATGAGCTGGGCTTGAATTGGAAGTGGTTCCCCTTTCATTTCAGGATGTGGAGGAATGCTCCCAAGGGATTGAAGGACCTGACGTGGGATGAGTGGTGCAGGTAATTAATAGTATTTAATTATATTATGTATTTTGTAATTAATTGAATTTAATTAATATTTATTAAGTGTATCATTTGTAATTAGTCGTATTCAATTTTTTTATTCAATTGTGTTACAAATTAGGTTTGCCATCCGGGACAACTGGAAGAGATATACTCTGATGAAGATGGGTGACAGCTGGAGGAACAGGAGGAATCGTCTCTTCCACAGTATGAATAAGGATGGACGATGCCTCTGTATCAACTGATTGAGAACATCTCATACGGCATCCCATCGAACAACTGGGCGAGTTTTGTCCAGTTCAGGAGGAGCACAGAGAGGCAAGTTATTTATTTATAATTATAATTTAAATCTAAATTTCATAAATTTATGTTTATAATAATTATAGTTGTTTCATATTGTTTTAATGCTTTTAATATTATTTTTTTGCAGGCGCTTTCTTAGAGTAATACGAGGTGCCAAGGGCAGTAGACGATCCACCATAGACAGGATCGAAGACTTTTACTATCACATTTAGCAAGCTAGTAACTTTTTACAATGTCAATTACTTTTAGCTGTTATTTCATATTATAAATTTAGTGTTCTATTGTTTGTAATAATAATTTACTTTTGTAATTGTTTTAGGAGAGGAAGGCATAGCAGGAGAACCATCAAACACACTACAGGAAGTTATTCGCTATCACCCATACCCACCGTGACAGGACTCTGACCTCTCAGCAGGTAGAGGAGGCCATTGTAAGTTAATTTATTATTTTATAATAATAATTTTTTGTTACATTTTTTATAAAACAACTTTATTTTGAATAATAATAATTAATTATTTCATAAAATGGCAGGAGCAGATATAGCAGTTTCAGGCAGAGCTGAGAGAGACCCAAACCCAGGAGTCACAAGGGTCTTTGGACCCTACTGCACCATTGAAAGTGGGTCTGGGTTTAGTTGAGCACCTCGACGCGTGAGGGGGATGGGGATAAGAACAAGACCTAGTATAGTCTACGATAGGAGCGGCGCCTCTGAGGCTGACAGTTCTTGAGCACGGACGTTCGGGGTCAAGCATCCGAGGGATAAGTCTATTAAGGAGATTCATTCATAGGTTGCCAGGACACAGGCTTTGGTGGGCCATCAAATACAGCTACAGGCCGATTACTACTACGCTCAGCATACGCAGTGGCGTGAAATCATGAACTATATGCTGGAGCAGTCATGGAGTCGCCTATTCCCTGACAAGTATCAACCACAGGTTCTATCTGTCCCTTAGTTCATCATCAGCCGGCTCCTCTTGCTGATGATGATGGCGTGATTAACTCTGCTCAACACCCTGATACAATAGCACCTGAGGGACCCCCCTGAGGGAGGACCTGATGATCATGCCTTGATCCTTCCCCTCTTGAGGGAGGACCTGATCATCATCCTTCAGGTAGTTTGTTTATGTTTTTTTTAGTTAGCTTTAGGACAATTATTTTTTTTCCAAACATTTCTTAGAAAAACATGGATATTTATATTTTCATAGCCTTGTTAAATTCTTTTTTCGTTTACGACAGCTATATTTATATTTTTAGAACTAACCACAAAAATTAATAAAAGAAAACTACATGACATTTATAGCGGCCAGTTCTATGCCTGGGTGGGCTACCATCCTTTTCCATTCCACTACTTTACATCTTAGCTCATCTCTGTCTTAGTCTTCTTTACCTAGCCATTATAACAACCCCTACAATTTGAAAAGATTTTTTTGCAGTGGTTTAAGGCCATAACAGCTACAAATTTACTTTTTGTAGTGGTTCAATTGTAATAACCACTACAAACTTTGAAAAGACTTTTTTTTTGTAGTGGTTTAAGGCTATAACCGCTACAAATTTGAAACTTTGCAGCGGTTTATGTCATAACCGCTACAAAGATTCAAACATTTGAAATTTGAATTTCACATCCCCCCAACGGTCATAAAAATTTGTAGTGGTTATATTTAAAAACCCAACAAGGTGAAAATAATTTTTTTAAAAAATTGGCCAACGGTCATAAAATTTTGTAGCGGTTTTAATGTCATAACCACTATAAATTGTCAAACAATTGAAATTTGAATTTCATATCCAGCTAATGGTCATGAAAATGTGTAAGGGTTATATTTAAAAACCATTACAAAGTGAAAATACAATTCTTTTAAATGGTCAACAGTCATGAAACTTTGTAGGAGTTGTATTAATATAACCGCTACAAATAGATACTCAGTAGCGGTTGTGGCAGTGGTTTTATGGCCTCTACAAAATGTTAAACATTAGAGAAGTTAAATATAAGCTTCCAGGCATCTGTAATTCTCTATTCACTCATCTTCTTTACAAAATTTTCTCACTAGCTTGGGATAAGTCATGGATTAGGTTGCCATGTAATTCCCCAGAATATTTGTATGGATTAAACAATTTCTTGGATTTCGCATACTCTCATGCCATTTGTAATGGCAAGATCGTTTGTCCATGTCAGAGATGCAAGTTCAAGAAGTTGCATGCTTGACAAGTTGCCAAAGAACATTTGCTTGTGAAGCCTTTCCCAGAAGCCTATACGTTCTGGGGAGTTTATAGTAAGAAGGCCGATATGAGATGTGATGATGTTCTTCCTTAAAGTTCATAAGTAGAAGTTCAACTAGATGAAGATGATCTAATTAATGATGTTGTGTGTGATATATTTGGCTTTCAAGATGACAACTTCAATGAAGAAGGGCAGGGTTTAAAGTTGGTGTTCATGAGGAATGAAGCAGCTCGAGATTTTTTTCGTTTGATGGATGGAGCAAATCGTCCTTTATATCAAGGTTGTCGAAAATATTATAAATTATCTTTCTTGATCAAGTTGTATCATATCAAGTGCTTTATGGAATTACAGATATGGGAATGTCAATATTGTTGGAACTATTACAAGATGCATTCCCAGACGCGGAGATTCCCACAACGTTCTATGAGGCTAAGAAGATTATTAACAGATTGGGCTTGAACTACCAAAAAATTAATGCATACCCCAACGATTGTAGGTTGTATTGAGGAGACGATGCCAATAGGGAGACTTGTAAGCAATGTCACACATCAAGGTACAAGACAATTCAGAAGGGGGAAAAGCAGAAGAAAAAACTTGTAAAGATTCTCAAGTACTTCCCTTTGAAGCCGCGCCTACAAAGATTGTTTATATTATCCAAAACAACGTAGTATATGAGGTGGCATGACATTGATAAGAATGAAGATTGTAAAAATGAAGACATCCCCGGGATGCAGATGCCTGAAAAAATTTAACAATGACTTTTCATCTTTCGAGGCTCACCCCAGAAATGTTTGACTTGCTTTGGTGAATGGTGGTTTCAATCCATTTAGGAATCTTAGCACAAGTTACAGTATTCAACCAGTAGTCTTAGTTCCTTACAACTTACCCCCTGAATATGTATGAAACAAAGCTCCTTCATTTTGTCTATGATCATTCCAGGCAAAACGGCATCGGGTGATGACATCGATGCTTATCTCTAACAGCTTATGGCAAAATTGCTTGACCTATGGAATGTCAACATCGAGACATATAATACGTATGGAAAGACATTGTTCAACTAGTGTACTACCATGATGTGGCTGATTAGTGACTTTCCTGGCCTTGGAACATTATCCAGGTGGAATGTGCATACTGGGCTGGGCTATCCAGCTTGTAATTTTAAATCTATTGTAGTGTGCCTTCCCCAAAGCTGAAAGTGGTGCTTTATGAGGCATCAGAGGTTTCTCAATGGAAGGCACAATTTTAGATTGCAATAGAATCACTTCAATGGGAAACTAGAAAAAGAGGACTACCTTAAACTTTATTTGGTGCAGATATATTACCACAGCTTGAGGATGTTGAATTCGAGTTTGGAAAAATTGACGATGCAACAAAAGTAGGGTGAAAGATTGGTAGGACTTCTTCGCCTCAGTAATGGAGGAAGTTAAGTATTTTCGTCACTCTTCCATATTGGAAATCTAATTTACTTCACCACAGTCTTGATGACATGCACATTGAAAACAATGTTTGCACCATGTGCTATATATGCTGCTTAACGAACCCAGCAATTCAAAAGATCATTTTCAAGTAAGGAAAGATTTATACGCCATGGGAGTTCTTGAAGATGCGTGGCTAGATGAGCATGACAATTTTCAACTGGTAAAGTTCACCCTCACAAAATGGAATAAGAAAGTCTTCCTCGTGACATTGAACAAAATAAAAGTTCCTAATAGTATTCAAGCAATATTTTCTTGATATATTGACATGTAGGCTCAAAATATTTCTGGCCTAAAGAGACATGACTCACATGTTCTTATGCAATGTTACTCCCACTAGCTATAAAGAATGCACTTCCTCCTGATATGTCCATCGTTTTGGTGGAACTTTGTTCTTTCTTTCGGAAGTTGTGTTCTAAGGTTTTGATCTTTGAGGAGCTCGATCAACTATAGTCCAAAATCATTCTTACGCTTGGTCATTTGAAGATGATCTTTCCCCCATCCTTTTTCACTATGATGGTTCACTTTACAATCCATCTTGTTCATGAAACAAAGCTTGCTGTCTCAGTTCAATATTGATGGATGCATCCTATTAAGAGGTACTCATTTTACATATGTGTATCATTGTTAGTTCCTATGTTTGCTAGTCTCCCTTTTCAGCATTTAATAATTTTTCCCTTCTTTACTTCATAGGTTTCTTAGAAAACTGAAATCTTACGTAAGGAATAAGGCGTGGCTAGAAGGTTCTATAGTTGAAGGTTATGTAGGGGATAAGGTGCTATATTTCTGTTAAGGTACTTTGATGACATTGAGACAGCTTTCAAATGCCTGCTTAGTGTAGACAATTGTCCTAAACCTGTGTCAACATCAGAAGAATTTATCCCTCGTGTTGGTAAACCACTTGGAGGAACTGAGGACTTTAAACTAACAGCAACCGAGAAGTTGCAAGCACATAAACATGTCTTGATTAATTACACTCAAGTTGAACCCTTCCTTCAGTAAGAATTATACCCTTATATGTTATTCTATATCTTTCATAACATTTTTTACGTACATTTCATGATCGCCTTCCCATGATTAATTGCAAGGAATTTAGAAATCATGTTAAGCATCAACTTAGGATCCGTACACAAATATCCTCTGAAGTTGACAAAAAGGTCCACAGAGAATTCCTAAGCTAGTTTGCTCACAGAATACTAAATGATCATAACCCACACTCACCAAATTTTAGAACTCTCACAATCAGCCCTCTTGACCTTACAAAAAGGTTTACAGCATACAATGTCAATGGTTTCAAGTTTTGCACGGTTTCATTGTATCAAGGATTGGAAACTCAATATTCGGGTGTTTATGGCATCTTTGGGACAAGGAGTTGTACGAGCAGTAGTGACGCCAACATGCAGTTCGGAGGCGTCCCTTACTATAGAATGCTTTATGATATCGTCGAACTTAATTACTAAGGCCATTTCACCATATCACTGTTTAAGTGTTTGCGGGCAAATGTCACTACTTACTAGGGACTCACAACTGACGACCTAGGCATCACATCGGCAAATTTCTCATGGCCAATTCACATTGGTCATTCTCAAGATGATGAGCCATATATTATTGCCTTAGAGGCATACCAGATTTATTATGTTGGGGACGAGAGGCACAGGGAATGGCACATGGTAGTTCATGTAAAGCCTCGAGACCTTTACGACATGGGTGATGGCAACAACATCGCCTATGAGAGTGAGCCATTTCAGCCCCGTCAATTTCAAAAACTTCTTCCCTAATAAAGGCAATGACAATTTACCTCTACTTTAGTGCGCTTTTTTAAGTTCACATCATTTAAATTTAATTTTTTTATTAAATAATATCACACTAACAATTTCTTCACACAATTTCTATAGGGAAGGCGAGGATGAATGATTAAACAAATTATACTTTTGCTTGTGTAACCCTTGATGTATAGTTTTTTTAAAAAGATTCAAGACATTATTTGTAGGGGTTCAAAAGCCGCTACAAAGTAAACCAAAACCACTGCAAATGTAAAAGCGGCTACAAAGAACATCACAATAGCCGCTATAAAAATAAACTACTACAACACCTGTTGCATTAACCGCTATAAGTGCTACGTAGATCCCTATAAATACCCCCACTATACCTCATTTCAAACACTCCCCTATTTCTTTCAACCCCTAATCTCTTTCATTTTCTCTCATTTATTAATATTTTTCTAAGAGTTGAGAAGCTAAACAAGGTAATCCAATATGGTAAAAAGTTTTTTTTTATTCTTTTATGTTAATATTTTTTCCCTCGCATAATATTGACTCTCACTTTTTTTCTTTTCTCCAGATATTGAAGGACTTTCTCACCAGTTTCTATTTTCCTTACATAATGATAACCACATTATAGCAGACAATATAATAATTTCTTATTACCTACATATTCTCAATAATATTACTAATATATAGTTCATACTATACCAATTTAATTAAACCATTCTTTTTAGATAATAACTACTATAAACTAAACTACTGAATTAAAAAATTATTCAATCCCCTATTATAAAAATGGAGACAGACAATTGTATAATTTTTTTAAA
The DNA here is from genome assembly GCA_963242795.1 of Inga leiocalycina. Classification (NCBI taxonomy): domain Eukaryota; kingdom Viridiplantae; phylum Streptophyta; class Magnoliopsida; order Fabales; family Fabaceae; genus Inga; species Inga leiocalycina. Next base: position 34,908,923 of record OY725328.1, read on the forward strand.
AATTTAACAAAATATTTGTAGTGGTTTTAAGAAATACAACCGCTACAAATTCAAAAACAAAGAGGAATTAAATTTCAAGCACCAATTTTAAAATTTCATATGATATTAATAGCGATTTTACAACCACTACGAATTTTTAGTGTCTTTTTTAAACTTTATTTTTCTATTTAGTAGCGGTTTTATAACCACTATGAACATGAAGCAAATTTTCATTTTTCATTTCCCACCACAGGTGTCAACATTTGTAGCGGTTATAAAACCGCTACAAATCTTGAAAAAGAGATGAGTTATCACTATTGAATATTGTAGCGGTTGGGAGAAACCACTACTACATAATTACTTGAATAGCGGTTCTGTGTAACCGCTACAAAAATGTTTGCAATAATGGATTTTGTAGCATTTTTGTTAATCACTACTAATGTTGCTTGTACCGGTTAAAACCGCTACAAATACACCTTTTAACCACTACTAAATCGCATTCTTTTTGTAGAGAAATTTCCATTATAACCTTTTGACTAATAAATAAATAAAAGATTAATGAATAAAAAACCATTAGATATTTTTTCACCTTCTTGCCTCTTCCACTAGCATATTTTAAAAGGAAAGGAAAAAGAGAGTTCAGGAATGGAGGAGAAGAAAGAGAGAGAAAGAAAAGGAGGACTACCATTTCTTCCATCAGTAGTGTCGAAAACCCATTGATGTCCTCCTTTTTCATCGCCACTATCGTGATGTGTGGGTGTATGAGTGATTCGCAGATGGTGCTTTGTCCTGCTTCCTTTGATTATAAAATGCTACTGAGTTGGGATAGCATAAATGAGCCTACTCTTTCATATGGACCATATGGGGAATCATCTACTTAATGGATATTCGTTTTAGCTGTTATGTAAAATTAATTTTAAGGTAAAGTTAATTTATTTATTCTTGTAGAGTAGAGTTGTTCAATGAAACTTGTAGACATGAAGTCTATTGTGAATATACATATTGCTTGAGAGAAAGATCTTATTTTAATTTGTGGAGCAAGGATTGATTGTTTTAAATATGTTTGGGAAGCTCAGAATTTAAGGATAATTGTGGCTGTTATTTGATAAAGGTTCACAAACCAATATTATATTGTTATTCTATATTATGTTAATAAAGTAGATTTTGTGATTGTAAATAGAAAATAGTAAATTAAAAAGGCTTATGGAGCGAAGTCACTTTACACTTTGTACTAATCATGCTTTAGTATTTTGGGGCGTGACATAAGCGGTGCATTCTTGATGATGAATTTGTGTCTATCTTAGCTTTTTGCCATACTTTTACTTGTGGAAGGCATTTTAGTGCTAACCTTACTGCTAGGAAATTTTTGGAAAGTGTATTGTTTTAGCCTAGTCTATTTTATGGTGCCCATGAATTTTGGAAGAAGTGTTCAAAATGACAATTGGTAGGTAATATTTCTAGGAAGCATGAGATGCCCCCAACAACTCCTATTGTTCTGTGAAGTCTTTGATGTTTGGAGAATTGATTTCATGAGACCTTTTGCCACTTCATTTGGTTATCTGTACATCCTGCTGGCTGTGGATTATTTGTCAAAGTAGGTTGAGGCAATCCCGACTTGTACTAATGACTCTTCTGTAGTGGTTTCCTTAATTTAGTCTCACATTTTTTACAAGTTTGGCATGGCAAGAGCTATCATTAGCAATCAAGAAATTCATTTTTGTAATTAGAGTATGCAAAGCTTGCTTAGCAGGTATGGTATAAGGCATAAGATGGCCATTCCATATCATCCTTAGACAAATGGCAAAGCAGAACTCTCTAATAGAGAGATCAAGCTCATTTTAGAAAAGATGGTGCAAAACAGTTGGAAGGATTGGAGCGAAAGGCTCAATGATGCACTTTGTACGTATTGCACAGCATATAAGTGTCACATTATTATGTCTCCATATAGGATTGTCTATGGCAAATCATGTCATTTTCCGTAGAGGTGGAGCACAAGGCATACTATGTAACTAAAAGGTGCATCCTTGATCTTACTAGTGCCAATGTTGAAAGAAAGTTGCAATTGCAAGAGCTTGAAGAGTTAAGAAGAGAAGCTTACAAAAATCCTCTTATTTATAAGTAAAGAACTAAAGCAGTCCTTGGAAAACTCATTGTGAAGAGAGAATTTCAAGTAGGGCAAAAATTTCTACCCTATGTTTCCATATTAAGACTCATGCTTGGAAAGCTCTGCTCTAAATAAGAGGGGCCTTTCATTATCACTGAATGTTTTCCCTATGGAGCTATAGAGATCAAAAGGGAGGCAAATGTAAAATGCTTTGTCATTAATTGACATCGCTTGAAGCCATTTTATGATTGATTCTCCACTCAAGCAATGAAGGTTGCTGCACTGTGTGACACCACATAGACCCTAGTTGTATTCCTTCATTCACTTATTTATTTTGTATTGTCATATTACTAAGTTGAGTTATGCTGCATATATATATTACTTGTCTTTGTGAGCTGCTATGACTATATTGCATTGAGGACGATGCATTGTTTAAGTGTGAGGGAGGGATCAATTGTTTTGAATGTGAAAAATGCAAGTTTTAAGTAACTTTAGTATAATGCATTCTAGATTTGAAAAGTGATTGATCATGTTTTGAGTTAATAGACTAAGTGGCAATGAATTTGACTTTGGTGGATTTAGGCTAGTAATCATATAGACCTAGTGAGATTTTGAACCTAATGCATGCATGTTTTCAATATGTACCCCTTATTTCTTTACTTAATCTAGAAATTAACTTAAATCTTATTTGAGTCCACAATTTATGCTTATGAATTTATAAAGATGATAAAGACACTCATTTTATTTTAGTCAGATAAGCAAAAAAGCCTACCCTTTTCATGCATACATCCTTTATTTAGCCCTTTTTGAGACTATACTTTTTCCATTTTGTCTACACCCATAGCCATAAAAAAAAATCCCAACCCTTTCAAATGTCTTGGGACTTGAAGAGAACTGCATTATATCTATTTTGGATAGAAGAACAAGTTTAAAATTAGGAATTGGGTCATTGTGAAAAGTATGAAAGGTTATCTTGAAAAAGAAAAAAATGCAATAAGATTATGCTCTGCTGGTTTAAGCTCTGCTTAGTAATTGGAGGTCTTAGTAACCAATGTTGATCTTCACATCAAATGGCTAGTAAGAGCTATGAGCATGCTAGTAGCATCTTGGTGCTATTAAGTTATAAAAGCTTGAGTAACCAGGCCTTTGTATCACCAATATAAAGGTTCATGTCAAAAAGGTATATATATGACAGTGCAAGAAAGTTGGGCAAAACATGAAAAGAAAAAAATAGTTATGACCCAATTCAAGTTTGATTTGATTTCTTTCATATTCTTTGTTGCATAACTCTCTTCATTCTCTAAGATATTCAACTTTGTTTTCCCAAACACAATATCATTTCTTTCTTAACCTTAGCCCCATTAGAACCTAATAAAAGTCCTTTTGATTCATGCTTACATTTTCTTTACTAGTAGTGGAGAACTTAGATTCTTGTCAAGCCTATGGAAAGAGTATTGGATAGGGTGGATTTGAGTATAAACACAAGGCTATACACTTTTGAGCAATGACTGACATACACATTACCTTGGTGAGAGATTTCTAGCTTAGGCCCCCCTTTGTCAAGTGAATTACCATGATGTTTGTTTCCTTGATTCATTAGAAGATCACTTGGATGAGAGAGGTCTTGAAATGCTTTAGTTTGCTTATTGCTTATGATTGGAACATTTACTTTTGAAACTTTTGTTTTGTTTTGTTTTCATTGTTATTCTCCATTGGTTTTGATTTGCTTCGCCCAGAAATGCAAATGATAAGTGTGGGTGAGTTGATAAATCCCAATTTTTATATATATTTTATCCCGCCTCATTCACTTATTTTGGGGCTGATGTGGTTTTATTAGGTAATATTTGGATCATAAGACAAATTTTAGGAAATAATATAAATATGAATTAATTAGGCTATTATTGTGCTTAAATGTTTAATATTTTAATTACCTGTTTTTTGATTTACTAATATTTAGAAATATAAAATAGATCACGCTTTTATTTATTTCTTGCAAGGCAAAGAAACAACATATTAGAAAATTCTATAGTGCAGATTTTTTTTAAAAGCTGAAAGAGGATATAAAGGATGAATTTTATTGGGCCACTTAAATCTTAATGGACTTAAGTTTTGGACCCAATGTTCTCTTTTTATCCCCTTGAATTAACCTAGCCGCCTCTTTCAAGGTTGGCAGGCTGATACATATGCAACACGATTCTGCTATTCGAACTCAACAAGTTGGTTCTACCTCTACAAATTCATCATTCATTCTCCCATTCAATTCAGCCAGCTACTGTGCACTCACGGCCTTACCGCTAATTCCATTCTCCCCTTCCATTCGCATATACACACACAACATCTCATTCATTAATTGTTCACTGACAAACTACCTTTCCCAATGGCTGTGGTTCGTTGCTTAAAGGAGTTTGAAGAGGAGAACTTCCTGGAAGCTTAAGCTTGCTTGAGAGACAACTTGGGAGGAGCATGGAGGAAGTTAGAGCCTAGGACTAACACTTGAAGACGAGTGTCTTTCCTTTTATCAATTTGTTTCAAGACTTGAGATTATTTAGTTTTAAATAATTTTGAGTTGTTTTCTTGAGAACAATCAAGTTTTAGATTATGAACATATTTAATTTGGATTAAATTGATATTTTAGATTTAATTTGTGATTAAACAAATGTCAAGACTTTTTTGTTTGCAAACCCTTTAATTATCAATTAGATTATTAATTGAGTTTTTATTATTAATTTAATTGTTAATTTGGGTTTAACCTCTCGATTTTTTATTTGGTTGGTTAATTGTCTAGTTGTTTAATTAGATGATTGTGAACATGATTCTTAGAACTATTTTGATAGGTTTTAATGGTTTTAATTAACTAGCACTTATTCCATTATGAGTTTTCTAGTGGATTAGGTGTTATTGAACTTAAAGGTTTCTCAATTTCAATTAGGTGATTAATTCTATTAATTCCAATCTTTATCAATTTCCATTTGGTCTAATAAATTGATATGGGTTAAGAAAGCTAACTCCAAATCCTACGTTGTCCCCTTCATCATCATAACTAAATTAAATATTTGTTATTTGTCTTGTTTTTAATCAATCTCTTGCTTAGGATTTTAATTCCTCTTTCATAAATCCCCCAAAAATTGCATTCAAATTCATATAGATTAGTCTCATTCTCATTTAGGTTTTAGAGTCAATTGCATTAGTGCATTTAATTAGTTTAATTGCTTTTAGGTAGTAAGGTCTTGCTTTCTAGTTTAGGTCCATTCCATTGTATCTTTCATCACGTAAAATCAATTCTAAAGAAATATCATAGCTTGCTTCTAATTGGGAGAATGACATAGGTTAACCCTAAACTACATAATTAATTGGGACCTGATTTAATTGATTGCTTTAGCGATAGAAGCAACATCAAAATAAAGTGGGCTACCCTTGCCTTTTGGACTTGTCTGTGCTTCTCATGCCGTATAATGGATACTAAATGAGAGTAAAGTTGAAAAGTTTTTCAATTTTAAATGAACTAATGAGGTTTAAGGTTTTTCTTGGTTTCGGTACTGAAACATGTGAAAGTGACTTGTAAATAAGATTAGAGGAGTATTTGGTATGACAATATATAATTGTTGTATTCAAAATTCTTCCTTTCATTATTTAATACTTACACTTGTAACATTTTTATCTTTTGCATATGATTAGAAATGCGAATGCTTTGGAAACTCAAAAAATAAGTTATTGAGTTTGAATCCATGTGGATAATCCAATAAGCATTAAGTATGTATTTTCTCTAATTCATATTATAAGGCGTAGTTCCAATCATTTCACTAGAATTTAGGAGGGGTGGTTAAATCAATAAATTTTTTTAAGAAATTTTAAATCTCCCTATATTTTAAACAATGAATTACATTTGTAGGAATTAAAATTTTGCTTCAAACTTAATAAGACTATTTTGAAAATAAATATAATTAATGCCCCACTTTTTTTAATTTGTCATCTTCACTCAATAGAAGAAACTCACGCACTCATCATACTCATGGAAGGTCGAACTAGCAACTAAGAAAGACTTAATAATAAAGAGGTGCTTAGTGTCATTAGGCCAAAAATACTCAACAATTAATACCTCACTTGATGATTATATAAAATATGAATCACTCATTCCTTCTAGAAACTACCTTGTATGTATGAGACACCAAATGCAGTATTTACTATCAATTCTGCACCATAAAATACACACACACACACACATATCCAAAGGGAATTATAAAACATAATTACAATGCATGCAAGCCATAGAATGAACCCTACTTTCCATTGCTTTTTATATCATCATTTGGAGCGGTGTTCTTCATTTAATTGAATATCCATCTGATGAACCCATGTCGTGTGAGTTCACAAAATAAAACTAGGTTTAAGAATGTAGCATAGTAGCTCAACCTAGGTCGTTCTTGTGAGGAGATTAATTTCCAATTTTCTAAGTAGGAAAGTGATAAAAAACCTTAAAGTTGTGAGAAATCATTTTTGAGAAATTGCATTTGTAAACCAATAAACTAAACTAAGCTAAAGCAATATTTTTGTATTTTTCGGTTTTCAAAACAAAAAAAAAATTGGAATTGAATTTAACACTAATAACAAAGTAAAGTTAATAAACTAGAATAATGATGAAATGGGATTCCCTTGAGTTGGGGTTTTAGTCTTCCTTGCTTGCTAATAATATGAATTCCATAATGAGTCAAGAGGATGGAACTAAGATACCACTAGCTCCATACTTGCAATAATCATTTAACTCATTCAACCGAAGCAATTAAATGAATACTACCAATTAATAGTGACTCAAGGAGATGAATAACCAACTTCCAATTCTAGCTTGTAATTACCATTACAACAATTCAAAACATTCAGTTTAATTATTTAAATCCACTTAACCAAGTTGGAATAAACAATTCAACCTACTCATAATATGAATCATACAAAGCTTAATTAATCAACTCCTAGCTCAACAACCAAGTTTATTCACTTGGCATAACAATCTAGATCACAATTACATACTTAACCAAGCTACATAATCATGAACTAAAAAGAGAGCTTAAAGGATTTCCATTGAAGTTTAGAAGATCAAACCATTACCCAACTCAAGGAAATCACCAAAGCTTAGCTACACATGGAGGAAGAGGATGAAGATTGATGATTGAAGAAGGAATTAGCCATGGAAATAAGGAAGCACCGAACAGCTCCCTCCAAGTGCACTCACGCCTCCTCTTCTTTCACAGCCACAAAACCAATTCTCAATTCTCCATTCTTCATTTTCTTACACAGCCGCCAATTTGGACTTTTCTCCTCTTCATTCATTCGATGCCTCCTCCACGCACAAACATCCTCCTTCACGGTCACAGCATTTTTTTATCCTTACACAGCTCCCCTTTTCACACTTGCGTCTTTTTCTTGCTTCCCAGCCGCAGCCCCCCTTTCTATTCTCTTTATTCCACACAGCCGCTGCTCCTTTAGTCCACAATGACGGCTTGTTTTTCCTCTCTCCTTCAATTCGATTCTGCTCCTTCATATATTCGGTCCAGCAAGCTCCCACACGGTCCAAGTCTTCTTCAATCTATTCAACAATTTCGGCTCCCTCCTTTCCTTCACAGCTGCTGCTCCTTTTCTTCATCTCATTAAGTGCTTGGTCCATATTTCTCTAATTGGTCCAGCTTTTCTCATTTCTTGGTGAACCATTTTGGCTGGGTTATTTTTCTCTCAATTGATCTCTTCTCCAACTCGGTTCAACTCCCATTCTCCCAATTCAGCCACCACCTCCTCTTCACTTCCCTTATTCTCTAGGTTAAAAGTGAGTTGTGCCTTGTTTGGATGAGGAGGTGAAAATATGTTTTAGCATATGTACAAAATTGCAATAACCAAACAAGGCCCTTACTCATTTAACCTCCTTTTAGAAAAAATGTGAAAATAAATTCTGTACTTATGATGTTCCACTTTTGTCCTTCATTAAGCTCCAAAATAACATCTTTTACCTTTACCACTCAAGTTGTGCCACATCATCATCTACAAAATTATATTCACAAAGGTAATATCTTTTGTTCACAATTAAAGAATAACGGAAATAACAAATATTAATTAAAAATATAACAATTTAACCACTTTAATTCCCAAATTATTCTTCCATTAAAGTCTCACATTAACACTTGATTATGCCCAAAATATTCAATTAAGTCCCACAAAAGCCTAATATTAATTAATAAAAAGATATAAATATTGAGCTCTATCAATTCCCCCACACTTAAGCTTTTGCACTCCTGAGCAAAACATTAAACTCACAATAGGAAGAGAAGGATGAAATTTGGAAGGATAAGTAAGATCAAGCTTCAAGAATTACACTTAGTCAAAAAAACAAGGTATCCTCTTATCCAAATTCAATGAACATGCCAAAAATTGAAGTAGCTAAAGCAATGCAAAGTTTAATTACAATGAGCTTAATTGGAAACATTAACTATGACAAGTGTTTGCACTCTTCTCTCATAGAGGGTAGTTTTTCACTCACATCCACTTTGACCATACTCTACCATAGGCTTGTAGAATTTCTAGGCTCTCCACTACTTGCAACAATGGCATAAATAAATCAAAAGGACCTTGTAGGGTTGTAATGTTGAATAGGCCAAATGATGGAAAATGTAACAAACACTATGCTTGCACCAAATAAGTTGCTAGATCACTTAGCACTATAGAACTAACTTAATTCACATATTTAACCATTGTGACTTTATTTCTTTTCTTTGATTTTTTTTGTATTCACACTTTTTCTCTTCTTTTTATTCTTTTCTATTTTCTTTCTTTTGACTATTCACATTGTATATATTTTTTTCTTTTTCTTTTCTAATATATAATAGTACTCTTTTTTTTTTTCAATAGTGCTAATAAGAACTTGATAAAGGATGCAAACATAGCATTTTTATAATGAAATGGAAATGAAAGTGAAGGGTTCAAGGGGTTAAACAAAGGTAAATGGTTAATGGTTTGTGTTTGGGTAAATGGGTGATGAAATGAATGCCAATGTCATCTCTATCTATACCATTGCAAAATGTAGCCTCAAGCAACAAACAAAACAAGTTCTAGAGAGCAATAATCTAAGTAGATGAATCACACAATGAAATGAACAATTAGGCCTAAAATACCTTCCAACTAGTTTTTTTTTGTTTTCTAATAAACTCGTCAAAATTAAACCATGCATCATTAAAACACTTGAATTTTATGGCAATTCACTAATTCAAAGTATGTTTCAACCATGAATCCAACTAAGAGTAATCAAGATACTTGATCATGACTAAAGGCTTCAAAAATCTCAGTGAATTGGACAAAAAACAAAAGAGGACACAAGCAGGAGACAGAGGCATCATAGTGAATTCTCATGAGAATAACACACACTCCCCCACACTCAATCCTTACATTGCCCTCAATGTAATGCACAAAAACAAAGAACCTAGACGCACTTATTGCTTGGGTGAAGTGAATGTTGTGAAGTCCAATTCAAGATTGAAGCACAACACATCATCATCACAAGGAGAGAGAGAACAAGACATAAGTGGAAATAGTTCTCAGAAATTAGGCATAAGGATAAGAGAAAAGGGTAGTGTAGGATAAGGTTAAGCATAAGGGTATGATTCACAATGGATTTTATTCAATTGAAAAATGCAAACAAACAAACTACCTTTTACTACTGGTAAGTCCCTCCCCCACACTTGTTCAATAGCATATATCATCAAATAAAACAAGAAACAAGGTAAGGAAAGAGACTACCGTGTGCATTATGGTGGTTGATGACTAGCATGGTAGTACTTCAACAAGTGACCATTCATTTGAAACTTTGCACCACTTGCAAGATCTTCAAGCTCTATTAATCCAAAGCTATGCACCTTGACCACTTTATAGGGACCTTGCCATTTGGTTTTAAGCTTCCCATTTTTGAGCTTGAATCTTGCCTTGAACATAAGCACTTGCTCTCCTTCATGAAACTACTTTCGTAAGATGCCTTGATTATGAATCAATTTGGATTTTTCCTTATAGATACGAGAACTTTCATATCCATGCAACCTCAATTCTTCTAGCTCTTGTATCTCAAGCATCCTTTCCTCAACAGAACCTTGAAGATCCATATTACAAGTCTTTATAGCCCAGTAAGCTCTATGCTCTAGCTCAACAGGTAGATGGCAACCCTTACCAAAGACTAACCGGAAAGGAGACATGCCAATGGGAGTTTTAAAAGCTGTACGATATGCCTAAAGAGCATCATCCAACTGGAGACTCCAATCTTTCCTACTTGGCTTGACAATTCGCTCTAAGATATACTTGATTTCCCTATTAGACACCTCAGCTTGCCCATTTGTCTGTGGATGGTATGGGTAGAAGTCTTGTGGAGAACACCATATTTGGATAGCAAGTTGTCCATCAATTTGTTGCAAAAATGTGAGCCACGATCACTCACAATTGCTCTTGGAACACCAAACCTACAAAAGATATGAGTACGTAGGAATTTTATAACAGTAGAAGCATTATCTTTCCTTGTAGGAATGGCCTCAATCCACCTTGTGGGGTAATCAACAGCCAGCAAAATGTACAAATATCCATGAGATACAGGAAATGGACCCATAAAATCAATGCCCCAAACATAAAAAACTTGACAAAACAACAAGGTTGTTGCGACATTTCATGCTTTCTAGATAAACCCCCAAAACGCTAGCATGCATCACAAGTTTTGCAAAAAGCATAACAATCCTTAAAGAGGCTAGGCCAATATAAACCACAGTCTAAGATTTTCCTAGCAGTTCTCTTTGCCCCAAAGTGACCACCACACAACAAAGAATGACAAGATGTTATAACAGAAGAAATCTCATCATCCGGCACACATCTCCTAATGACTTGATCACTACAATGCCGCCACAAGTAATATTGAGATTCATGTTTCAACTTCTGTTTTTGAAAACGAGACAAAGAATTAGGGAACACCCCAGCAGCAAGATAATTCACAATATGAGCAAACCATGGGTCATGAAGTGTAATAGCAAGGAGATGGGCATCAGGAAAACCATCATAAGTAACTTCAGCATCAACTACTCCCTGTGTAGCAAGGGGCAAGCGGCTTAAATGGTCAGCAACAAGATTTTCTGCACCGGTCTTGTCCCTAAACTCTATGTTAAATTCTTGAAGTAGTAGCATCCACCTTAGTAACCGAGGCTTAGTATGAGTCTTCCTAGATAAGAACTTGACAGTAGAATGATCAGAATAGATAATCACTTTAGAATTCACTAGATAAGACCTAAACTTCTCAAGTGCAAAAACAATGGAAAAGAGCTCTTTCTCAGTGGTAGTGTAATTGATTTGAGCCTTATCCAATGTTTTTGAAGCATAAGCAATAACACAAGAGGTCTTACCAATTTTCTGACCTAGAACTGCACCAACAGCACTATTGGAATCATTATAACAAAGCTCAAAATCAAGATCCCCATTAGGAGCAATGAGTATAGGTGGAGAAATGAGTTTAGACTTAATTCCATCAAAAGCCACTTTGCATGCATCATCAAAGATGAAATCCACATCCTTTTGGAGAAGCTTAGATAGGGAACAAGCTATTTTACTAAAATCCTTAATGAATCTTCTATAAAACCCAGCATGCCCCAAGAAAGATCTAAGTTCTCTTAAGTTAGAGGGATAAGGAAGAGATGAAATTACTTTAATTTTAGATTTGTCAACTTCTATACCCCTCTTACTTATCAAGTGGCCTAAGACTATTCCTTGATCTACCATGAAGTGGCATTTCTCAAAATTTAGCACAAGGTTCTTTTACACACATTTTTCTAATGCTCTTTCCGAATTGAGCAAACATTCTTCAAAAGAATTCCCATAAATAGAAAAATCATCCATGAATACCTCAATACCTTGTTCGAGTAAGTCACTAAAAATGGAGAGCATACATCTTTGAAATGTCCCAGGAGCATTGCATAACCCAAAAGGCATCCTTCGGTATGCAAACGTCCCAAATGGACAAGTAAATATTGTCTTTTCTTGATCCTCTGGTGCAATAGGAACCTAAAAATAACCAGAAAAACCATCAAGGAAACAATAATGTGATTTGCATGCCAATCTTTCTAGGATCTGATCTATAAAGGGGAGGGGAAAGTGGTCCTTTCGAGTTGCTTCATTCAACTTTCTAAAGTCTATACAAACTCTCCAAGAGTTTTGGACTCTTGTTGGAATGAGTTCGTTCTTCTCATTTCGTACAACAGTTATTCCACTCTTTTTTGGAACAACTTGGACCGGACTGACCCACTCACTATCTGAAATAGGATATATGATCCCTACACTCAAGAGTTTGGTGACCTCCGTCTTAACTACATCTAAGATGAGAGGGTTGAGTCTACGTTGAGGCTGTCTCACAGGTTTAGAACCCTCATTCAAAAGTATTTTGTGGTTGCACACAGTGGGGTTAATACCTGGAATGTCACCTAAAGTCCACCCTATTGCCCTCTTGTGTTTCTTCAACACATGGAGTAAACTCAACTCCTCAGATGTACTTAAGGAACTAGAGATAATGACAGGTAATTGATCATGTTCAGCAAGAAAAGCATACTTCAAGTTAGGGGGAAGGGGTTTCAAATCAAGTTCAGGGGGTTGCACAATTGAAGGTAAAAGTTCTTTCAACTCAAGTGCACTAAGAAACTTCCCTTTCTTATGAGAATCCCCAATGATTATTGGATTGGAAGTATGTCCCCCTTGTGCAGATGTGGATTGAGATTGTGGCTCATTCACAAAGCAACCTGGACTACCACCTACATCATTCAAAGAGTGAAATATATGAGAAGTAGCATCATGAAATGGTATGCAACAGTGTAGTAATTGATTAGAACTGAGTGTCTCCCCTGTTGCAATCTTGACATGTGGTTGTCCATTATTTCCAAAATTCTCAGCAAAGAAATTTATGACTTTTGACCTGCTAAGTTCATCACCAAAAGGAGAATGTAAGTATTTCAATAATTGGAAAGAAGTGAGGTTACTCACACAATCAACCTTGAGGTTAGGAGAAGTCTGAAACTTGTAAGATGGAGGAATGTAAAGCTTAGACCCATGAATTGCAATCGTGCCATCAGTAGCACATTGATTTCTTTCCTCATCTACAAGACATTAAAAGTGTGGACAGCTAGAGGAACTAAGTTCTCTATCCAATCCCAAAACATATGAAACACAAGTTTGAGCAAGTGACGTACTAGTATTACAAGTAGTGTGAAGCCCATATGATAATCAAGAACCAAAGAATTGTGGAAACAATATTGACAATACAAAGGCTGAAGAAAGTGATCCGGAGATGAGGAGGATACCATTGATAATGTAATATCCCATAAAGTGATTAAGGGTTAATTACTTCAAAAGTGGGTGGGATTATTGATAAATAAACACTTTTGGAGAATACGATGTGAATTGTGATTCGAATGTGTTATGAGCAATACCTAAACCCTATATTTAAGTTCAATTGTGGATTAACATCTAAGTTGAATTGGAATAGAGGGAGGGCGCATATTGTGGTGAAAATGGTGTCATATTGTGTCATTGTGACATTGGAATTGGTTTGGAACTTGAAATGGAAAGTTTGACAATGTGGTGTTTTGTGTTGCATTTTGGTTCAAAACTGGATATGTGTGGATGTGATGAGAATTTAGTTGTTTTAGTGATTCCAATAGGTTCTTTTTGAAAATTTGTATGGGAATAGGGTTGTTTGTTGATTTTGGAGCCATTGGACACATGGGTTGGAAACTTGAAATTCTGTCCAATATGAACTCTATACATGGCAGTCGGTTTGTATGGATGTTTTGAATGCGCAAATGGTGTCTAAAAATTTTGAACCTTTCTAGTCTTAAAGTTCACATGGCAAAGTTCAAAATGGACATATAATTCATGTCATTTCATTTTGTGAGCTGGGAGTTATTATTTTCCAAAGTTTAGGATTAAAACTGGAATCTGTTTTGGAGCAGTGTTGGATTTTGTGCAATTATGTATTTTTGTGGTGATGGACAGCCTTGATTCATATTTTCCAGTAAAGAGAACTTAACTAGCTCTCAATAGGCTTAGGGATCACCTCATTTCCATTTTTCTAGAATTAGTTATGATTTTTCAAAATTTAGGCAAAAAATCTGCCAGAATTGACATAAAATCCGAAAATGAAGGAAAATAACTTTGAAATTATGAGATACATGGAAAATTCAATTGGGCTGATCTAAAGGACCCTAGGACGTGTTTTTGCATGGGCCAAGAGGAGGAAAATATTATGTACATACTATTGGGCTTAAGACATATTGCATGTGCATAAGTGGTGTAAACCAAAAAGTCAAAGTTTTGAATTTTGGACAAATTAAACAATAGGAGATAAAGGCAAAAAACTTATAAAAAAATTTCCTTATCCTCTTCTCTATACAAAACCGTGCAGCCATGGAGGAAAAATAGAGAAAGAGAGTTGAGAGAATTTTAGAGAGAGAAAAGGAGGAAAATCTCACGAGGTAGGTTGATTTCTTCTGTGAATTCGTACCTAAAGTGTATAATCCTTCTCATAAGATTCTCTTCTATGTTATTTAAGGTGTTTGAGAAGAAAATTTGGTGTTCAAGAGAACTAGGGTTTCATCCATAAGAGCAAAAGCCAGAAGGAGCTTGAGGTAACTTCGAAACTCTTGTATATTGACTATTTTGGCTACTATGATCAATTTAATCAGTGAAATTTTGTCAGATTGCCGTTGGTTTTAAATTTTCGAAATGTAATGGCCTAAGGATTATGCTGCCAAATTTTACTCTAACAGGTAGTTGTAACCTAATTAAATAGTTAATAAAGTGATTAGGAGTATAAAGGAACACGTCTACGAAGTTAGAATCGAAAAACCTCAATTTTTCCCAGGGAATTCAAAATTTCGGCCAAGGCTAGCTAGTTTGAAGGGGTTAGAGTTAGATTTTCAATTATTTGATGGTTCCATTGGTTTCATGAGTGAAAATTACATGGGGTTATAATTGGTCACTTTTTCAGAAAAAGGCCGAAAAAGCATAATTATGAAAATACCCCTAAAACCCTGAAATAAGGGCTGTCAAGGATATTTTTGTAATTTGATAGTGAATTTGATAACTATGAGTACGGAAATGTATTCCTTGGGTGAAAATATGTAAAGTCAGATTGGGTACGGCGGGGCGGGGCTGGGCCCCCGAGGGCATTTTGGTAAATTTTTATGATAGACTTGTATAACCACCAGAAACACTATGGAAGTATCTAAACTGGTACATTTGACGTTTTAGGACCAAGTAGAAAGCCTGAGCTATTTGCCCGTAGATCGAGGAACTATTTCTATTTAGCAAAAGGGACACAAGGTAGGGAACTCACCTCTCTTGCATGTATTTGATATTTTTACTGGTGTATTAATGCATGTTATTACTTTTCTTGATTGTGTGAAACATATATGAATGATTGAAGCTCTGTTTTTGTTTATACTGTGGCCATGGTTTTGTCACAAGAAACTTTGAGCACGCAGATATGTCATTTTGTTAGTATGAGTTTATGTAATGCAAGCATGTCATGCATTAAGCACTTATCTTGTATGCATATTGGTACTATTTTCCTACTGAGATGCTCTCAAATCTGACCCTCCCCTACCAACAATTTAGACAGGAGAAGATAGAAGATACACTGAGAAAAAAGAAAAGAATCGTACGAGGGGATTGCAGTGATACAACAAAGACGGGAAGATTTTTCCATTTCACTCGGACGGGTTTAGATACCCTAGTAGCCCTGTGTGGCTACATTGATGTAATTATTATGTACTAACCCCTATATGAAATTTTTGTAATCATGCATATATTATCAGTACATTTATGTTATTCCTGTGTTGTCCATTGAACTGCATATCGCTTTCCGCAAATACTCTGATAAAGGTGAAATTAAGAAAAGGGCGTGACAGAGAACATCTTCTTATAGTTGCCATTTCTAACACTTATCAGTTGACGAGTACTCTTTTCAACACCAAGCACTATGCTGTAGAAACAGATGGCCATTAAGAAGATCCACGTGTTCCCTGGATGTGGTTCAACTGGGGATTTAGGTTTGGTTTGATGCTCAACTTGGATCACACCAAGAAGTAGCGGATCTTGAAACATGACCACGGCATGGCTTGGAATTGAATAGATCATTCCATTGTTAATGTTCCGTACATCAATTCTTATGGCACTGGAGTAGCTGCAAGAGAGACCAATAAATTAACGGATCAGTCTTTCCTCCTTTGCAAAGGAGGGTCCATTGCAGCATCTGGGGTGCACGCCAAGCATAATGTGTTTTCCAAAGGTTCAAAACTAACCATAAAAATTGGAAAATAGATTAAAAAAATGCTACAACTATTAAAGTAACTTGAGGCCATTTCTTTTTTATTCATAAAAATAGTGCAATCTCACCACAAAAAGTAACGAGAGATATATGTTATTTTAATGGTTGTGACGTTTTGCCTCTCTTTTTCAAAGTACATGGGTAGTTTTTCACTTTCAAAAAGTATATAATGTTTGGCATACTTTGGATGAAAGTGTATGGATAATTTTGCACCTTCATCCTTCTTACCTTTTTAGGTCAACAAGATCATGTCTTCACTTGTCTTAAAGACATACAAAAGCTAGTTGAGGGGTTTACTTTAAATCTAAATATAAAACCTCAATTTACTTAGCCTCCCAAAGTTAGGCTGAATTGTATAAAACCTCTCGAAAGTTAGGCTAGTCACACATCACCTCCCTAACCTTTTTAAGGCACCACATGTGCCTTGAATATATATTCAAGGCACTGTGTCTTGAATTCAAGGCGACTTGGGCGAAGCATGGCCTACCAAGCGCCTTCCAAGGCCCTTGAATATATATTCAAGGTAGTGCCTTGGACGGCGCTTGGTCCATCCAAGGTACCTTTTATTAAAAAAAATTAAATTTTTTTAATAGGGGTGATTTATCTCTTTTACCTCTTGTATGGCACTTTCCCAGGCAAGTGCCATACAAGATATTAGAGAGCTATAGGTGCCACATTTTTTTAAAAAAAATATAGAAGTATCCTCTAGAACTTGTATATACAAGATATTTATTTTTTAAAAAAAATTGCACCACACTGCCACAATAATTTTTTATAATTATTTTATTTTCCTATTGGAAACCTCCATTTACAATTCAAAATCCATAGCAATTTACAATACAATACATAACAAAATGAAATAACATAGCACGTATCTTTTACAATTTTCTAATCTTTAAAAAGCCCTAGCCTTACAAATTCAAGGCACCAGGTGCCTTGAATATTCAAGGCACTAGATGCACTAAGCACCTTGGACGGCGCTTGGTGCACCAAGCTCCCTCCAAGGTGCTTGGTTTTGGTATTTTGGATGGCGCTTGGTGTACCAAGGGCCGTCTAAGGCCTTCTATTAAAAAAATTAAAATATTTTTTAATAAGGACAATTTATTTATAAGCTTTGACTTCAATTTTTTTAAAAAAAATTAGCCCACTTTGTATGACTTTTAAAGCCACTTTCCATAGAAAATATTTTTTTAAGAAAAATAATTTTACGTTATGAATTAAATATAAAAGAAATTGAATAAATTAAATAAGTAATAATTAATAAAATTATATTTGTAAGCTTAAAAATTAATAAGACACATGTGTTATATTTTAGAAATATTATAATTTCACTATAAATCTAGTTGAAATAAATTGGACACATGGTCTTAGAGGACTTGACATGATGAATTCAAAGAACTTGACTTAAATTTTTTTTCTTCCTTTAAATCTTTAGAAACTCTTTATTTTTTAATTAATTTTGACTCCTACTAGTTACTACAATTATTTTTTAAAAATAATTTTATGTAATAAATTAAATATAAAACACCTTGAGTAAATTAAACAAGTAACAACTAATAAAATTATACTTGCAAGCTTAAAAATTATAAAACTTACAATGTATATGAAGTTTAACAAGAGATGGAAAAAAATTATAAGCACAAACAAAACTACAAGCTAAGATTCATGACAGATTTTTTTTTAAAAAAAATAAAGGGTCTTTAGTGGCTCTTTATATAGCAAATGTCATTAAAGGTATATATGATTATGCCTTTAATGGCACTTTCTCTGCAAAGTGCCATTAAAGGCATATAAGCTTACGTCATATCATATATGCCTTTAATGCCACTTTAGAGAGAAAGTGCCATTAAAGGCATGTGGGTATGACGCTTGTTCGAGTAAGCGCCATACAAGATGTCTACTTTTTTTAAAAAAAATAACTTCTTTTATGACGCTTCCCCAGGCAAACGCCATAGAAGGTACTTAGCAGCTACGACGCTTGACACATAAAGCGCCATAGCTGCCACATGTATTTTCTTTTTTAAAAAATAGAAGTTTCCTCCAGCGCTTGTTTAAAGAAGTGCCATAAGATTAGCGCCACTAAATCTCTATTTTGTAGTAGTGTTTAAATTAATGACCATAATGTTTTTTTTTTACTATCAACTCCTCAACCATTAAAATTGCCTTTAAAGTTAACAGTTTTTGCCATGTCATAATTATTATATGTCTTTAATATATACCATGTCATTTAGAAAGAGCTCTTGGCATTCACTACTACATAAAAGGGCTTTAATCACAATAATGTTTGACCAAACATCACGGTTCCAAACCATTGTATGGTGGCGTTATATGTTCTCGGTATAGATATATAATGATTCCTAAATGTGATATATTCAATAACATGTATAACAGTTCTAATAGAACACCCATTATATATTGAGGCTTTGTGAGACTATGATGTGCGTAATGTCATATCCAAATTTCAAACCTAGAAACTCAAGAATAATCTTGACTTAAGTAGGCTACCAAACCTAGTTTGGCAACACTACTACAGATTTGGGCTTTTATAATGCCTAATACATAACGGTTATAGCTAATAAACATCATATAGGATGAGGTAGAGGTTGCACAAGGATATATAACACTTAAACATAATGGTTAATTATGCGCATCGTCATGTATTACAAGGCGAAATTAACGAAAACACAAAAATAATACTTTTAGTTAACAACCATTGTTTATTTAGTGAAAAAAAGTGATGGTTCTTTAAAAACAACCGCCATGTAACATGTACAAAATATTTGACTTCCAACCTCTTATATCAACAAAGACAAAACATAACGGTCTTCAGAAACAACCGTCATCGAACCTCTCATAACCCTTTGTAACATTCAGACCTTCAATGTCATAACTCATCATCACCTGGCCTTCATCTCTTTCCTTTGATAATGAAAATGAGGATGAAGATATGGAAAAGGACGAGAAAGAGGAGGATGAACAGGAAGATGGGGACGGTACAAGGAAGAGAAGCATGAATAGGATGAAGAGTAATCATCATCATGTTCATCCTCCTCATCCCCATCCTCATCGTCATTATTGAAGGAGGGAAAACTAGTTTACGGTTATTAATTAAGAACCGTAAAGTATTTTTGCCAACATAATCAATGATTCTAATATTGTTATATATGCATAATAGTTATTAAGAATTAACCATCGCCATTCATAAAATATGATATTTAATACTAAAAGGTGCGACAGCTTGATAATCCACGAAACCCTTTCTCTATAAATGTCCAAAACTTGAACTCCACTTATCTACTTCCATTTCAACTTCTCTACTTCTAATTCAACAAAACATCATGGATAGACGTAAGAGAACTTCTAATTCATCATCTGGTAAAAAATTGAAAGATGACCTCCCTCCGCCAACAAGCATTGAAGGTCTTGTCAACACAACCTACGAGCTCCATCATATGGTCCCGGCTTACTTGCAAGAGCAAGGACATATGGACTAGTGCTTGACGGAACTTACCTCTCTCATTCGCTCTTTGAATGAGAAGGTGAACAAGTTACAGGAGAATGAAGAATCTAATGAAGCATCATATTCTTAAAACATCTCTGTAACTTTTTTATTTTTAGTTTGTTTATTTACTTCGTCTCTTTTTTTATCTACAATATGGTGGCTGCATAATCAACCACCAAATTAAAAATAAAAAATAAAAAAGGTATACATTATGGTTAGTAAATAACAACCGTTACTTATTAGAACACCATTCAAATACATAACTGCTGTACTTTGTAATCGTCATAAATAGTCTCAAGAAAATGAAGTTCTTATGGTAACACTGTTATGAAACGTTAAATGAACAAACAAACGATTTGTCTTCCAACTTCATATCAAAAAAACAATGTAACAGTTTTTCTTAAATAACAATCAACTAAATGGTCCAAACCTTTCCCCTTCCCTATGCTCATAAATGACCAGTACAAGAACCAAGTACCCTCTTATTACTCACCACTGTGCATAATTGCTCCTTTTCAACTTCCAACATGTGCAATGATGGTTTAAACCATCATTTCCAATCTATATAAACTCTCAATTTCCTTATGTTTATTTTCCTCCTCTATCCTTTCAATCGCCAAGATGAAACGTCATACTAAAGAGTTGCTAGAAAATTCACGACGTCATCTTCCTCCTCCACCTCCTTCATAACTTCAACCACAGATTATACTACCTCTTGCCTATGATATAAGATCTCTTTGCTAGTGCAAATTTCACCACAAGAGAGATCTTATTTTAAGGGCTAGAGTTGGTGTAAGTTATATTTGAGGACACTGTTCTTAAAAACTATTTCACCTCTATAATGGGTGGATGTCCATAGGATATTGTTTTTTGGCCATGAAAGATGTCCCCCTGATTAAACAAACATTTCCTGGAAAAAATTATGGAACCATAACTAGAAGAGTAAGAAATTGTAACCATAATAGAGGATTAAAAATGGGGGTCGATCACAGCACTATAATAAGGAAGGATGGTTACAACAATGATGGTGTAACAAAATCAACGTCACAAAGTTTAATGCAATTAAATTAAACAAGGGTTGAAGGGGTTATATTAGCGATGGAAATTAGCGACGGAATTTTTCCGTCGCTAATTTAGCGACGGAATAGAGACGTAATTACATTCCGTCACTAAATTTTGTCACTAATCCTTCTCTAATTCCGCCATTAAAAATTAGCGACGAAATTTTTCCGTCCCTAATTTCTGTCTCTAATCCGCCTCTAATTTCCGTCACAAATAATTAATTTTTTCAATAATTATATTTTTTATAATTATAAATTTATAATATAAATATTAAAATAAATAAATAAAATTATCAATTCAAATTTATTTTTGAAATTGAAATTATAATATAATATATTTGAATTTTTAATAATATATTATATACAAATAAATATAAAAATTTTATAAATGCAAACAAAAAATAAAATATATCATAAAATGAATAAAAAAGATATTAATAATAAAAATTTAGGTAGAAAAATTACATAAAATAAAATAAGAAAACTATATTCAAATATTTAATAATAGATTAAATTTTGTATTTCTAATTTTATTCACAAAGCAAAAAATATATATATATATATATGATTTTACATTTAAATTACACAGGTTCTTCTTAGTGTTAGATCAAGTGTTTCACCCAAGAGGGGGGTAAATTGGGTGATACTGAAATTTCTTTCGAAAATATAAAAAGAATTAAAACAGTAATGAGTAAGGAGAAATATCACCGAAGTGTACACCGGGAGTTATACTGGTTCGGTCACAACCACTTTGACCTACGTCCAGTCCTCAGAGCTTCTCTGAGAGTTTTCACTATAGCTTCCAAGATTCAGTGGGTTCTTGGCACCTCAGTACAAGCAAGTTCCTTACACCTGGACACTCGCTCCCCCTTACAGGTTGTAATCCAATCCCAACTCAAGGTTCCACAACCTTAAGTTTTCTCAATAACAAATATTGAGTTTGAATGAAATATCTCTCTTACAGAGTAAATGATAATCACTGAAGCATAGAAATACAATTTCAATGTGAAAACAGAGCAATGAACTTAATGATACGTTCGTATGTGTGTTCTTGTGTTTTCTTACATTTTTTCTGTTCAGATGTTCCCATATATATAGTTACGCTGGTAATGATTGTTGGAACATATTTCTTCATGTCCGTTGGAGCGTGCACAGCCATTATTGACATTTCTAGTTTTTGAAAAACATACGTTACGGTAGGTGACAGTCGGTGACATTTGAGCATCGCTTTTGACTTTCTTTATTTGGTAAGATCTCTTCACTGTTTACCTGTTGAAATGCTAAGTACACTAATATAATGAAAAGTTAATCAAACAGGAAACAGAATAATGACCGTTGGAATGATTTCAAACTTTCTAGATTAGCTTACTCGAGTAGCTCACTCGAGTAGCTCCTCGAGTAACCCTTGAAGTTTACTCGAGTAGCTCCTTGAGTAACATCGAGAAATCATTGTTCAACTGCAAGTTAATGAATAAATATAAGATTACTCGGGTAGTGCATGGAGTAAACTAAATTTCATACCTTTGGGAATAGTTATTTACTCGGGTAGCTATTCCAGTAATGCTTTTGAAACTTCATAGCTTATTGGGGTAACACCTCGAGTAATCCACTTAAAATCCTTTGATTACTCGATGCTCTACTCCAATAATGTTGGCAGGATTTCAAGGCCGTGAGCAAATACCTTGTTACTCGAGTAGGGACTCGAGTAATGTATTCATTTTTGCATAGGTTACTCGGGTAGTTCCTCGAGTAACTGAGACTTTTGAACATGATTTACTCTGGTAATGACTTGAAGTTTTCTTTGAAAACATTTACATGTACTGGGGTACTTACTCGAGGAATCACTTAAAATAAACCATGAAAAACAAACTTGTATACTAGAGTAAGTACTAGAGGAAGATGAAATAAAGAAAGATCAAGTCACTCGGGTACCAACCTCAAGTTTTCACTTACCTTAGTCTGTTACTCGAGTAGCTCCTCGAGTAACATTGGCAGTGGTACAAAGTGCCGAGAGTTACATCTTTTCACAAACAGAGTTACTCGAGTAGCTCCTCGAGTATCATGAAAAACTTGAAGGGAACTGGAAGTTTCTGACCTGGTTACTCGAGTAGCTCCTCGAGTAACATTAGCAGTGGTACAAAATGCCGAGAGGTCCATATTTTAGGAAACACAGGTACTCGAGTAGCTCCTCGAGTATCATGGGGAAAACTTGAAGCCAACTAGAAGTTTTCACATGGTTACTCGAGTAGCTCCTCGAGTAACATTAGCAGGCCGAGAGCAATCTTAAAATTTTACCTGGTTACTCGAGTAGCGCCTCGAGTAATGGTGGCAGGTAACTGGAAGTTTTGCTTGGTTACCTCAAGTTTTGGCTCATTACTCGAGTAGAGCCTCGAGTAATGCCTTAGAAATTGTACTTCTGATCAAGTTCCTCAGCATTTTCTTTTGGCCAATCTTCACTACTTCCATGCTTACCTCAAGTAAAGCTTATTCCTGTCATTACTTAGTTCAAACTTGATTATTAAACATTTCCTTTTCAAACCATTCTTTTGTTATCATCAAAACATGAGATCTAACACTTAGCTCAACTGGTAAAGGCACTGGCACATGCGTGAGAGGTCAAGGCTTGGAATCCCAACTTGGTCACAAAATGCAACCAATTTGTGACTTGGACACGTGGTGCACGATAGAGGGTGACACGTGGCTGTTGATTGGGAAGGTGGTGGCACTACTACAAAAAGGGGTTATTACGTCCCAAAGTTGGCACCTTTAACGTCCAAAAATGGGGGGACGTTTATGTTAGGGGCGTAGTATGTTGTAAGAAAAGACATCCCAAAAAAATGGGATGTCTAAAGTAAGACTTTAGACGTCCCAAATGACAATTTAGGAGGTCTAAAGTCCCCCCAGACAGGGACTTTAGACGTCCCAAATGACAATTTGGGACCTCTAAAGTCCCCCTTGGCTGGGCTTTAGACGTCCCAAATTGATATTTGGGACGTCTAAAACCCCCCAGGGGGGACTTTAAATGTCCCAATTCTTAATTTGGGACGTCTAAAGGTTAGGTTTTTTTATACCATCATTTACATTCTGTATTACCCAGCGAATTCAAACTGCAAAAACAGAATAGAAGATTGATTCATAAACCACAATGGTAAGGACATCCAGCACTACAATCTTTACTATATATACATACAATATGAACTCATACAACCTACTACTCAACAATAACAACCAGAAAGTGTCAAAACGCTGTCATCACATAACTACAAACTGATATAAATAAAAAGTTTACTGCTCTATATGTTGAAGAAGATGTCCAGCCAAAAGATCTCTGATCAAATCAAGGTCTTCACGTAGGTAGGCATCTTCATTATCAAAAATCTGAAAATTAGAAAGTAAGCTTTGTTGAAATAAATCTCAAGAAAATGAATTAATTAGCATTTCGATTAGCACACCAAAAATATTATCATTTGAGAATGAAGAAGCGATTACCTTTTCAAAATTGCTAGTAATTCCACTTTGAGTAATGATATACATTTAAAGTATAACATAATATCCATATTCAGTGTTGCCAGGTTGCCGAGGGTAGTTTAAATCAAAGGCATGCAATTGGTTGTTAAAATCAATAAAGGTATGTCTAAAAGGACCGTCAATGAAACAATTAGGATCGAAACTACTTACTATCGGATAAAACCACTTTGGCTTTTTAAAAACTGTACCCTCACGTGACCTGCCTAGGACTCTATATGTTTGACAAGCACTATCATGAAAATCAAAATGAACAGAAATTAGAACTATTCATTTTTTTAAGAGCCAATGAAATACAAACAGAATAACTTACGTGTCAAAGATGGATTTTATATCTTTGTCTGGATTTTTACTCACGGGATCAAACCAATAGACTATGTTGCGGCAAGGACATATAACACACAAACTCCAGTAGTAACTTTAACATGTACACATTAAAATGAAGTTAGATGACAAGACAAGTATTTATTAAACTTCTTAAATTGACAAAATGAAAATACGAACTATTGAATAATGGGTACTAGATAACAATGAAGTTTGGTCTCTCTCATTGTGTAGCTGACATAGTACATCCTATGCGCTACAGTACAAGTATCCCCTGTCATATTCACAGGACATAAGAATCCATACCAATCACGTCTTTCCATATTTGTGTAGAGACCGTAGAAGGTCCTATAATAGAATTAAAATAAGGAATGAATTATTGAATGTGTGAAATCAAAAAACCACTAAATGAATTCCATGGGAAAATTGAAAAAAAAAGTTACCGGGCTGGAAATTTCACCCAGCCTGCATCTATCTCCTCCAACCTGATAAACTGCTTGAGATCTGTATTGTCAATCATGTAGGGATACTCCAATGTAAAGCCCACAATCCCTGGAGGCATCTTCAGGTCAATCTGTTTAATGCCCTTGTAGATCTGTTGCAGCCGTGCTAAGTAGGGCCATTTCCTCACATCTTCGTCATCCTTTTAGAACATCAAAAAACAAATTGTTATTAGGATGCCAACAGATTTTCAGTAACAGTAAGGTAATTCCTACCATTGGAGGTGTTGCATCTGAACCAATAAGATTGTGAGGCCAAAAGGATGAAAGATCCTATCGCTTGACCTAATGTGTGAACCTCTGGATCAGGAATAGGGATAGTTGTACCTTCTTCCCCCTTTCTAATACTTATCACAGTCACCCTACGAAAATCTTGTAGAATTTGTTGATGATAGTGGGTGGTAGCACTGTTGTAAATTGCTTACTCGAGTGGCTACTTGAGTAGGCCTCACTTTTCTTCAAACGTTACTACAGTGATCCCTCGAGTGGCTTGTAAATAGACTAGCAGATTACACGATTACTCCCTCGAGTAATGATATCAAATTTTTGATAGAGACTTTTACTATCTGGTTACTCGAGTGCCACTTCATATAACTCTGCAGATTACTCGGGTTGTCCCTCAAGTAATGTTGTTTTTCTCATTGGTTACTCAAGTGGCTACTCGAGTGATGAGCTGCATTTCTTGGTCGAGAGTCACTGGAAGATTTTGGACCTAGTTACTCGAGTGGCTACTCTAGTGATGCCTGTGAAAATCTGGTTACTCGAGTGGTTACTCAAGTAATGGTCTATATAACTTTAAAGATTACCCGAGTGGTCCCTCGAGTAATGTCGTTCAAAATTTGGCAGTGCCTCACTGGATGAAAATTTGCTTGCTTACTCGAGTGGTTACTCGAGTAATGGCTTCTATTTTAAGCCTTCTTAAAAATTGTTAATCACTTCCAGTGCTAACTCCAAGTTATGTTGTTTACTTCCATTCCTGACTCCAAGTTATGTTGTTTACTTCCTGTACTGACTCCAAGTGATGCTATGCTACTTTGTTCAAATCCAATTGTTTGTTATCAAATCCTTTCGTATTATTGATCCAAACTTTGTTATCATCAAAACATATAGGATCTAACATTCTCCCCATTTTTGATTATGACAAAACTTGGTGATTTTGAACAAAGTCTTTGAAGTTGAATTTCCAAATATGCGTTTCTAAAAAAAATTCTTTTTCATATGAAATCATTTGTTGAAGTTAAACTTGAAAATTCTTTGAAATAACTTATTGATGATCTTTTCATAGCTTTTGTTCTTATAATTACTTGTTCACCTTGCAACACAATCAAGCACTCATTAGTTTCTCAATGCAATATAATTTCAATGAAATGTTAACACAAATGGCATAAGAAATAACTTGCATAATGAGAAAGAAATTCATTACATAATCAAACTTTAAACTTAAAATCGTTCAAGAATAAAAAGAAACAAATCACCCTAAAACCCCATACACCTGAATCCCAATCTATAAACTCAGCCATTCTTCACAAAATCACTTCAAGTTCTTCTCCCCCTTTTTGCTTTCATAAAAAAGGTGGAATCAATCATGAGGAGGAGTAGATGGCTTGGTGGCTGAGATGGGATTGGCAGGAAAAACCAAAGACTCATATGAACTGTCTGAACTAGAAGAGTGTGAGGATAATGGCTTAGGGTCAGGTAGGTGCACTGGAGGTGTTTGAAGATCTTCTAGAGGGTTTATTGGATGCAGAGAAGTAATTTCTACCTCCTCTGTACCAATAGGTGAAGTAACTAGAACCTCCTCAGTGCGAGTAGGTGAGGCAACTGGAGTCGGTACTGACTCAGGTTGGTCAGGCTGAGTTGGCTGAGTTGAATCATTAATGGTGATATGAACCAACTGAAGTGTTTCTGGGTCAGGCAAGGAAAACAAAAGGTTCCTAGAGATAGTGATAGGTAATGTAGGAGGAGGAATATAATAAGGACCTGCCTCAAAAAGCTTAGGCTTAAAGGATATTGGCTGAGAGGGTTCAGGCTGAGTAGTTGAGACAAGCTCAAGAGGTCTCAACTCATATTGTGGTGCCTTAAATGGTCTGAGTTTAGGAGGTGACTCTGGCTCTAGCTCAGGCATAAAAGAAGGTTGAGAGGTACCAGGGTAGAGGGGCCAGATTCCATAACATCAAGTCAAGCTATAATTGACCTCAGAAGCTCACCCTGGGCGCATTGTTCTGCTAACAACTCTCCATGCTTCTTATCCATCCTTTCTACCAGTTGACCCATCTTGTCATTCATGTGAGTGATCATCTCGGCATTGGTATTTACAATGTCGATATGAAAACCCTTTAGCATATTTTCCATGAAATGTTGAATTGTGGCATTGAGGAATGAAGGTGAGGATGTTGTACCAACTAGAGTAGAAAACTGTGTGTCATCAATTATACTCATTTCATTCTCAGTCTTCTTTTTCTTCTTCTTGGGGCTTGACTCCAGAGGACCCTTGAGAGGTATCTCAATATTTAGTTTACCAATTTGGTTCCTCCCAACAGGAGTTATCCTCTCAATTGGTTCCTTACTCTCCATATACCAAATCTTGTTTTTCTTCAAAATTAAAGATATAAGCTGAGGATATGGCATATGAGTGTATGGCTTCCCTTCAGTCTTGTATTTTTGCATCTCCGTAAAAATATATTCTCCTAAGTCTTTTTGCTCTTAGAGAAGGAAACAAGCGAACAACCTATAGTCCCTTTCAGTGAAATGTGTGTAGTTGTTGGATTTGTTGACTAAGGCTCTATAGTAGATATACCATAGAACCCTGTGGTGGTCACACATCACTCGGATTGAAGTTTAGGTATCCCATTAACTCACCAGGTCTAAGGACAGAGAAGATCTGGTTAGGCTCAAGTTTAGAATAGATATCATCAGCGGGATTTTCTATTCCTAACCAAAGATTATCCTAGAGGGTGAGATGAGAATTCTCTGACCTCTAACGTTTGTGGTCATTTCTTCCTCTACTGATCTTCTAACAGGATCATCTATAATTTCAAGATTACAGTAGAAATGACTAACTACCTTGGTGTAAAAAGGTAATTTAATAGATAACCAAGGCAGAAAGGGTTCAAGATAGGGATTAAGGTCATGCTTCAATACCTCCCGAAGAACTTGAAGATCAATGCAGTGAGTTTTGCACACTTTCCTCCTAGAGAAGTGAGTCAGGGACTTCTGAGACTCCTCCAACTTGTTGACAATGAAGCCTTTAGGAGGGAGAGTAATTTCCTCTTCTGCTACTTCTGGCTTCTTAGAAGATTCTCCTTTCTTAGCTCCCTTAGACTGAAAGGCTTGATCAATCATGACTATCATGGCATTGGTAAGCCTCTCATCAATCTTTGGCTATTTCAAAGGTTTTTGAGAAAAAGTTGGAGTATTGGTTGAATCAGAGAGAGGAGGAGATGATACATCTGTACCTTTGCCTCTTTCAGTTGAGACAATCTTCTTAGATTTAGCTCTTGTTACAATGGGCTCTTTGAACACAACCCCTTTCTCTTTCAGCTTAGGCAGAGGCTTAGACTGAGATTTGGCTTTGGATTTCACAATAAGTTTGCGTTTCTTGGTGGGTGGCTTAGAAGAAAATGGGTCAGATGATTATTTCGGCTTAGAAGACTCTGAAGGGGTAAGATTCTTGGTTCTAACCATATTGATTTAGAGAAAATAGAAATCTCAGAAAACCAGAGTGAGAAGTTGCGAGTTAGGGTAGAGAGATTCTGAACAAAATAGGAAGTTTTTGGAGCTAAGATTTGATGGGTTTTGATGGAAATCAAGCAAGGGAATGATTCTAAGAAGTTTTTGTGAGAGCACTTGGTGAAACACTCGAGGTGATTTTGAGAGAAATGACCGAGTTACGACTGATAAAGACCTAGACCCGACATCACTCGAGGGCTTACTCGAGTGATCATCATCATCACTCGGGTAGCTACGCGAGTGATTATATAAAAAATTTTCAAATACAATACTTTTGAGCGCGTACCTGGTATGAATAATATTGTAATTATCCATGTATATTCCCTCGATCATTTGATGGCTCTTTAGAACAGATTTTAGTTGAAATTCAGTTGACTTGAAATTTTCTCCCAGGTTCACTCGAGGCCTTACTCGAGTAATGTTCAACATCACTCGAGGCCTCCCTCGAGTAAGCTGTCTCTTCACCTTCTGGCTATTTATTTTCAACCATTGTGCCATTGTATTTGAAATTAATGCTTCACTGGCACATTTTTAAGTTTATTACTCGAGTGGCTACTTGAGTAATGCATCCATTACTTCAAGTTGTAACTCAGTTATGCATTTATTACTTGAAGTTGTCACTCTAGTGATGCATTTTTTACTTGAAGTTGACACTCCAGTGATGTTGTCCTTTGTTAACCTCTGTTATTCATACCCCAAAACAGAATATTATGATCCTGCAAAAACAAATTGCTAGAATCTCCGATGCTTAAGTTAGTAATCATCAAAATATCAATCAATAATATCATCTAACATTTTGTAAACACTTAATAACTTACAACTCATTGGGATTTACCATTCCCAATTCTCGTCTAATATATAAAAGTTGATTTTTAGCAAGAGGCTTTGTGAAGATATCAACTAGTTGAAGATGAATTGGAATGAATATCACTTTGACATCTTTCTTTTAGACATGATCTCTGATGAAGTGATATCTAACATCAATATGCTTGGTTCTGGAATGTTGAACAAGATTCTTTGCCAAGCTTATCGTGCTAGTGTTGTCACAGTATATTGGTGTTTCTTTCAGATAAATAGCAAGATCCTGGAGTTGTTGCTTTAGACAAATTACTTGTGCACAACAACTTGATACTGCAACATACTCAGCTTCCGTTGACGAAAGAGACACTGTAGTTTGTTTCTTGCTCAACCAAGATACAAGTGAGCCTCCAAGAAACTGGCCTTGTCCACTTGTGCTCTTTCTATCCGTCTTGTATCCTCCATGATCAGAGTCTGAGTAAGCAACTAGATATTCACTTCTTCCTTTGGGATACCATAGACCCAATTCTTGTGTGTCAGCAAGATATCGAAAGATACGTTTGACAGTTTCAGCATGTGACTCTTTTGGTGCTGATTGGTATCTTGCACACATACCCACACTGAATTGAATGTCAGGTCTACTTGCAATGAGATAGAGTAATGATCCAATCATTCCTCTATATTTTGTGATGTTGTAATCTTTTCCCTTGACATCTGCATAAAGCAATGTGGTTGAGCTCATGGGTGTATCCGTTCCATTTGCTTCATCCAATCCATACTTCTTCAATAGCTCTTTCAAATATTTTGTTTGAGATATGAATATTCCATTCTTTCTTTTTTTGATTTGCAAACCAAGAAAGAAATTGAATTCTCCCATCATTGCCATCTCAAACTCCCCCTGCATTATCTCAGAAAATTCTTTGCACATAGTTTCGTTAGTAGTACCGAAAACTATATCATCAACATATATTTGCACAATTAATATATCATCACATTTTCATTTTGTAAAAAGTGTTGTGTCAACTTTTCCTCGTACAAAACCTTGATCAATAAGAAATTTACTGAGCCTTTCATACCAAGCTCTAGGTGCTTGTTTTAAACCATATAAAGCCTTTTTGAGTTTGAAAACATGGTTAGGTTTGGTTACATCTTCGAAACTTGGAGGTTGATCTACATATACTTCTTCCATGATGTAGCCATTTAGAAATGCACTCTTTACATCCATTTGATAGAGTTTGAATCCTTTGATGCATGCAAAGGCTAAGAGTACACGTATAGCTTCCAATCTAGCCACTGGAGCATATATTTCCTCATAATCAATTCCTTCTTCCTGATTATAGCCTTTGGCCACCAATCTTGCCTTATTTCTGACAATAATTGTGGATTCATCAAGTTTGTTCTTGAATACCCATTTGGTGCCAATGATCGGATGATCCTTAGGTCGGGGTACCAAATCCCAAACTTGACTTCTTTCAAATTGATTTAATTCTTCTTGCATTGCTATAACCCAATCATTGTCTGATAGGGCTTCATCAATGTTAGAAGGTTCAATCTCAGAAATGAAAGCAGAAAAACTTACTTCATTGAAAATTCTATTTCTAGTTTTGACTCCTTCATTCACATCTCCTATGACTTGATCTAGGGGATGACTCCTATTATATTTCCAGGCTTTAGGTTGACCTAGTGACTGTTCTTCATCCTTGGTTTGATTAATTTCTGGAATAAGAGATTTAGAAATAGATTGACCATTTTCTTGATTTAAAACAACTTCCTGCTCATCATCAATGGTTTTGTCAGAGGACTCAAATTCGTCAAATACAACGTGAATTGATTCCTCAACAACACATGTTCGTTTATTGAAAATTCTATATGCTTTACTTCAGTTAGAATATCCTAGGAAAATTCCTTCATCTCTTCTTGAATCAAATTTTCCTAAGTTATCTTTACCATTATTATGAATGAAACACTTACAACTGAAGATGTGTAAATGAGCAAGATTCGGCTTCCTTCCTTTGTATAGCTCATATGGTATCTTTCCAAGTTTTGTTCTTATGTAGGCTCGGTTTAAAACATAGCACGCTATGCTCATTGCATTGGCCCAGAAAACTTGAGACACGTTCTTTTCATTCAGCATTGCTTTAGCCATTTCAGTGAGCACTTTATTCTTACATTCCACGACTCTATTTTGTTGTGGTGTTCTTGGAGCATAGGAATTGTGATCAAAGCCATTAGAATCACAATATTCTTCAAAGGATTGATTTTCAAATTCTCCACCATGATCTGTCCTGATACCTGAATGGACATACCTTTCTCATTTTGCACTTTCTTGGCAAAAACAATGAATTCTGCAAAGGTTTCATCCTTTGATGACAGAAAAATAGTCCATGTAAATCTAGAGAAATCATCAATAATGACCAATGAATATAAGTTGCCACCAAAGCTTTTAACTCTTGCTAGACCAACTAAATCTATATATATCAGTTGAAGTGGTCGATTTGTTGTAATCTCATTTTTCGATTTGAAAGATGATTTAGTTTGTTTACCCTTTTGACATGCGTCACAAATCAAATTGTTTTTAAAACTTACTTTAGGTAAACCAAGAACTAAATCCTTTTTGAGTAGTTTGCCTTGTTGGTGCATGTTGACATGAGCTAGTCTCTTATGCCATAACCAACTTTCATCAGCATTACTCATAAAACAATTTTCAGAATCATTTCTATTAATATCAATTGTATAGCAATTACCTTCCCTTTTTGCTCTGAGCTTTGCCTTGATATTTTTCTTATCAAGTTGTAAGTCTTTCTTGTTGATGATCAGACATTCTTTTGAATCAAATATTATCCAATTGTCTTTATCTACACTTTGACTTACGCTCAGCAAGTTATGACACAAGCCTTCAACATAATCTACATCTTTGACTTGTATTCCTTTGTCATTTTTTATTTCACCGATTCCCGCTATCTTTCCGGATTGATTTCCTCTAAATTTTACCTTTCCACCTTCCTTGGCATGCAGTGTGGTAAAACTATCGAAATCTCCGGTCATATGTCTAGAGCATCCACTGTCTATGTACCACTTGTTGTTTTTGGATGCTTTGAAACATATCTGCAATTAAATACGATTAAATCTTAGGTACCCACTTCTTTTCGGGTCCTTTTGGGTTAGTACAAGAAATTTTCAAAATATATGAGCCTTTAGGTACCCATTTGTAGGTTCTTATCGTTCCTTTCTTCTTATGAATGCATGATGAAGTATAATGACCTTTTCTATTACAATAATTACAATGAGCAAAAGGATTTGAAGTATGCACAGGATGCTGAAAATAATTTAAGTATGATTTACCTCCTGCTTTCTTTCTTCCTTTCCTTTTGTCTGATTTTGGATCATATCCAATTCTAGATCGATCATTTACAAATCGTTGAGCTTTTAGAATCACATTTAGCATTTTACTTCCTTTAGTGAATTTTTCAAGAGATTTAATAAGATCGGTGTTTTTTTTCAAAGAAGTGCAATTTTCACAATCCTTTTCAAAATTCTCTTTAATCTCTACTTCAAGAATTTTGTTTTTCTTTTTGAAAACAACTAGTTCTTTAACTACTTTGATGAATTCATAATGTAAAGCATTATATTCAGAAAGTAATTCATCATAGGTAGGATCAGAATCAGTTACCTCTTCTTTTGTTTCCTCTTGAGCAACTAGACATATATTGGCTACTTCCTCTTCATTGCTTTCTTCGTTAGAAGAATTATCTCCCCATATGGCAGATACAAAAGCTTTCTTCTTGTTATAGAATTTTCCTTTTCTCTTTTCTTTATTCTTTTGAATCAGCTCTTGACATTCTGATTTGAAATGTCTTGGCTTACCACATTCATAGCAGATAATGTGTTCTTTATTGCTTGTTCCTCCTTTCTAAAAATTTTTGAATCCTTGGCCTTTCTTATAGAACTTTCTGAATCGTTTCATGATTAGGCCCATTTCATCATCATCAAGCTCTTCATCTTCATCTTGTTCTTCTTCTTTAACTTTCAGTGCTAGACATCTTTTCTTTTTGTCACCAATATCATCTAGTTCTCGTTTGAATTTTAATTTACTTTCATATTCAGAAAGACTTCCGAATAGAGAAGCAACTGATCGTATTGATTCAACTTTTGCTTCCTCAATTGCAGTGACCTTTGCCTCCCAGTCTTTAGAAAGAATATTTACAATCTTTCGTACTTGGGTATGTTGATCATAGACTTTTCCAAGTGCTGCAAGTTGATTAACAAGGTAAGTATATCTAAGTTCAAATTCAGTTATCGACTCACCTGACTTCATTCAAAGTAAATCAAATTCAGTAACCAGAGTATTGATCTGGTTTTCTTTTATTCCAGAAGTTCCTTCATGAGCTGTTTCCAGAGCTTCCCATATTTCTTTAGTTGTTGGGAGTGTACAGATTCTGAAGTACTCATTTTGACTCAAGGCACTTTGAATCATTAAAATTGCTTTGCTATTGAGTGTGATGAGTTTCTTGTCATTCTCATCATATTCTGCTGGAGTCTTGGGAACTCTTTGTGAATCTACAATCTTTTCAGGTTTGTAGTTTCCACTCTCAAACACATCCCATAGCCCATATTCTGTAGCCATTACGAAGACTCTGAACTTTGCTTTCCAGAATGAGAAATGTTTGCCATTGAAACCCAGAGGTCTTGTGATAGAAGCTCCGTCAGGAAGAATGCCTTCACCTATGCTTGCCATTGGATCCTTCTTAGGCTATTAAACCTAAAGAAGAAGACTTACGCTCTGATACCAAATGTTAGTTCAAGCGTTTCACCCAAGAGGGGGTGAATTGGGTGATTCCAAAAATTTTGTCGTGTATAAGGAAATCTACGGAATATTAAAACAGTTAAGGGTAAAGAGAAATATCACCGTAGTATACACCGTACGTCCAGTCCTCAGAGTATCTCTGAGGGTTTTCACTATATTCTCCAAGATTTAGTGGGTTTTTGGCACTTCAGTACACAGCAAGTTCCTGCACCTGGTCAGTCGCTCCCCCTTACACGTTGTAATCAAATCCCCAACTCAAGGTTCCACTACCTTGAGTTGCCTCAATATCAAATATTGAGTTTGTAATGAAACACTCTCTCACAGAGCAAATATATATTCACTGAAGTACAAATGAATGAGTATATGAAAACAAAGCACTAAGTGTATTCATCGATGTATGATTGCTTGTTCTCAGTTGTTGTGTTTTACTCTTTGAATGCTCCATATATATAGATGATTTGATAATGACCATTGCAACATTTTCTTCTCACCCATTAGAGTGTGCGCAGCCACTGTTGACTTTTCCATATTTTGAAAAATATCAGTTTGCGGTAGGTGGCGGTAGGTAGCATTTGAACGTTGCATTTGACTTTCCTTATTTGGTAAGATCTCTTCATTGTTTATCTGCGAATATGCTAAGAATACTAATACAATGAAGGGTTAATCATATAGAAAACAATTTAATGAACATTCGATGAAAAGCATAATTTATGGACTGCCTTACTCGAGTGGCTACTCGAGTGATCATATCTGTTACTCGAGTAGTCCCCTGGGTAACCCTATAAAAAATATGGCAGTGGAAAACTTAACATGTTACTCGGGTAAGACATGGAGTAAAAGAAATCACAAACCTTGGAAATACCTATTTACTCAAGTGGTTACTCGAGTGGGCATGTTTTTATCTTCATTGGCTACTAGGGTGATCATTATAGTAAACTGCTTACTCGAGTGGCTTCACTTTTCTGCAAACGTTACTGGAGTGATCCCTCGAGTGGCTTGTAAATAGACTGGCAGATTACTCGATTACTCTCTCGAGTAATGACATCAAATTTTTGACAGAGAGTTTTACTATCTAGTTACTCGAGTGGCTACTCAAGTGGCACTTCATATAACTCTGCAGATTACTCAGGTTATCCCTCGAGTAATGCTGTTTTTCTCATTGGTTACTCAAGTGGCTACTCGAGTGATGAGCTGCATTTCTTGGTCGAGAGTCATTGGAAGATTTTGGACCTAGTTACTTGAGTGGCTACTCCAGTGATGCCTGTGAAAATCTGGTTACTCGAGTGGCTACTCGAGTAATGGTCTATATAACTTTGCAGATTACCTGAGTGGTCCCTCAAGTAATGTCGTTTAAAATTTGGTAGTTCCTCACTGGATGAAAATTTGCTTGCTTACTCGAGTGGTTACTCGAGTAATGGCTTCTATTACCCGAGTGCCTATTTGAGTAAGCCTTCTTAAAAATTGTTAATCACTTCCAGTGCTGACTCCAAGTTATGTTGTTTACTTCCAGTGCTGACTCCAAGTAATGCTATGCTACGTTGTTCAAATCTAATTGTTTGTTATCAAATCCTTTCGTATTATTGATCCAAACTTTGTTATCACCAAAACATATGGGATCTAACAGGAGGGTCGCCAAGTGGTTCCTCCAGAGGGTTGTAACTTCCTCTGGTGCTATTGAAGGCCGGGGATTCCTGAGTTCTATGCTCGTCCCTTGCCCTTTGCACTTCAAACATCTTTGCCATTTCAAGTTGAAGCTCTGGCAATAGCTCTTGTCGAAGCTTGTTGCGAAGGTTGGCCTCGATCTCTCGTTTGAGGTTCTCTCGAATCTTGGCCACAAGGTCCTTACTAGGTCCAGCTTGTGACGAATAATGTGAGTCTCGTTCAAAATACCTCGCGGCACTAACTCCCCGTGTCTCTCCTCGAACACGACCAAGGTCATCTGCCTTCCCAATAGCCGTTGACAAGATGTCCATCCGTCTACTTTGATTGAATGAACCTTGGCTACTCTGATATTTCAATTCATCCTGTAGCATACAGTTTATCATAAATGTATTAAAACCACTCACGATATGCAAAAAATTAGGTACTTATGGTATAACTACTTACAATCCTCGTAGCAACCTCAGCAACAGTCGGATTTATGTACTTCCCAGCCTTAATACTCCCTGCTTTCCATTTATTGTGACGTGGAGGAGGTACTGGTGGCTGGATAACAATGCTAGGATCAGATTCCGCTACTTCCTTCATTTTCTCTAACTCTTCTTGCATCATTTGCCGCTCAAGCTTCCGATATCCACCACGAGACATGTAATATTGATATTTATTTTCTGATTACCTTTGTGCATTTGCTGCACTTAATTTCTATGAATGAAAAACAACAAAAAATAAATCAACGATATCAAGTATATGAAAACTAAAAGCTCTATATCATGATGACAAAAATCTTACCAAAAACTCAGGATCTGCTCATGATGCCGCAAACAACCTCCAGTCCTCTAGAGACAAATACGAATAATGTGTACATGGATCCTGACCCCTAAGGGCCCCTCAAATGTACCGTGCTGTTAGCTTGTTCTTGAAACATTTCCATCATACACGAACCTCATCCATCCAATGCTTATACATCTCCCTGGTGTCTGGGACATCGTATGTTTACTGCAAGGTAAAACATAAGATTATTATATTTGAAACAATAAGAATAAAGCTACAATTACCATAGATGCATCAAAACTTATATACCAAAAGTTGCAGCCAAATCATGTCTTTCATTTTTGGGGGAACCAATCTCCAATTATCATAGGTAATGCGCACTTTGCTTCGACCTAAAAACCCTACGTAGCTAATGAAGTGGACTTCCTCAGGACCAACTGGATTCAGATTGTAATCGAAGTCTGTATGCAGACTCTCCTGTTGATGTTCATGACGTGTAACAAATACTCCCATCTTTGTACAGCCTCTAACCCTCCTTCTTGCAATGGGTTCATCTCTAGGCCTTTCGTTATTGCTAGGGCTTTCGTCATCTCTACACCTTTCGTCATTACTAGAGTTGTCTATATTCCTATTAACACAAAAAGCATCATCAAAAACATAAATAAATTGCAATAAAAATGAAATAAACTAAGCTGGAAGTAAAACAAAAAAAGCACACAGTTCTCATTTATAAATTAAGGTCTTACTCTATATTGTTTCCCATAGTCCTTCACCATGGTCATTTCTTACAGCATATTCGTCATCATCTACCAATTCTATTTCATTTGTTCGAGGTGGAGTTGTTGTGAAAGGTGGTGTGTCATCAAGGTTGAAGGTTGGATTACCATACTTCTGTTTTTTACTTTTAAGGACAATGGACATATTTTTGCTCGCAGGATCGGTGACATAAAACACTTGTTTCGCCTGGCTTGCTAAAATAAAGGGCTCACTTCTATAGCCAACTCTTCGAAGATTGACTGAGACAAATCCAAATTGTTTTTCTATTACCACAGCATTATTGCTAACCCACTTGCATTTGAATAAAGCAACTTTGAACTTATTGTATGCCATCTCCCATATTTCTTCTATAACTCCATAATAGGCCATAGACGCTAATATAGGGTTTTTGTCTCTCGAACTGAAAAGTGGATAGCTTCAACTTCTATCATGACCCTACTATTTTGCATGGTACTTCTGTCATCTTTCTCTTTCGTATAGAAAGAATAGCCATTTATATCATAACCTGTCCAAGTAATGACCTGAAACGAATGCCCCTTAGCTAGCTACTCGATTGTCTCAGACACACCGGTCTAGTGCAAAATCTTTTCCTCGAATCACTGCATGAATGCCTTATTTTGCTCAATAGCAATCTACATGTCATTCTTCCTTGGAATCTTGTTCTTCAAAGTCTTTCTGTGTTCATCTATGTAAGGTTGAACCTCTTCCATATTATTCAGGATATACAAGTGGGCTTGCAACACCTCTTCACGAGGAACATTCTTCACTTTCAGCCCTCGTATTCCCTTACTTCTCCCCTCTTTATGCCGAGATTGTTCCTTCTTCCCTGACATATAATCTTTGCAAAAATCCATAGCCTCCTCAACTACATATATTTCTACTATTGAGGCTTTTGGTCGATAAGGATTTTTAGAATACCCTTTTAAGATCTTCATGTATCGCTTGAAAGGGTACAACCATCTCAAGTAAACTGGACCGCAGAGCCTTACCTCCCTTACCAAATGAACTACCAAATGCACCATTATATCAAAAAATAAAGGAGGAAAATGCATCTCTAGTTGTGACAAAATAATGTAACCCTCATTTTCCAGTTCATCCAACTTTTTAGTGTCAATGACTTTATTACAGATAGCATTAAAGAAAATGCATAATCTTGTTATAGTGTTTCGTACTTCATCTTC
The DNA here is from genome assembly GCA_963242795.1 of Inga leiocalycina. NCBI lineage: Eukaryota > Viridiplantae > Streptophyta > Magnoliopsida > Fabales > Fabaceae > Inga > Inga leiocalycina. Next base: position 34,948,011 of record OY725328.1, read on the forward strand.
CATTATGCCTCTAATAGCTACCGGCAATAGTTGTTGCATCAACACATGATAATCATGGGACTTCATTCCCACTAACTTCAAATCGTCCATTGAGACACATATTCTCACATTCGAGGAATACCCTTGCGGCACCTTAATTTCATGTAAAAACCCACACAAACTTCTTTTCTCTGCTTTTGATAGTGTATGCGATGCTGGCTCCATGTATGCCCTCCTACTATCATCTCTTAGTTGTGGATGTAACCGTTCTCTTATTCCCATATCAACAAGGTCTAATCTCGCACTAATCTCATCCTTAGTCTTCCCTGGTTGTGTAAAAGAGTACTGATAAGGCTATCACAAACATTCTTCTCCACATGCATCACATCAATACTGTGTCTCACGTCAAGCGAACGCCAATATGGAAGATCAAAGAAAATGGATCTCTTCTTCCATTGTTCTTCTCACCTGCAATCCTCTGATTCTTACCAAAAGTGACATTGATACGTTCCACTCGACTGTAAACTTCCTCTCCAGTTAATGACTTTAGAGCGATTCTATGCTCCGGTAAGTTATTAAAACGCTTTCTGAGCCTACGATATGGGTGGAACCGATGAAGAAATCTCCTGTGGCCAAGGTAGATAGTTTTTCTTCCATGCTTTAGTTGTTGGAAGTGTATGTCTACTTCACATATTAGGCATACTTTATGACCCTTCACGCTGTACCCTGACAAGTTTCCGTACGCAAGGAAGTCGTTTATCGTTGTGAAAATCATTGTACGTAGCTTGAAAGACTCCTTCTTATAAGCATCAAACACATCTACGCCTTCCTCCCACAACTTCTTCATGTCCTCAATCAAAGGCGCCAAATAGACATCAATATCATTCCTTGGCTGTTTTGGTCCAGAAATAATCATATATAGCATAATATACTTACGTTTCATACATAGCCAAGAAGGCAAGTTGTATATTACAAGGAGAACCGGCCATGCACTATGTGTGCTAGTAAGAGTTCCATACGGATTGATGCCGTCTGTACAAAGCCCAAGCTGAAGGTTTCTTGACTCGCTACCAAATTGAGGGAACATTTCATCTATTTTTTGCCATTGTGGAGAGCCAGCTGGGTGCCGAAGATATTTCCCATCAGATATTCTCTCATCAGAATGCCATCTCAACTTCTTCGCTTTTGTTGCAGTCGTAAACAAATGTTTAAAACGTGGTATTATTGGAAGATACGACATAACCTTTAAAGGTTGCCTTTTACTTGTCACATCGCCACAACCACCATTTTTTTTTCATTTTGTATTGTGCAGTTTTATACTTAGGACACTCATTAAGACCTCCATACTCATTTCTGTATAGTACGCAGTCATTAGGGCAAGCATGTATCTTTTTATACTCCATACCCATCGTAGACAGGATTTTCTTGGCCTCATACATACGATTTGGAAGTACATTATCCTCTAGAAACATATCACACAATAGTTCAAGTAGCAATGTGAAACTACTATCGGTCCACCTACAAGTTGCCTTTAAGTTAACCAAATGTAATGTTCCCATCAGCCGCGTGTACTTACTCCCACGGTACAATGGTGTCTCTGCATCACTTCGCAGGCTGTCATACTCCTGCTACTGCGCAAAGGATTCTACCTCAACATCGTGAATCATTTTCTCCATTCTATCTTCATCTATGATATTCACATCTTACTTCTTGTGCGACGGACAATCCATTACTTCCTCACCATGCCATATCCACCTTGTGTATCGCAGATTTATTCCATCACAAAGTAAGTGATCCTTTATGACATCAACATCCCGTCAACTCTCATTCAAACAATTGACACAAGGACACAAATACTTCCCATTTTTTGCAGGAGCATTCTTTTTAGCGAATTCAATAAATTCTTCCACCCCTTTCTCATATTCTTCATTAGTTCTCAAAGCATTCATCCAACTATGATCCATTTTGTTACCACCTAAGCCATTCCCAATAACATTCACACGTTTAGTACAATTGTCAATGACATATGATGAGATTGCCTTTTTTCACATTTTTCAACAAAAATTTCGACAGAATTTCCCCTTAAAAGTAAGACATCCCAAAATTTCAAGCAACCCTATCTCTCCATTACACGAATAATAATCATACTACTTACTATATTATTATATTAAGGAAACTACATTCATAATCTTACCAATCTGTTTAATTGTTGTTAATTTCATCAAAATCATTCAAAAGCTCCATTTATTTATAATAATATATATGCATTGCCTTTAAATTACATGGAATGGCTGTGTATGAAAAAAAAATTTTAAACCATGAATAGTAGCTTATTTTAAGTTCTATGCAAAACATGAGTCCATATAATAATTTTCTATATAAAACAGAATAGTTTTTTCCCCAAAGATGACAAATGAAGACATGAAGATAGAAATATACATATATGTAGTTGCAGTTTTGTTATAAAATCCTCAAAAAAAGGGTGATTTGATTAAAATTAAAATAACCCCTACTCATTCTATTTAGGTCATGTCGAGTCATGAGACAATAGTCATTAATATGTCACACTATTATAAATTTTATAAAAAGACACACTATTGATTTATCTAAAAATGTTCCGTTTGCAGTACACCAAGAAAAATATCATGTTAACTTTTGCGAATGAGAAAGACTTGAAAATTTAAATTAGTAGAAGCATCATTAAAAAAAAGTAAAAAGTATTGTAGTAGAGTTCCCTAATACAATTTAAGCAATATATAAGCACACCAAACACACCAATCTCAACCATCTCAATATAAGCAATATATAAGCACAATTAACGTGATATTTCCTATTGCCTAGGCTTTTCACATTGCAAGTTTTACTTTAATTTATTCAAGTAAATTTATATTTCAAAAAGAAAATAAACCATTTTGTTACAAAAAAAAGAAGAAGAAAATAAACTAACCTGATGAAGGGGGCGCCGACTGCTATGTATGCTGGAGAGGTAGTGAGCAGCACGGTGGGGAGGTACACCAGAGGTAGAGAAAGCAAAGAACCACAGTGGTGTGGAGGTGTGGATGACTATGGAAGGAAGGAGGTGGAGGAGAGCAAAAACCTACACTGTGGAGGAGGTGAAGTTGCAGAAGGGTGGCCTGGTGCGTGCATCCTTCAATGGATTTCAAGTAGAGGAGGTGAAGTTGCAGAAGGGAGGAGTTGAAGAAAGAAAGAGTGTGGTCGACGGACAATCAAGGAGGGAGGAGGAAGAAGAGTAAAGGCACTTTGGTCAAAAAAGGAGGGAATGGGAGTGAAGATGGAGAAGACGCATGTCAGACACTTGTCTGACATGCACAGGGATGCCTTTAGGCATCCTAAATGCCATTTGGGATGCCTAAAGTCAGACTTTAGGCGTCCCAAGTGGATTTGGGACACCTAAACCAAGACTTTAGGCGTCCCAAACTTTAGACGTCCCAAAATTATTTTGGGACGTCTAAACCCAGCTCCTGGCGCTAAAAGAAATTTACAAAATTTATATTTCGCGCCTGGAAGAACTTTATGCGTCCCAAATTCAAATTTGGGACGCCTAAAGTTTTCCCTACATACAAAGAAGTACGAAATTGCCATCGCCTGCCTTTTTAACCACCCAATTTTAAATTTGGGACATCCTTTAGGGTGGTTATATCCTAATTCTGTAGTAGTGTGGGTAAAGGCGAGGTGGCGGTGGCTGTCAGGGACACGTGGCGACTACCGGTAAGGAATATGTGGAGGCTCATTATGAGGACATGTGGCAATTTAAATTATATAAAATAAATATTTTACGACAGATTAGAGACGGAGATTCTGTCGCTAATTAGTGACGGAAAATTCCGTCGCTAAAGTCCATCTCTAATTTGAGATAGAATCTAGCGACGGAATTTTCTATCTCTAATTTAGCGAAGGAAAATTCCGTCACTAATTAGAGACGAAAATTAGCGACAGAATTTTCCATCGCTAATTTAGCGACGGAATTCATCTCTAATTAGCGACAGAATTTAAAATTCCGTCTCTAATTAATTAGTAACGGTCTTTTTACCGACGGAACAAATTCCGTGGCTAAATGAATTAATGACGGAAATTCTGTCGCTAATCCAATGTTTTTTAGTGATTTCACAAGGGTTGAAGCTTAGGAACGTGTTGTTCCACAAAAACTAAAAAATAGTTTAGGAGCGTTTGTTATTAATTTTTAAAGGTGAAGAGAGAGAGAGGGGGAAGGAGAGAGAGAGTTATTTGTATATGGTTCAGAGTGCAAGGAATCAAGGAATATAATCTAAAAATAACCAGCTATTTTGAGTTTGTTTGGCATTGCATTGCAACGGCTTAAATGGACTTCGTTCCAGACTGCAAAAACCACGTTAGGTCTATAAAAATTTGTTTGGGCATCACTTTAAAAATGCAGCACTTATACCCCTTATGTCAAGTTTCAATTGAAGCTATTTTTCCTTCTTCCATGGGTCACAATTCTCATCGGATCAATTCACAGCAACCCCCTTTTGTCTATTCTTCGTATGATAAATTCTATCTCTCTGTTTTTTTTTCTCTTTTTTTTTTTTGCGCAATATCTGATTAATTCTCATTTTCTATTATATCGGTTAAATGCAAGTTTTTTTAGTTAAAAATTTAACAGTATTATAATTTGTATTTTATATATGGTGGAAAATATATACTAAATATAAATATTTAAATGTTTTTTCAGTTTTACCAATTTTTCAATAATACATTAAATTTTTATTTTTTATAATTTTAATGTTAATAATTCTCTTAAAATATCACATTATATACCTATAATATGTATTATTTAATAAAATTCATGTTCTTTTCTATCTTTTCTTTTTGTTTTGCCAACACATGTTCTTTTCTATCATTTTCATATAAACATGCTCTTTTCCATTACTTATCCTTAGTTTCTGTTCATTTTGCTATCTTAAATGGGTGAATGGCATTTTTTTTTCCATATGCACATACTATAAGCTTAAATATTCTCCTTTGGTTAGATCTCTATTATCTTTTTATACATTATTACCTGCGTCTTCTTCAAAGAATTCTTGTTCTGTTTCACTAGTTCTACTCCAAGCCCTGATTCAAATGCCAATTCTGAAAGGTTTAAAATGGCTCAATCACATAAACAATCCAATCATAAGGAATGAGTAGTTTAGCACACTAATCAATGGTTGGACAAGCCTAGCTGTCCAATCTGGTTTAATCTTCATCAAATCAGTGTTGTTAATTTCAGGGCTCTTTCATGGTTGCATTGTTTCGATGAAGATAATCTATTTAAGTCATGTTTGACTGGAGAAATACTTAGGTACTCCCAATGTACCAGCTCACATATGCTCTAGCCAATAATAATGTTATAAATCGAATAATTTTAATCTCACATGTGATCTTTGTTTTATTGCTTTAAAAATTAAAACCTTACAGGGTTCACTAAATTCCATTGATATATATAGCTAGAGACAGAGTAAGTAGTTAGGGAAAGAGTGCCAGTTTGAAAATGGAAGTTCAAGAGAGAGAAAGCATGGGGGGAGAATGCTTTGTTTACGATTGCTTCTCTTTCTCAGATTAAAGCTAGAGGGAAAGAATGAGTTTATATAAAAATCTCAATACAGAGTGAAGTTAGTAGAGAGATGCTTGTTGTAAAGCAGGACAATACAAGGTGAGGCAAGGGCGGTAGGGCTGGGCTGTTGGATGTGAGGCTGGAGGAGGCGGCGGTTCTTGAAAAAAGCCATCCATGTGACAGAAGGGGAGTTTGGGAAAGATAGAAGAGGGGCCAGCAGAGGAATTTTACACAACCCAGACATTTTTTATTTTTAGAATACTAAAACAAGCCTGACACATGAGATTAAAATATCTGAGTTGGAGCAATCTTATTGGATAGAGTATATATGAGCTGGTACACTGGGAGTACCTAAGTATTTCTTGTTTGACTGTAATTTCTTTGACTAAATCATGTAAAGGTGATTACTTTCCTTTTCACTAAATTTATAGATAAAAAAATATTTTTCATTTTTTGATGTTTAATATTTAGCCTACTTCAATTTTTTATTGTTGAGTGAGAGATTGTTGAAGGTAATCCCTTGCCCAGGCAAGGAGTATGATGGGAACCGGTGGCCTAGTTATACTAGTTTATGACACTTGCTTTGTCATGTGTCTTGGGTTAATTGTTATAAGTGTCTCGTGTTGGTTATAACAAGTTACTAGCAGTTACATACTTACATATTGTTATAAATGTCTAGTGTTGGTTATAACAAGTTACTAGCAGTTACTTACTTACATGTATTCTGTCGAAACTCACATTGTTTATATAATTGTCTCCTTTGTTTTCCTAAAACTCATATTATCCTCTACTTCCCAATCTCTGTCTTCTTCTAGTTTTCATATTCTATCCAGATTTTTACCCGTGAAAAAAAAATTAATTATTTAATTGCTGAAAGTCAAAAGTCTATATATTACTGGTATTTATGTATTTGTTTAATTGTTTATAATGGTAATTTATTGTGTAATTTGTTACCAAAGAAGTTGTCAATTTTCATTAATGAGTTGTAATTTCTTTTTTAGGTTTACTTCTTAGTATGTGTGGTGGAAATTTATGTTTTCTAACATAGATTTTATTGTGCAAGCTATTAAGGTATTTTATATTAAATTATCAAGAGGAAAGGATGAAGACACCTATGACCATAGCAGCTACGCATATAAGAATTAGTTAATTAATAACAATGAAATGAGCAACACATTAATGACAAACAAAATAATGGAATAAAATTTATTTATAAATGAGCAACACATTAATGAAAAATAAAATAATGCATGGAATAAAATTTATTTATAAAATAATAAATTTTATTTCATTATTTTATTTTTTAAAAATCTTTTTATTTTGTACTTCATCACATCAACCATTAACAAAGATCCAACAAAAAAAACTATAGATACAATTAAAAATCAATTAAATTATAAGGAGCAAGGAATTAATTTTTTTTAATAAAAGATAAAATTATCTAAATGTTTTATGGATTCCTGAAAACAGACCCAACAAAGAAACTCAGTATAGAAGAAGTTTCATGGGTTTATTAATCAAAGGAGCAACCAGGATGTTGTCTACGGAGTCGCTCTTGTTCATCAGGAGAGAAGTCATTCTTTATATGGAAGATCTTTCGAATCTCTTTCGGAGTTTTTCCCTTCATCAAATCTGCCACAGTTTGACATGCCAAATTAAACAAACCCTCAATTTGTAAATAGTCGGCTCCCATTAGTATGTGAAATAGCGTATCCTCCACGTCCACCTTCATGAACTCTATGTCCCACCTCTTTAGCTCCTCCGCGTCGAGATCAGAGACTCCGTTGTTGCCTTTGGCGGCGTGCTTCTCGCAATATTTAATTACTTTCACTAATATTTCACTGTTCATTTTAGTTATTGGGACTTGGCTGTCAGTAGAGACGCTAACATCCCCCAGCATACGATTCAGAAGCTTCGATTGCATCACCGCATTGACAGTCATCTTGAATTCGCCCCCATCGCTGCTCACCACAGTAATAGCCTCCACAGATGACGACATGGCTGTTGCAAGGATTAGTGATCTCTTGATTATTAATTGCTCAATAGAGAGAGGCGGGAAATAATTCTAAAACACCTGGCCTTTGAGAGTCTTCCTTTATTTATAATGACCATTTGAACGGATTTAAACTTCGTTGATAATATAAGCAGGATAAAGATAAGTTCCGAATATCTTAATTTAAAATAACAAGATTTTGTTATCGTTTCACTAAAAAAGATTTTCTCATAACTAGTCACTTCCTTTAAATTTTATTTTAATTACTTTAGGACTCATAATTTTACTTTTTATCTTTTAATATTTTTCCTATGTCAATAAAATATGATATTTAAATTATTTTATGATTAGCTTTATTATCTTGCAATAAAAGATTATCTTTATTATCTTTATCTATATAAGTTTTCTTTTCTTTTTTCCCCAAAACAAAGTCATTTAATATTCATAATAATAATTTAAAAGGATTTTAAAATTTGAGATGGATAAAATTTTAAGGATAAATATAATTTGTTAATATTTTAATTTAAATTAACAAGATTTTCTTACTATATCACTAAAAAATGATTTTTCCAAGACTAGTCAATTTGTTTAAATTTTATTTTAATTATGTTTAGGACTAATAATTTATTGATGAAATAATATTTTATTGGAACGAATATGTATATAAGAAATTAAATATGAGCCTTTGTTCATTTCCATAATACTTGCGGTCTAAATTTAAAATCAAATGTATCATATCCATATATATGTATGTGTGTATATATATAATCTTGTTAGCTGGGAAAATGATGCGCAGGTCCCAAGGACCGAAGATAATTACAGTTATATCTCTCTTCTACCCTTTTTCCCTTCGGTTCTGGTCAATTATTCCAGAATCTTAACATGGTTCCTTGGACTTTTATGTATTTCATATAATGTAAAATTGCTTTACTATTTAAATAGTATGTTCTTAATTTCTCTACCAAGGAGAATCACCTAGAAAAATACAATGGTAAGTTAGATTTAGTACTTATCATGATTTTTATCTCAACTATAGACCATGTGTATTGTACTTTACTGCACTTCTTTCTGGATTCATAGTGTTGCTATTGCTTGATATGAACTTTGGTGTTGCTTCTGAGTCTGCCTCCTAATGCATTTAGAACTGCCCTTAAACCATGACTAGCTATCCTTAAAGTGTTTTTTAGACAACGAGTCATCCTAGTGAGGGTATTCCTGATCCAACTAACCCAAATCAAAGCAAGCCTAGCAATGCTCCTAGCTAGGAACATAGTGAGCCAAGTAATCGGCGTAGATGAAGGGATAGGAGAGCTACTCGATTGAGAGACATTCCTCTCAATCGAAATACCAGGGAAAAGATTCTGATTGAGTTTGATAGTTATTAGAAACCAATCGAGCCTAATGCCCAACGGTATAGGAGTTTTGTCGGCCTCCTAGCACGCAACAAGCCTAGCATCTTGATAGAGCAATGGGGAAATGTGGATAAAGGTGTGAAGCGACATATTTAGGAAACTATCCAGCTCACTTACGACATTCCTGAGAGTGAAGTCTTGTATGACAAGATAATGACTTATTGTGATGAACTCTGGAGAAAGTTTAAGACAAGTCTAGCCAACAATTACGTACATATCGAGGTGGAAGAAGGTTAGCCTCTTCCTAATCTGTGCGATCAGTATTCTTTTATTGATGAACAGACTTGGCAAGAATTTAGACGGCTTTGGATTGCTCCAGAAGCATTGGTGAGTTGACTTATTTTGCATTTGATTTGCTTATGAATTATGAATTGTCTTTATTGATTTACAATGACTTAATTTTGATTTCTTATTCTCAGGAAAAAAGGAAAAAGGCCTAAGAGAGTGGTAGAAAGAATGATTGCCCCCATACAATATCTCGTAGGGGTTATGCGAAGGCTGAAAAAGACTTGTTGGCAGGCAAACGGAAGAGATTGGAAGAAGCATCTCAATCCGATCCTTTTGTTCTTCTTTCTCCACCATTTCTGATACGTCACGAAGAGAAGTGGTTGTTTGCTTACCAAAAGAGGAGCGGGTCTTATATGAGTGAACAATCTCGTATAGTCAGTGTGAAAATTGTAAGTATTGTTGTTTACATGTTGTTATTAATTATTTAGTATACAAATTTCATTACTAACATTTGTCATTTGTGTCTTACAAGAGGAGGTTTAAAAAAAATAAGCTGAGGGATCATTTAGGTCGGATGGGAGGAATGATATCCTAACCATAACTACAGGAAAACCTGAGCATCCCGGTTGTGTCAGGGGGATTAGAGGAGGGGTAGGCATAAGGGATTACTTTGGAGCACCCCTATGCCGTTCCTCAAGTAGTATGGTGACTAGGGAGGAGATGGAGCGTATATTGTCCACTGTGAGGGCGGAAGCTAGGGCCAAGGCAGAAGCATCATTTGATGCACAAATTGAAGAAAGGTTCTGCAAGATGAAGGAGGAATGGATGATCATGACGAGCACAAGACAAGCAGATACCAGTGCTCCCCAAGCTCATTCCCTCAGCCCTAAATAGAGCACTAAAGGGAGTTGCATTGGTCAGTCACTATAGGGCCCTGGAAAAGAAATTGGTGAGCCTTGTGACTTGTTTGTGGAGGATCCTCTGAGATGATGGTTGCATGGGGGAGCGTGCACAACTTGGGATCAATTGTCCACCACCAAGATATAAAGGATGATCAAGTCAGAGTGGCAATTGAAGAGGTGATCGTTGCAGATGCACCTCTCCCTATCCCTCTTAATGACTTTAAGGTTGTGGGCGATGTCATCAACTCTTTCATCTTATGGCCAAAGAAACTTGTTTTTGATTGAGTTGAGGAATCCCCGCCACCTCCACCTCCACCTCCCTCTACTCAAGATGTTTCATGGCTTCCATTAAATGTCATGCAGTAAGTGATTTTGATGGCATATGATACGTCCTTTGCAATAAGAGATTGGGCTACTGAGTCAGCTGTTGGCAAGTCAGGGGCGAAATGCTATCTTGAGAGGGATAATTTAATGTTCCTGGTAGCTCCTTTGCAACAGCTTACGATTTTGATTGTCTAGCTCTTTTTAATGTAAGTATCTTATCAAATTAGAAGTTAATATTTTACAAATTACGTCATTAAAATTTGATTTAATGTCCCTGCTTGAATTATTGTAGGTGCATGCATTGTAGGTTAGTTGAATTTGGCAAAACTAATAAATTTGGAGTCCTATGCCTAGTTCAACTCTACGACAAAGGGACCACTACTTCTATCATACACACATACTTATCGCACAGGCTTAATGAAACCTCAATTGAGTGTTTCTTGGCTCCATATTTGCATGGGTAAGAAACAAATTTATATTTCATAATATACATAATGTTTCATATTTTCTTAAAAGTCTTCCCTTTTTTCAGTGATCATTGGCAATTGGCTATTTTATGCAAGAAGAGTTATTCTGTCATCCTCTTATCTCCCTCCACCTCATCATGCCAACTAGTGAATTGAAGAAGAGCTTGAACGCGTAACTTTTCTTGCATTATTAATTACCTTTCGTGTGCAAAATTTATAGAATTTGTGTAAAATAAGTAACCTTTTTGATTTTGATGATATAGGGCTATGCAGACATTCCAACATGCTACTTGTGGTAGGCCTATGCGTGAGGTAAAAGACCCTACATGGATCTTGCCAAAGGTTAGTTACATATTAGTTTGTTTTAAGAATGTATTCAATAATAAGCCATGCTTTAATTTTATACTTGTTTTAATGATATCATATTATTTTTCAGACCCATAGGCAACCACCGAGGTCCAACTTGTGTGGGTTGTATATTTGAGGCACATGTATAATATTATTACCCTAGGCACGACAGAACTTACTGAAGAGGTAAATGTATATATATTTCAAAAATTTTGAATTACTTTTATTTTTTTAAAGTGAAGTTAATGTTTTGCCTGGCTTTGGTGTTTCAGATGTTTGAACTTGCTGACCCCTTTCCAGATGAAGATATTGAGCATATTCGCAATTGTTGTCCTAAATTCATTTATGAACTCTTACAACAGTGAGTTCTTGTAAAACTGAGGAATTATTTTGTATATATTGATGAATTGATATGTTGGTTGGTTGTAAATATTGTTGGTTGCATGATTTGACATGTTTGTTGGTTTTAACATGGTTTTTGTATATTTTGATTAATTGACTTGTTGGTTGCATGATATGACATGGATGAGTTCATTTATGCATATATATATGATGGTTTTAAACGAAACATTATACATGGGGATATATGACATGTTACAAGTTCCCAATTCAATGAGAAAATTAAAGCAAAAGGACATAGTAAGTAGAAGCAAACTGAACACCATATGGCACTTAAAAAGTATGGCAATGGAGGTAGTAATTCAAGAATGTGTTCTGGTAACTAACCTAATCACAAACAATTAAAAAAAATATATAACACTTTTAAGACCGGTTATAATTGTAACCGATCTTAAAAGTTATTTTAAGACCGGTTACTAATATAACCGGTCTTAAAAATTAAATTTTTAAGACCGGTTTTATGTACAACCAGTCTTAAAATAAATTTTAAGACCGGTTTTAATTATGCCACATTAGCATTCCATTACATGTCATAATCGGTCAATGTTGGCCCACGTCATCTATTAACCACACCACGTCAGTGCCACATCATTGGTTAAGGGTTGACTAGTCGATAGCCAACCATTAACTTTGACCAATCAAAGGTCAGCCGTTGATAGTTATTTTTTTTAAAAAAATAAAAATAAAATTAAAAGGGAGAAAAATGACATGTGGCGTGTGTGGCCCACTAGGGCCACTGTTTGCCACCTAGCTGGCATTGTCAGAGAGGAGAGGACGCATGGAGTCAGGTGAGCCAGCGTGTGTCATCGGTCGATGTCCGTAAGGCAGCACGTGAACCACTTAGAGTGGGACTTGTTGGATTTTTCTAATTATTCAGGAGTTTTTGATCCAGACACCTTCTAGGGGGTGAAGGCATGTGGGAGCTCCAATTTAGACATGGTTCATTCCTAAATATCACTAAATTCAAGAGCTTCAATTTCAAATATAGTTTGCATATATTTGAAGCATGTTTGATACGATTTGAGTCAAAAAGGTTCTTATATACGCTTAGAAATTCCCAAAAATGTTCAAATTGAGTCTATATTAATTCTATTATTTTTGGGATATGTTGATTTACTTATTAAGATTAAATGATCCTTTAAAATGGGAAATTGTTCAAAATGAGTTCTTAAATATGAGATCATATCCAACCTTGACTCAATTCTTGAAGATAAAATCTGAAACTTACAACATCTTGAAATTATTAAATAATAATCAGTCCTCCAATGCTTCTAACCACATTGAATCAATTATGAGTGAAGCAATGTCTTCTAAGTTAACCACTTTGCCATAAATATTGTGATAAAGGACAAGATAGATAGAGATGCTGGAATCATCTCATCAAGTGAGAGGTAAGCTGCATATACTGTTGGAAATTATGCCATAGGGGTCAATCATTGTACTTTGAATATTATTAATTTAATGAATTTTCTTCATTATGTTATCATATTATTTGCATGTTCATTGTGATGACTGCATCTTTGGATAAATCATAAAGATTGTCCTAAATATCCTTAGTCGGTCATCTATGCGGGAGTAGGGATGAAATAATATCAGTGTGACTTTGATAAGATATGGAGATACGAATCAAAGTCTTAGGCACTTGTAAGAGTACAAGGTGTTGGACAGACCCGTTATGAGAAAGCTGCATGGATCAAGTCATAAGCTTATCTCATTTATAACCATGTCACAATACCCTTCGACCTGAGGCTATCATGGATTCCTACATGAGAATTGCTAAGCTTTGAACTAGTCAAAAGTCACCTTTGACTAGGTGATGATAAAGGCTACGATAGGGCTTGGTGATTTTTCATGCAGAGGAAAAATGGTGAAGATGGAATTTTTCCCTCACATTAGTAGAGAGATATTACCGGGCCTCTTGATGAGTGAGTCTGAGAAATGTATGGTCATATTATGATAGAAAGGAGTTTTGCACTTCTATTGTCAGACTACTCAGGAATCGAGAAAGTAATGGTCAGGAACAGGAGGATGACATTGTCTATGCCTCATCCTTGACCAAAATATCATGTGACAAAAGGGACATGACATGGTTGTATAACAGGTTGCATCGTGTTAACAATTCTCATATGAATTGGGTAGTCGCAATGTCTTGCTAGAGGCCGCTTACGAATTTTGGGTTAGTACAGTTATTGGCCAACTACTAACTTCGTATTGGTCTACAGGGTCGCACACAAGAATGGCCCAACGCAAGACAATGTTTAATCTAGGGTGGACGAATTTTATGTTTATATATAGGGTTAAGGTGAAATAATACACATATGATTTTCCTCAAAATGCACCCAATACTAAATGCTTTTTTTAGGTGTAAAAGTGACTTTGTGATTTCAAAATAAGTGTGAAACTACCCTTTGACCATTAGTTTGACTTTTTTATACTTATAGTGATAACCTGTACGATGACATGGATGCTGGAGTGCCATTCTAGAAAAAAGACTTGTCGACTAGGCAATGAATTAAAATGAAAATCAAATTTTCCTGATAAATCATATAATTTAATAAAAATTAGTAATATGATATATGCATTATAATTATTTTAATTTAATAATATTGGGAATATAGGGTTTGAATACCCTTCCTCGTCAGCGCCGTCAGCGCCATCGCCTCCTAGCTTTGCAATCTCCGGATTCATTTCCTCTTACTCCTACTCTTTTCTCCTCTCCTCCTTTGCCTCCTACTCTTCACCTTCCCTTTCCTCTGTGCCGTAGATTTTTGCCTCCGTCGCTATCTCTGGAAGAAACTCTTCCACGATTCTCACAATGATGATCGGCTGAGACGATATGAGGAAGGTTGTAGTGGATGCGGCAGCGATGGGGAGAAGGGCCTCTTGCATAGGTACTTAGAGGATCAGCTTTGTCTGGTTGGATCTATGTATGAGTGTGGGGACGATGAAGATGAAGAAGAATTTGGAAGCGCCCATGATATTGACAATCTATATAGTATGACTCCTTTATTGAGCTGGTCAATTCTGTTCTCTTTACTTTTCTTTTGTTTTTTGGCTGAATAAAAGAATTTTAATATAATATGTTTTGTGTAGACAGACATCTAATTTTGATACTGGATAATTATAGATTTTTTAACTGTATTGAAGATTAATTAGTGACTGATTTTGGAGAAATTGTAACATTTCCCCGTTGAAATGACTAATTCTGTATTGAAGTTGTTTCTTATTATAGCATTAGAATTATATTACAGGTAATGAAAATTTGAGAAGCTCAAAGCTTGACAAAATTTAATTTAGGAAAGATTATTATTCCCATATAAAAAGTAGGAAATGTTGCAGATAGACTCTTCAAATTGAACACTGATTTTGCTGTATGCTGCAACATGTATGTGATTAACTATAAAGCTTCAAGCTGTATGTTACGCCTTGGTATACATACTCTTGTCTCCCAAGATGGTAGGTACTATGGAGAAAAATGAATTTGGATTCTTTAATACCAAATCGTTTTTTAATTGAGAGGGACAGAGAGAAAGAGAGTCAATGATGCTAATAGATGAAGTGATTCTCTTAAATTAGAAACATATCAAGTTCATAAATTAAGGGATTCAACTCCAGAGAAGAACACAACATTTCCCTAAAAAATTAGTAATATGATATATGTATTATAATGATTTTTCCAGAATGCCACTCTAATATCCATGTCATCATACACGTCATCACTTTAAGTACAAAAAAAGTCAAACTAATAGTCAAAGGGTATTTTTGCACCTATTTTGAAGCCACATAGTCACTTTTGCCCCTAAATGGTGTTGATGTACTTTAAGAAAAATCACATGTGTCATTTCGCACCTTAACCTTTATATATATAATATAAAAGTCGTGAAAAGAAAATTAATAATATTATATATATGTATTTTCAAAATGCATATATATATATATATATGATAATATTATTATATTGTGTTAGTTTTAAATTTAATTTATTAGATGAATTAAATTTAATAACTAACATGATAGAGAGATATAGTATCTCAAATTTAATTTAGGGTTAAGGTGCAAAAATACACATGAGTTTTTTCTAAAAGTGCATCCAACATCAAATGCTTTTTTTGAGGGCAAAAGTAACTACGTGGTTACAAAAATGGGGCAAAAGTCACATATTCCGTTAAAGAGAGGATGTTGACCGTGAACAGATTTTTTTTGACTGAACAGGGTGACGTGTAGCCTGACATGGCAATGTGAGATCTTCTTTTACTCGGCCATTGATATGAAATCATTATCCTCTTTTACACCTTCATCATTCACCTTCATCTCTCTCCCTCACCACCAGGAGCAGCAGCGAGGAGGAGGGCACTCCCCCAAGGTCGCCGGCACCATTCCATCCTCCATTAACCCTGGCGACCTACACCTTCATCATTCACCTTCATCTCTCTCCCTCACCACCAGCAGCAGCAGCGAGAAATGGAGAACAGAGAGACGTGAACCCAGACCTTCCTTCACGCCTCCACCCTCATCTTCATCTTCACGCCTTCATCTTCACTCACCACCGGCAATTTCACCATTTCACCGTCATCTTCTTCACCCTGTGGCTTCCTCTGTTTCTCTTTCACTGTTACTCCACACACCAAGTTCGAAGCAATTGTTTATGTCCAGAAGAAGGAAGAAAGAGGAAGGCACTCCCCCAAGGTTGCCGGCACCATTCCATCCTCTATTAACGCCGGCGACCTACACCTTCATCTCTCTCCCTCACCAGCAGCAGCAGCAGCGAGAAATGGAGAACAGAGAGACGTGAACCCAGACCTTCCTTCACGCCTCCACCTTCATCTTCATCTTCACGCCTTCAGAAACTAGAACCGAGCTTGCTTCCATTTCCCACTTTTAGCAAATTGAATCAACGAAAACTATCCTTGGTGATATTCATTCCCGCCATTACCCTTGATGCATAATCAAAGTCAACTAAAGAATTGGATAACTTAAATTGATAATCACATAGTTCACTTTTTCCTCCTCATTTTTTCCTGAAACATATGAAAGTTCTAATGACTAGCAAAACAGATATTGCAAATCGTATAGACTCCCTATTTCGAATAAGAAAAGACATAAATTAACTCGGTAAAAGGAATAGATCTATGCCCATAGAATAAATGCCACTGCCGACAGACTCAAAAATTTGAGTGAGAATAAATAACCAAAACCTACCTTTATATTTTGAATCAGAACCCAGATCCCTCTTATCTGCGTACCGAAGAAATGGGGGTAACCAAAATATTGCATAGAGGAACACAGCAACGGATAACAGCAAGACGAGAATGCATCTAAGGCCAATGAATTTCTGAATTTTTGAACATCTACACCCACAGCTTGCCTCCACATTCTACTCGGGATCACCGGAGGCAACACTGGAAGGCAAAGGCTGCTCTTCTTCATCTCCTCTGTTTCTCTTTCACTGTTACTCCACACACCAAGTTCGAACACGATAAGGGTGATGGAACAGAAAACACAAATGAAATATGTGGCTCTTCCCACTTTTGCCATGTCAGGCTTCTTCAATTATCATGTCAGGCTACACATCACCTCATTCAGTCAAAAAAAATTCAATTTCACGGTCAACATCCTCTCTTTAACGGAATATGTGATTTTTGCCCCACTTTTATAACCATATAGTTACTTTTGCCCTTAAAAAAAGCATTTGGTGTTGGGCGCACTTTTAGAAAAAGCTCATGTGTATTTTTGCACCTTAACCCTTTAATTTATAAGGATAAGTTAAATATATTGGTTCTTTATTTGAATTAAATAAATAGGTTAACTTAAAACTGTATGAAAGATTTAATTAAATCGAATTTATTTAATTAGCTCATCAAGATAATTAAGAGATATTCGAAATAAAATTAATCTTGATTAATTTTATTTTGAATATAGCCCTCATAGGTTATAAAATTGATAGGGCAGAAAAACTTATAAATAGATGAGAATTCAAAGCTGCGAAAAAAAACCCTAGCAAACATTGGAGGCGCTAGCACACAGTCCGTATTGGAGTAATATTCGTGTGGATACCGATAGAGGGAGCTAATCGGAAGCGTTGGTTCCTAGAGATCGAAAACCCTTAATTCGAAAAGGTATGATTCTTTCTAACTCTCTTTAAACGTCATTGATAGATCCTTAATTGGGATTGGTGAAAAATTTAAAATTATTCCACTATTCCTGCCAGTCCCAATAGATACTTCCAAGTGAGTGGATGTAAACATGGCTAAGAGGAGCTTGACACTGTAGCTAGACACTACATGACTTCATATGGTTAGGAGGGCCTATGAAAGGGAGAACCTAGTTAAAGAGATATGAATATAAGGCAAAGTTTTACAAATTTTGAATGTTCTTTCTTCATTGAATTTATGATTAAATTCTTTGTTTTTGGAATTGAATTAAGCATATTCTCTTCTTTTCATGAACATTCATGTTGTTATTTAGATGATATTATTATCTTGTTATTATAACTGCTTTGATTAAGTGGGCGCTTCTGGAACGTATCTAGAAATCTATAGGGGAATGTGTTCAATAAAGGCTTTGGTTAAAAGGATGATGAGCTATCTAGTATGATTGGGATGGGAGTCAACATAGTTATCTCCTAAACATGAAACTAGTAAACTTATTATCTAATTATCCTATGTCTTATTTGAACAAAGGAATATGATTTGTATACCATAATCTTCTAAGTGACCAATTATGACCAAGTTTAGTTAACTGAGCTTATGTAAACAATCTCAATAGAGATATCTATGGAGTTAGAAACTCCTAAATCTCTAGCATTCCAAAAGTGAATAATGAGGTGTCAGGAACATCCTACTAACTAGTCTTCAACATCTAGAGGTTGAAGCAACCGAAGGATACAGAAAGTTTATGCTATCAAGTATAGAAAGAACAAGATTGCTCAGATTTATGATGGTACGAGCTATGTAACTTTATCCAAGCTATGTGGATAGTATTGGAAAATAGTGGAATTGATGATCTTCTTCCATGAAGTTAAAACTAAGTTAAGTTTTAACATAGTGTACCAAGTCTTAACATGTCGTTTAGGCAACACTTGAGGCAAATGTAAAATAAAAAAGTTGAGACAAATAAAATCCCAAGTTCTTTTTAACAAACAACAAATGTATGTTATGACAAGATGTCTCCTAGTAAATGGGAGTAGGCTATGTCTCCTAGTGAGTATGAGTAAGCCATATCTTCCAGTGAGTGGGTGTATACGAAAGCAAATGCTACTCCTGATTTGCATATTGTGACCTTTGGCAATGTGACTCACCATATTGAATGTGAGTATAAAAGACTGAAGGATCCAAGATCCATCAGTTAGACGAACTTAGCTAAAGAGTGGGAGGATTCATCCTCAAAGTCTAAGGGCAAGAAACCTATGAGGAAAACTTAATCTAAAGGAGGTTAATTGTTTCTACAAAGATGAAAGGCTGCATTGATAATCCTTTAGGGGATGTAGAAGATATAATCCACATCAGTAGTGGATGTTTCACAAAGCATATGGCTTCTGTTAGAGCAAGCGTTTCACCCAAGAGGGGGTGAATTGGGTGATACTAAAAATTTTGTTGCAAATATAAACCTTGACGGTGAATATAAAGCAGTAAAGAGTAAGGAGAAATATCACCGAAGTGCACACCGGGAGTTATACTGGTTCGGCCACAACCACTTTGACCTACGTCCAGTCCTCAGAGCATCTCTAAGAGTTTCACTATAATTTCCAAGATTCAGTGGGATCTTGGCACCACGGTACAAGCAAGTTCCTTCGCCTGGACACTCGCTCCCCCTTATAAGTTGTAATCCAATCCCAACTCAAGGTTCCATAACCTTAAGTTACCTCAATAACAAATATTGAGTTTGAATGAAATATCTCTCTTACAGAGTGAATAAGAATCACTGAAGTGCAGAATTACAAGTATATGTAAAAACAGAGTATTGAACGTGAACTTGATAATGCGTTCGTGTGTGTTCTTGTTGTTATCTTTGTTTGGATGTTCCCATATATATAGATGTGTTGATAATGATCGTTGGAACATTTTCTTCTTGCCCGTTAGAGTGTGCGCAGCCTCTGTTGACTTTTCCAGATTTTAAAAAATATCTCTTTGCGGTAGGTGGCGGTAGGTAGCATTTGAACGTTGCATTTGACTTTCCTTATTTGGTAAGATCTCTTCCTTGTTTATCTACGAATATGATAAGAATACCAATACAATGAGAGGTTAATCATATAGGAAATAAATCAATGAATGTTGGAATGATTTCTAAATTTCTGGACTTGGATACTAAGTGGTCCCTCGAGTATTCATTAAAATTACTCGAGTATCTTCGTGAAAATATTGTTAGAAAGCAAGTCAATAAATGAACATTACATTACTCAGGTAGTGCATGGAGTAAACAAATTTACAAACCTTGGAAATACCTATTTACTTGAGTACTTACTCTAGTATACTACAATTTTCTTCACAGGTTACTTGATGCTTCACTCTAGTAATGTTGGTAGGATTTCAGGCCAAGAGCACTTCAAGTTTTGCTTACCTGTTTACTTGAGTACCGCCTCGAGTGAACATCTATTTTCTGCATAGCTCACTCGGGTGGATACTTCAAGTGCATTGTAAATAACTCGGCAAATTACTCAATTACTGACTTGAGTAATCTCGTTCAAGTTTTTTTGACATAGAACAATTTAATACCTACATACTTGAGTGGTGCCTCGAGTGAAGTGTGATAAAAAAATTTTAGATTAATTGAGTGTTACCTTCAAGTGTTTTGTTTACCACAGTGATTTACTCGAGTGATTTACTTGTGCAGGATTGAAATGCCGAGAGCAACATATTTCTGGAAGCAGGGGACTCGAGTACTAACTCGAGTAACGTTGGCAGGCCGAGAGCAACTGGAAGTGATTTCCCTGATTACTCGAGTACTTACTCGAGTAACGTTGGCAGGATTACATGGCCGAGAGCAACTCTTTTCCTTGTGGTAGGTTACTCGGGTGTTTACTCAAGTAACTCTTCTTTTCACTTCATATTACTCGAGTCGTTCCTCAAGTGATGTATCTGGCCATGAGTTACTTGAGGTTCCGTGCTCTGGTTACTTTAAGTTTCTGTCTTATTAGTCGAGTAGCCTTTTAGAAATTCTGCCAGTGATGAAGTTTCTCAGCTTTCTCTCTTGGCCTTTCTTCATTACTCCAGTGCTTACTTCAAGTAATGATTTGCTCTGTCATTACTTTGTTCAAACTTGTTTGTCTATCAAATCTTTTTCACTTTCATTCTTTGTTATCATCAAAACATGTGAGATCTAACATTCTCCCCCTTTTTGATGATGACAAAACTTGGTGATTTTGAACAAAGTTTTTGAAATTGAGTTTTCAAATAAACACTTCTTGAAATCAATTGTAACTTTCAAATCCTTTTTGAAATAACTTGTTAAGTGTCAATTCAAAGTGTTTTGGAAAGTTTTGAAAATATAACATATTCACCTTGCATACATAATAAACTTATTAGTCCCACAATATAATATAACTTAAAAACTTAAATGCACTTGAATTGAAATTGAACTAGAGTTGCATTAATTAGAATTGCATTACTGAATTACAAATATGAAAAGCTCCCTAAATCCCATGTACATTCATATACCCAAAATGAAAGAAGCTCAGTCAACCACAAAATAACTCAAGCTCTTCTCCCCCTTTTTGTCTTCATCAATCAAGTGGAGGACTGGAAGGCTTGACTGCAGATATAGGCTTGACAGGAAGGACCAAGGAGCCATCTGAACTAGAAGAATCAAAAGAGGAGCTGGAAGATTCTGGTTCAGGAAGGTTGAGTGGAGGGATATGAATGTCATCTTTTGGAGAATTGGAGATGACTGATATGCAACAACAGAGGTGGTCTCAACCTCTTCTGTGGCACCTGGAGAATGATGATAAGAGGATGAGGGAGATATCTCCTCTGTATGAGTAGGTGAAGGAATAGGTGTAAGTGTGGGTTCAGGTTGAACTCTGGGGGTGAATCCTTAATGGTGATGTGGATAGTCTCATTGGTTTCAGGATCATCCACTGAGCATAGAATATCTCTAGGAAGAATAATAGGGATTTTGACTGTAGAGGGTCTAGGTTCAAAGGGGTTAAACTCTGGAAGTTTGGGAAAGGAGATCTCAGGGACAGTTGGCTCAACCTCAATATGATGATGCTCTGAGTGGATGTTCTCTAGAGGTGAGAATGCCTCAGGAACAGATGATGGACCAGCGTCCAGGACCCATAAAGTCCAATCTAGCCAGAATCAACCTCAGAGTCTCACCCTGGGCACGCTGCTCTGCTAATATCTCCTCGTGCCTCTTGTCCATCCTCTCAACCAATGCAGCCATCTTGTCATTCATGTGAGTGATCAACTCGGCATTGGTATTTGCAATATCGATATGAAATCCCTTCAGCATATTCTCCATGAAATGTTGAAGTGTGGCATTGAGGAATGAGGGTGAAGAAGTGGTGGCAGCTGGAGCTGAGGACTGAGTATCATCCATTCTACTTGTCTCAATCTTTGTCTTCTTCTTCTTCCTAGGGCCAGACTCCATAGGGCTCTTAAAGGGAATCTCAACATTAAGCTTCCCAATCTGGTTTCTTCCAATTAGAGTGATCCTCTCAATAGGCTCCTTATTCTCCAAATACCATATCTTATTTTTCTTCAGAATAAGAGAAATGATCTGAGGATATGGCATAGGAGTAGTTGCTTTCCCTTCTGTACCTCTGCATATCAGAGAAGATGTATTCTCCCAAGTCCTTTTGTTCCTTCAGGATTAGAGAAGGAAACTACCTATAGTCTCGGTCAGAGAAATGGGTGTAGTTATTGGCTTTGTTCACAAGGGATCTAGAGTAAATATACCAAAGAACCCTATGATGGTCACACATATCACTCTGGTTAAAATTAAGAGGACCCGCTAGCTCACCAGGTCTAAGGATAGTGAAAATCTAGTTAGGTTCAAGTTTGGAATAGATGTCATTAGGGGGGTTTTCTATTCCAAACCAAATATTGATCCTAGAGGGTGAGATAAGGATTTTCTGGCCTCTAACTGTTGTGGTCATTTCTTCCTCTGCAGAAGTCCTATTAGGTTCATCTAGGATTTCTAGGTTGCAGTAAAAATGAGTGACTATTTTAGTGCAAAAGGGAAGTTTAATTGACAGCCAAGGCATAAAAGGTTTAAGGAAGGGACTTAGGTCATACTTCAATACCTCCTGAAGAATCTTGAGATCCACACTGTGAGTTTTATAGAATTTCCTTCTTGAGAATTGTATCAAGTACTTCTGAGATTCCTCTAATTTGTTGACATTGAACCCTTTTGGAGGTTTAGTGATTTCTTCTTCTGGCAATTCTGGCTTTTTAGAGGATTGGCCCTTCTCTAATTGTTTGAGGATCCTAGCCATAGCTTTGGCAACATTCACATTATACTTTGGCTTTTTGGAGGGTTTCAGAGTAAAAGTGGGAGTGGAAGAATTAGAAGGTAAAGGAGAAGGAGACTTAGTGCTTTTGCCTCTCCCAGTTGAGGTGCTTTTCTTTGATTGAGCCCTTGTGACCACCGGCTCTTTGATCCCAACACCTCTCTCCTTTGGTTTAGGTTGTGGTTTCGGTTGGATTTTAGCCTTTGATCTTGGAGTGACCTTTCGTCTCTTTCTAGGAGGATAAGAAAGAAGGTTAGAGGGTTGTCGAGATTCAAAAGATTCTGTAGGAGTAAAATTCTTGGTTCTAACCATCTTGATTTAGAGAAAATAGAAATCTCAGAAAATTAGAGTGAGAAGTCGCGAGTTAGGGCAGAGAGAATCTGAGCAAAATAGGAAGTTTTTGAAGTTGAAATTTGATGGGTTTTAACCGACATCAAGCAAGGAAAAGATTGTAAAAATGTTTTGAGAGAGCACTGGGTGATTCACTCGAGGAGATTTTATGGAAATGACCGAGTTTGCGACTGTTAAAGACCTAGAACCCGACATTACTCGAGGCCCTACTCGAGTAATTATCAAGTTTACTCGAGTGATCATATAGAAAATTCTAAAATAATTTATTGTAATTATCCATGTATGTTCCCTCGATCATTTAATAGCCACTTTAGAATAGATTTGAGTTGATTCTCATCATTTGTGATCTGGACCTGCAATCACTCGCGGCCTTACTCGAGTAAAGTTCAAGTTTACTCGAGGCTTCCCTCGGGCAATCTGTCTTTTCTCCTCTTGACTGTTCATTTCCCACCAAATGAACCATTTGATTTAAATTCCATGTGAATTGAAACTTTACTGCCAGTTTTTAAAGTCCATTACTCGAGTACTCACTCGAGTAATGTGCTCTTTTACTTCAAGTTGTCCCTCGGGTAATGCTGCACTGTCAGACATTACTTGAAGTTGGCACTCCAGTGATGGTGTCCTCTGTTAACCTCTGTTTTTATTTCTTAAAAACAGATTTTCAATCTTCCTGCAAAACAAGTTTCTACATACTCCGATGCTTAAGTTAGTAATCATCAAATCATTATCAAATAACATTATCTAACATTTTGAAAAACCAAAATAACTTACAATTCATTGGGATTTACCATTCCCAATTCTCTTCTAATGTATAGAAATTGATCTTTTGCAAGAGGTTTTGTGAAGATATCAGCTAGTTGAAGATGAGTAGGAATGAATATCATTTTCACATCTTTCTTTTGGACATGATCTCTGATGAAGTGATGTCTGACATTGATATGCTTCGTTCTAGAATGTTGAACTGGATTCTTTGCCAAGCTTATCATACTAGTAATTGTCATAATAGATTGGTATTTCTTTGAGATAAATACCAAGATCTTGTAGTTGTTGTTTTAGCCATATCACTTGTGCACAACAACTTGAGACTACAACATATTTGGCTTCCGTTGAGGAGAGAGACACTATATTTTGTTTCTTGCTGAACCATGATACAAGAGATCCTCTAAGAAACTGACCTTGTCCGCTGGTGCTCTTTCTGTCTATCTTGTATCCTCTATGATCAGAATCTGAATATGCAACAAGATATCCACTTCTTCCTTTAGGATACCATAGACCCAATTCTGGTGTATCAGCAAGGTATCTAAAGATTCGTTTGACAGTTTCGGCATGTGATTCTTTTGGTGCTAATTGATATCTTGCACATATGCCAACACTGAATTGAATGTCCGGTCTGCTTGCTGTGAGATAGAGTAATGATCCAATCATTCCTCTGTATTTTGTGATGTTGTAGTCTTTCCCTTTGACATCAGCATCAAGCAACGTAGTTGAGCTCATAGGTTGTCCGTTCCATTTGCTTCATCCATTCCATACTTCTTCAATAGCTCTTTCAAGTACTTTATTTGAGATAAGAAGATTCCATTCTTTCTTTCTTTGATTTGCAAATCGAGAAAGAAATTCAATTCTCCCATCATTGACATCTCAAACTCTCCCTGCATTATCTCAGAAAATTCCTTACATAGAGATTCATTAGTAGCACTGAAAACAATGTCATCAACATATATTTAAACAATTAAAATATCATCATGTTTTCGTTTTATAAAAAGTGTTGTATCAACTTTCCTCGTACAAAACCTTGATTAATGAGAAATTTACTGAACCTTTCATACCATGCTCTAGGAGCTTGTTTTAAACCATATAAAGCTTTTATAAGTTTAAAAACATGGTCCGGTTTGGTTATATCTTCAAAACTAGGAGGTTGATCTACATACATTTCTTCCATGATATAGCCATTTAGGAATGCACTCTTCACATCCATTTGATAGAGTTTGAATCCTTTGATGCATGCAAAGGCTAAGAGTACTCGTATAGCTTCCAATCTAGCCACTGGAGAATACGTTTCCTCATAATCAATTCCTTCTTCCTGATTATAGCCTTTGGCCACCAATCTTGCCTTGTTTCTGACAATAATTGCATATTCATCAAGTTTGTTCTTGAATACCCATTTAGTGCCAATGATTGGATGATCCTTGGGTCGGTGTACCAAATCCCAAACTTGATTTCTTTCAAATTGATTTAGTTCTTCTTGCATTGCTATAACCCAATCATTGTCTAATAGGGCTTCATCAATGTTAGAAGGTTCAATCTCAGAAATGAATGCAGAAAAACTAACTTCATTAAAGATTCTATTTCTAGTTTTTATCCCTTCATTCACATCTCCTATGACTTGATCTAAGGGATGACTTTTATTGTATTTCCAGGCTTTAGGTTGTCCTAGTGACTGCTCTTCTTCCTTGGTTTCATCAACTTCTAGAATAAGAGATTTAGAAATAGATTGGCCATTTTCTTGATTTAAAACAACTTCCTACTCTTCATCAATGGTTTTGTCTGAGGATTCAAATTCATCAAATACAATATGAATTGATTCTTCAACAACACATGTTCTTTTATTGAAAACTCTATATGCTTTACTTCGGTTAGAATATCCTAGGAAAATTCCTTTATCAGTTTTAGAATCAAATTTTCCTAAGTTATCTTTACCATTATTATGAATGAAACACTTACAACCGAAGATGTGTAGATGAGTAATGTTTGGCTTCCTTCTTTTGTACAGCTCGTATGGTGTCTTTCTGAGTTTTGTTCTAATATAGGCTCTATTTGAAATATAGCATGCTGTGCTTATAGCATCAGCCCTGAAAACTTAAGACACGTTCTTTTCATTTAACATTACTCTAGCCATTTCAGTGAGCACTCTATTCTTACACTCAACAACGCCATTTTGTTGAGGTGTTCTTGGAGCAAAGAAATTGTGATTAATGCCATTAGTATCACAATATTCTTCAAAGGCTTGATTTTCAAATTCTCCACCATGATCTATCCTAATACTTGCAATGGACATACCTTCTCATTTTACACTTTCTTGGCAAAAACAATAAATTCTTTAAAGGTTTCATCCTTTGATGATAGAAAAGTAACCCATGTATATCTGGAGAAGTCATCAACAATGACCAATGAATATAAGTTGGCACCAAGACTCTTTACTCTTGCTGGGCCAACTAAATCCATATGCAATAATTGTAGTGGTCTATTTGTTGAAATCTCATTTTTCAATTTGAAAGATGATTTAGTTTGTTTACCCTTTTGACATGCGTCACAAATCAAATCGTTTTTGAAATTTACTTTGGGTAATCCAAGAACTAAATCCTTTTTGAGTAGTTTGCCTAGTTGATGCATGTTGACATGAGCCAATCTCTTATGCCATAGCCAACTTTCATCGGCATTACTCAGAAAACAATTTTCAGATTCATTTCTACTAATATCTAGAGTATAGCAGTTACCTTCCCTTTTTGCTTTGAGCTTAGCCTTGATATTCTTCTTATCAAGTAGTAAGTCTTTCTTGTTGACAATTAGACATTCCTCTGAGTCAAATATTACCCAGTTGGTTTTGTTTGCACTTTGACTCACACTCAGCAAGTTATGGCACAATCCTTCGACATAGTATACATCTTTGACTTGTATGCCTTTTCATTTTCGATTTCACCAATTCTTGCTATCCTTCCAATTTGATTTCCTCCAAATTTTACCTTTCTACCTTCTTTAGGTTACAATTTGGCAAAACTTTTGAAATCACCAGTTATATGTCTAGAGCATCCACTGTCTATGTACGACTTGTTGTTTTTGGATGCTTTGAGACATATCTGCAATTAAATACGATTAAGTCTTAGGTACCCACTTCTTTTTAGGTCCTTTTGGGTTTGTACAAGAAATTTTCAAAACATATGATCCTTTAGGTACTCATTTGTAGGTTCCTATCGTTCCTTTCTTCTTAAGGATGCATGAAGAGGTATAATGACCTTTTCTATTACAGTAATTACAAAATGCAAAAGGATTTGATGTATGCACAGAATGCTGGAAATAATTCAAATATGGCTTACCTCCTGCTTTCTTTCAACCTTTCCTTCTATCTGATTTTGGATCATATCCAATACCAGATAGGTCATTTACAAATCATTGAGCTTTTAAAATCACACTTAGCATCTCACTTCCTTTAGTAAATTTTTCAAGAGTTTTTGTGAGATCAGTGTTTTTCTTTTTCAAAGAAGAACAATTTTCACAATCCTCTTCTGAACTTTCTTTAAGTTCAATTTCAAGAACTTTATTTTTCTTTTTGAAAACAACTAATTCTTTAACTACTTTGATGAATTCAGAATGTAAGGCATTATATTCAGAAAGTAATTCATCATAGGCAGGATTAGAATCATTTACCTCTTCTTCTGTTTGTTCTTGATCAACAAGAGATATATTGGCTACTGCTCCTTCATCACTTTCTTCATCAGACGAACTATCACCCCATATAGCAGATACGGAGGCCTTCTTTTTGTTGAAGAATTTGCCTTTTCTCTTTTCTTTGCTCTTTTGGTTTAGCTCTGGACATTCTGATTTGATATGTCCTAGTTTTCCACATTCATAGCAGATGATATGATCTTTGCTGATAGTTCCTCCTTTCTGAAAGTGTTTGAATCCTTGACCTTTCCTGTAAAAATTTCTGAATCATTTTATGATTAGGCCCATTTTATCATTGTCAAAATCCTCATCCTTATCTTGATTTTCTTCTTTTGCTTTTAGTGCTAGGCCTCTCTTCTTCTTGTCACCGATGTCATGTAGTTCCCGTTTGAACTTTAGTTTACTTTCATATACAGAAAGACTTCCAAATAGAGAAGCAACTAATCTCATTGATTCTCCTTTTGCTTCTTCTATCACAGTGACTTTGGCCTCCCACTCTTCAGAAAAAATATTCAAAATCTTTTGTACTTGGGTTTGTTGATCATAGACTTTCCCAAGTGCTGCAAGTTGATTAACAAGATGAGTATATCTAAGTTCGAATTCAGATATTGACTCACCTGATTTCATTCGAAGTATATCAAATTCAGTGACCAAGTTGTTGATCCTATTCTCCTTTATTCCTGAAGTTCCTTCATGAGCTATTTCCAGAGCTTCCCACATTTCCTTTGCTGTTGGGAGTATGCAAATTCTAAAGTATTCACTTTGACTCAAAGCACTTTGTATAATCAGAATTGCCTTGCTGTTAAGAATGATAAGTTTCTTGTCATTCTCATCATATTCCGCTGGCGTCTTGGGAATTTTCTGAGAATCTACAATCTTTGTAGATTGATAGTTTCCATTCTCAATCACATCCTATAGCCCATATTCAGTAGCCATCACGAATACTCTGAACTTTGCTTTCCAGAAAGAAAAGTGTTCACCACTGAAACTTGGAGGTCTAGTAATGGATGCTCCATCGAGAAGAATTCCTTCACCCATGCTTGCCATTGGATCCTTCTTTGGTTGTTATACCTTAACAAGAAAACCTATGCTCTGATACCAAATGTTAGAGCAAGCGTTTCACCTAAGAGGGGGTGAATTGGGTGATACTAAAAATTTTGTTGCAAATATAAACCTTGACGGTGAATATAAAGCAGTAAAGAGTAAGGAGAAATATCACCGAAGTGTACACTGGGAGTTATACTGGTTGGGCCACAACCACTTTGACCTACGTCCAGTCCTCAGAGCTTCTCTGAGAGTTTCACTATAATTTCCAAGATTCAGTGGGTTCTTGGCACCTCAGTACAAGCAAGTTCCTTCGCCTGGACACTCGCTCCCCCTTACAAGTTGTAATATAATCCCAACTCAAGGTTCCACAACCTTAAGTTACCTCAATAACAAATATTGAGTTTGAATCAAATATCTCTCTTACAGAGTGAATAAGAATAACTGAAGTGCAGAATTACAAGTAAATGTAAAAACAGAGTATTGACCGTGAACTTGATAATGCGTTCGTGTGTGTTCTTGTTATTATCTCTGTTTGGATGTTCCCATATATATAGATGTTTTGATAACGGCTGTTGGAACATTTTCTCCTCGCCCGTTAGAGTGTGCGCAACCACAATTGACTTTTCCAAATTTTGAAAAATATCCATTTATGGTAGGTGGCGGTAAGTAGCATTTGAATGTTGCATTTGACTTTCCTTATTTGGTAAGATCTCTTCATTGTTTATCTCCGAATATGCTAAGAATACTAGTACAATGAAAGGTTAATCTTATAGGAAATAAATCACTGAACGTTGGAATGATTTTTGAATTTCTGGACTTAGATACTCAAGTGGTCCCTCGAGTATTCACTAAAATTACTCGAGTTTCTTCGTGAAAATATTGTTAGAGAGCAAGTCAATAAATGAACATTACATTACTCGGGTAGTGCATAGAGTAAACAAATTTAAAAACCTTAGAAATACCTGTTTACTTGAGTACTTACTCAAGTATACTACAATTTTCTTCACAGGTTACTCGATGCTTCACTCCAGTAATGTTGGCAGGATTTCAGGCCGAGAGCACTTCAAGTTTTGCTTACCTGTTTACTCGAGTATCGCCTTGAGTGAACATCTATTTTTTGTATAGCTTACTCGGGTGGATATTTCAAGTGCATTGTAAATAATTCTACAGATTACTCGATTACTGACTTGAATAATCTCGTTCAAGTTTTTTTGACAGAACAATTTAATACCTGCATACTTGAGTAGTGCCTTAAGTGAAGTGTGATAAAAAAATTTTAGATTAATCGAGTGTTACCTTCAAGTGTTTTGTTTACCACAGTGATTTACTCGAGTGGCTCCTCGAGTAACATCGGCAGGATTGAAATGCCGAGAGCAACATATTTCTTGAAGCAGGGGACTCGAGTACTGACTCGAGTAACGTTGGTAGGCCGAGAGCAACTGGAAGTGATTTCCCTGATTACTCGAGTAATGTTGGCAGGATTACATGGCCGAGAGCAACTCTTTTCCTTGTGGCAAGTTACTCAGGTGTTGACTCGAGTAAATCTTCTTTTCACTTCATATTACTCGAGTCGTTCCTCGAGTGATGTATCTGGCTGTAAGTTACTTGAGGTTCTGTGCTCTGGTTACTTCAAGTTTCTGTCTCATTACTCGATTTCTTACTAGGGTTACCTTTTAGAAATTCTACCATTGATGAAGTTTCTCAGCTTTCTCTCTTGGCCTTTCTTCATTACTCCAGTGCTTACTTCAAGTAATGATTTGCTCTGTGATTACTTTGTTCAAACTTGTTTCTTTATCTAATCTTTTTCACACCCATTCTTTGTTATCATCAAAACATGTGAGATCTAACAGCTTCATGTCGAATGCAAAGTAAGAAAGAGAAAGAATCAAAGGTTGGAACTTGTACATTAACTCTATATAGATAAACCACCATGATTCACTCTATGCAGTTGCAATCGCCAAAATCACATCTTTGCTATCTCTTTAGTTAAAGATCAATGGGATGTGACTCTTAAATCCTTTGTTGGATTTTATGTTTCTTTTTAGGGATAATAATTCCATCTCTTCTCATATGCACACATTAATCAAAAGAAATGATCGAACTAGCAAAAGAGAATTTGCTAAATAATGTATGCTAAAGGGTTAATACCCTTGTGAGTAGTTGAGAACTTAGTCTAATTAGAAAGAAAGGAAAGGAAACATTTTGAGAAAAATATTTTCTGCAATAAGCAAACTATGATGTTTGTGAACTAATGAACGTGAGGGCAAAATACAGAGCTTGGTGTTTCATTAACGTCATAGACGTTTACTTGAAATATGGTATGTTTACTTGATTTTAGGCAAGTGTGAAACTGTTAGATAATGGCTAAATCTAGTCAGGAATCACTTAAACTAAAAGGATAAGACCTTTTTAAACTAACAAGGGTTAAGAACACCCACGTGATTAGTTCAAGTTCTTTATATACAAGAAAGGGATTGTTAAGCAACTATCAATACCTAGAACCTTTCAGCATAATAGAGTTGTTGAAATAGAGGATAGACCTCTCCTTGACATGGTTAAGAAAATAATGGCATAAGTGAAACTATCAACCATATGTTGGCATGTAAATTCACAGCTATTATCTTCACACTTAACTAAATGCCCTCTAAGTCAGTCATGATCTTGCCCTATGAATCATGGAAAGGCCTTAGAACAGACCCAAGCTGGTTAAGACCATATAGGTTAGCAACTTTATAACCATAATTCTTCCTATAAGTATGGAAGATTATATTGGGGTCATGGTATACAAGGTATGTCTTTGTGAGTTGATATGATAATTTGACAAGACACATTTTCATTAGTGAAAATGATGGCGGCTCAGTGACTAAGAGAGAATCGAGGGATGCAACGTTCATAAAACCCATATTTCCTACAGGAAATAAGCATTAATCATACTGAATCTTTCTAAGAGGTTCACAGTAACAAGGAATAACCAAGGGTTCCTAAGTTCACTGATCTGAGTGGGAGGGTTGAGACTATTTTTATGATGAAAGAGGTAAGAAGCAGGTTACGAAAGGATTACCTTACCCATACATAGGAAAAGAATCCTTTGAAATCCACCTCTGAGAAAATTGTCATCCAGGAAATGACTATAAGGTGATAGATTCCCTAATGGATTAAATGATTTCTTTATCATTTAGAAGGTGAAGATGACTACCTATAAGTGTCTGAAAGACACTCAAAGGACGTGCTAAGAAGAATTGCAAAGTGTCATACAGGAGGATATGGATTCTCTTGGAAACTAGTCAAGCACATGTTTAGGTGATTTGTCACCTAGCCAAAAGGTGATTGGGAATAAGTAGGTTCTCAAATATCGAAGGGGCATATAAAACCTAAAACATTTGGTGGCTAAGGGGTACAAAAATGGGAAGATTTCATATTATGCATTTTAACTTTGAACAAACAATTTTGGCTATGACAACAAGCCTAGTCTTGAAATCACATCAAGAAATGTGAAGAGCACTTTCCAATTTAGAAATTTGGAAACTTGATAATGAACTCTATATAAAGCAGCTTGGAGGCTTCATAGAAACAATCATCCAGGTAGTAGAACATAGGGTTTCACAAGGTGAAAGCCTTACCAACTTCGAGATAATTGAAGAACACTACATGAGTGTCAAATAGTCTTAAGATGATTCTTTGTGAAGTCATCCTTTGTCAAATGACATATGTTTAGCTGAAACAAGTGTCAAGGGAGTTAAAGGAATAAAGGATAAGAGTTATCCTTAAATTCTGGGTTGAAAAAAAATCATAGGTTGAATAGATAATATCTTGAATGACAAGGTAAATGGAAATTGCATAAAAAATGTATAGTCTTTGACACCTAAGACATGTACAAGTGTGATCCTTAGGTATCTTAGTATGCCAAACTGCAAACCCATGGACAACCTTAAAGTCAAGGGCATAAACCTAGAGAGGTTACATGTCCTACAAGGAATCCAACATAGAAAAAAATTGGGATAGAGTCCCATAGTAAGAATATAGTTAGTAACATAAATGTACACATTAGTGTACATAAGACCAAATATTTTGTTGGTTGGACTTGGAAGCTATTTTTGGCCCAGTGATGGACCCATGTCGTGTGAGTTCTCAAAATAAAACTAGGTTAGAAAATGTAGCGTAGTAGCTCAACCTAGGTCGTTCTTGTGAGGAGATTAATGTCCAAGTTTCTAAGTAGTAAAGTGATAAAAAGCATTAAAGTTGTGAGAAATCATTTTGGGAATTTGAGTTTAAAACTATGAAGTAATCTAAGCTAAAACAATATTTTTGTATTTTTCAGTTTTTAAAACAAAGAAGCAAATGGAATTGAATTTAACACTAATAACAAAGTAAATTTAATAAACTAGAATATTGATGAAATGAGATTCCCTTGAATTGAGGTTTTAGTCTTCCTTGCTTGCTAATAATATGAATTTCATAATGAGTCAAGAGGATGGAACTAAGATACCACTAGTTCCATACTTGCAATAATCATTTAATTCATTCAACCGAAGCAATTAAATGAATACTACCAATTAATAGTGACTCAAGGAGATGAATAACTAACTTCCAATTCTAGCTTGTACTTACCATTACAAAAGTTCAAAGCATTCAGTTTAATCATTTAATTCCACTTAACCAAGTTGGAATAAACAATTCAACATACTCCTAATATGAATCATACAAAGTTTAATCAATCAACTCCTAGCTCAACCACCAAGTTTATTCACTTGGCATAACAATCTAGATCACAATTACATACTTAACCAAGCTACATAATCATGAACTAAAAAGAGAGCTTAAAGAAATTCCATTGAAGTTTAGAAGCTCAAACCATTACCCAACTCAAGGAAATCACCAACACTTTAGCTACTCATGGAGAAGGAGAAGGATGAAACTTGAAGAATGAAGCAAAGAATAGCCATCAGCAGCAACGTCACTCCCAACCTTCTCTCTTTGATGCTTTCAATTTCTTTTGGTAAGTAATTTTGGCTGTTCTCAACTCTTCCTTCATTTTTCTTCAAATCCCCATCTCGGTCAAAGGCCTCCCTTATGAATTCTTCATTCCATCGTTCTTGGTCAAAAAGTCTCGGCTGTCCCTCTTCCTCTCATTCAATCTTCATCCCATGTTTCTTTACATCCATCACCACTCATTTCCTTTATTTCATCCGATGCTCCCCTCTTATATTCCAGCCGCCATCCCTTTTTTTTTACCTTTCCGCTGCTGGCCCCCCTTTTTACTCCAGCCGCCAAACCCTCCTCCCTTCCTCTGATTCGCTGCTCAATTCCTTTTCTCTCCCAATTTGGTCAGCCTTCCTTGTCTTCATTTGGGCCTAGCTGTCTTTCTTTTCTTTTTAATTCTCTTTCGGTCCACCTCCCTCCTTCTTCATTTATCCAACTAATCCATTTGGTCAGCAGGCTTCTTTTTTTTCCTTTTCGTGTTTGCTTTCATCTCCACAATTCACACTATCCTTTATTCATTTCATGTGGGCCCTTCTATTAAATCTAGCTGCTGCTCTCTAATTTTTGGCTCTCCTATTTTCAATAGCCCTTTTCTCCTTTCTTCATTTCTATTCGGTCCAAGTTCCTTTTCTTCATTCCATTCATTTTGGCCCACTCTCTCCAATCGGTCCAGCTATTGCTTTTCATCTTTAATCCAGCTCCTGTCCTTTAATTAAGCTTGAGAATGATATTGAACTTGAACACTTGATAAAAATTGTGTCACATCATTACCTACAAAATTATATTCACAAAGATAATATCTTTTGTTCACAATTAAAGAATAATGGGAATAACAAATATTAATTAAAAATATAACAATTTAACCACTTTAATTCCCAAATTATTCTTCCATTAAAGTCTCACATTAACACCTGATTATACCCAAAGTATTCAATTAAGTCCCTCAAAAGCCTAAGATTAATTAATAAAAAGATATAAATATTAAGCTTTATCACCCAGCTGTGAAAAAGATTATGATAATAACCATGGATTGAGTTGTTAAGGCAACAACTTACCTTTGAAAGGATACTCCAATACAATGCCTAGGCAAATGATAATGGAGCAAAGAAACATACAATGTTTTTCTGTCATCCATGAAACTAGAACACAGAGCATGTTCTATTACCATTCAAGGTGTCATATGGCTAGATAAGTTTCTATGAGTAATTGGGAATGAATGGAGGATAAAGGCATCCAAATGATAACATCTTATGATATGGATCTTAAGTATCACAGCAATGCAAAACATACATTTGATATATCTCTCTGAGAGATATGCTTTTAGAGAATGAAAGCAACAATTCAATGGACTTATGCTAACGAAATGTTAGTAGATCCCCTTACTGAGCCTGTAGCTTGATATTTATTGAGTCAGTGGAGATCTTGGGGCACAAATATAAGGTCTTGAACTTCTTTTATATGAAGATAAAAGAAATAATATGTATGTTATGAGCAAATACGTATAAGGTATACAATTTTGTACGTCGTACAGGTCAGAAAAGGTTGGTTCACTCACACGAATGACCATCTTCCTATGTTTTGTAGGGGCATGGGAGGGTAAGACGAGCAAATGAACACTATGAGATGGTTAAGAAGAATTTGTGTTTGGGTTGCCTCAGCTAAATTGAGATAAGGTCCATATGTATATATATACACAAAAAATGGATCGAAGCATGAATACAGACCTGTAGCCAGGCAAAGAACTATTTCATAAATGAGATTATAAAAGAGATATTGTGAAAAAGAAAGTTTTGGTTCAAATGTTGAGTACATTTTCAAACTAATGTCTGTACGGTAAAAGAAAAAAAAATCAACATACACCACAAACCATTCACTATAGCATGCAATTCATACTGCATGTGCTTGAGAGTTAGATTGAAACATGGGATGTAGGTGAAAGATCCCTAGTTTACTACAGTGTGAGTCCCATGAAGGAAGAATCCTTCCATGATGCCCTTAAGACTTAGGCAGCATCATCAAAGTTGGCTTGGTGACAGCTACTTTAGCTAAAACTCTATGATCACACATGATTCGGTCGGATGAGTAAAAACTAAGAAAGTGAATAAGTCAAGATGGACTAATGTTTAGTCAAAAAGGAAGATTTACTCCTAGATACATAAGATGTACGAGTGTCTGTGGTCAACCCTTACTAGTTCTATGTATAGGTTGTAAGTATGGATACTGTGTGCATGGAAGGCAATCTGAGTTAATCAACATATTAACTCGAGAAGGATTAGATATACCATGAGTGTAATGTATGGGAGAATCTAGGGTATATGAGGCAATGAATAGATAGCTTACAGATATATATAAAAGGGTGTCCTTGGATGCTAATCTGCTATGAGGGATTTCAAGTATCACAAGCACCAACTTTTAAAGACATTTTTGCCCACACTGTCACAGTAGATGCCAAGTATGAAATAGGAAAGAGTAATGGATGCATGATGGGAGGCCCATCAAATGTGAGCGGAGATATTGGACTTTGGGTCCAAGTCTGCCCTTGATAGGCTGGATGTAATATCCCAAAAAGTGATTAAGGGCTAATGACTTTAAAAGTGGATGTAATTATTGTTGAATAAGCACTTTTAGAGAATGGGTAATGGAAATTTGGATATTTTAACGATTCCAATGGATTCCTTGTGAAAATTTATGTGAGAATGATGTTTGGTATGAAAATGGAACCGTTGGAAGTAAAGATGCAAAATCTGAAATTCTGTCCAGTGAAACTCTATTCTGGGCAGTCTTCTCGTGTGGATGTTTTGACTAAGCAAATGATGTCATAAAATTATGAAAATTTTCAGTCTTAAATATAACATCCCGAGCTTCAAAATGGACATATAATTTGTGCCATTTCGTTTTGGGAACTGGGAGATATGACTGTCCAAAGGTTGAGGTCGAAAATGGACTCTGTTCTGGGGCAGTGATGAAATTTGTGTAATTATGGAATGTTTTAGTCATTTCTAATAATGGTCCATATTTTTCCTATAAAGAGGACTTAAATACCTTTCATTTGGCTTTGGAATCACCTCATTTCAATATTTCTAGAATTAGTTATGATTTTTCAAAGTTTGGGCAGAAAATCCGAAAATGGGAATTATGACATCATCTCATTAAAAGATGATGTCAGCATGGATTATTAATCAAATTTCTCATCTTCTTCAGCCATTTCACGCCATTTTCAGCTGAAGCAAGAGGAAAAAAACGTGAGAGAGAGCTTGGAGAAAAATAGAGAGAAGGAAGGAGAAATCTCACAAGGTAGGTCGATTTCTTCAGTGAATTCGTACCTAATGTGTATAATCCTCCTCCTAAGCTATTCCTCTATGTGAATTAAGGTTTTGAAGCAAGGAATTTCATTGTTCAAATAGGCTAGGGTTCAGCCATATTTGGGAAAAGCTTGTGGGAGTTTGAGGTAACTTCCAAACTTTCATATATTGCTTATTCTGGTTGCTGTGGGCAATTTAATCGGTGAAATTTCACCGGATTGCCATTGGTTTTAAAGTTTGGAAATGATATGGCCTAGGGGTTATGCTGCCCAAATTGGGTCTTAATGTTAGTTGTAGCCTAATGTAATGGTTAATAAAGTGGTTAGGAGTAGAAAGGAACGCGTTTACGGAGCCGAAACCGATAAACCCCAATATTTCCCGGAGAACATGTATATTTCGGCCAAGGCTGTAAATGGGTCTTAGAGTTGGATTTTCAATGATTTGATGATTCCATTGGATTCAGTGGGCGAAAATAGGTGGGGTTACAGTTGGGCACCTTTTCGGAAAAGGCCGAAAAAGCATAATTAGGAAAATGCCCCTAAAACCCTTAAAGTGGGGTAAATTTGTAATTTAACATTGAATTTGATAATGCCAAGGGTAAATTTGCCAAGGGTAAATTTGTAATTTAACATTGAATTTGATAATTCTGAGTACGGAAATGGATTCCTTGGGCGGAAATATGTTAGGATAGCCCAGATTAGAATTTCGGGAAAAGTGCAACCGGACCGGGTATGGCGGGCCCAGGCCGGGTCCCCAGGGGTATTTTTGTAAATTTTCATTATAGACTCATATGGAACCTCTTCTAAGTGTTTGAAAGTAGGAATTAGGGTTAGGAAATTAATCCACCATTCTTGATTTTGTTTATAGGCTTTGATATTTGCCGCCCTCGTGAGCCAACTGCGCTGAAGGACGTCAGGAAAGGATCAGGTAGTGACTCTCTCTCTCTCTCTTATACTGTGTGTAATGCTTTGTATGTGTGTGTTATTATGGTTCTGTGATGATTTCTTTGATGCTGCTGCGGTTACAGCTGGTGATAGCTATCGTTTACAGCGCAAGCTGTCGTTATTGTGATTACAGCGAAAGCTGTCGTGATGAAGATTACAGCGAGAGCTGTCATATTGTGTATACAGCCGTGAGTGCTGTCGTGTGTGGTGAAAACCATGTATCTTTGAGATTGATGTTGCTGTTGTTGCTGGTTGTGATTTATATACATGCTTGGTATTTATACATTGTATGAGTGGTTTGTTACTACTGAGATTCTCTCGAATCTCATTCCTTCCTATGACTAACCTTTCAGACAGGGCATGTGGCTCAAAGGAGAAGAGGCCGACTCGGAGCACTTAGGACCCTTAGGGGTGTAGTTGATTTTGGAAATGTTGGTTATTTCTTTTGAATTCGGGATTACTGTATAATCTGAAATATGAATAGTATATTCGATTTTGGATGTAATCCCCTAATGGATACTTAAACCTCAGGTTCTATATGTATAGAACTCGGGAGTTGCCGGGGAATTGGTTTTACACTCTGTCATACGTGAATGTAGATAAACTGCACAGGTGATTATATTCGAATTTTGAAATGGAGACCAGGAACAGGAAAGAGATTTTGAATGATTTTGTGAAAACCCTACTACAAAGTAGGAGATTGAAACGAGTTTAAGTTATCCAAAGGTCTCTAATCTACTTTAATTATTTAATATCGAATTATAATTACATGATTAAAGGCAGGGTGTTACACTGGACTATCTGATTATGATACAAGTAGTCTAATCAAATAAGAAATAAATCAGCATTAATTGTGTAATCCCCTACCTTGATAACCGTAATTAAGATTCGAAAATGTGTAATTTAAAGGAATTAGAGACCGACGAATATGTGTTTCTCAAATCTCTTTTCTAAAATTCGTTCAACATGGTCTCATATTCATCTTCCGAATCTAATTACTCTGCACAGTTCAATCACATTCATACATATCAGAGTGTATAGCCAAATTCCTGGCAACTCCCAGGTTTCATACATGTATAAACTAAGGGTTGTAAGTTCCAACTAGGGGATTACATGACCAACATCAATGTAATATCTACATTTCAAAAATAAATAGTAATCCCAAGTCCAAAATAAATAACCAACAACCTAACAACACATCTTTATAAGATTCTAGCCGCTCCTGGTGGTTTGTTTCTCCTTGGATCTACTTGCCCTGTCTGAAATGTTAGTCAATGGAAAGAATGAGATTCAAAAGAATCTCTGTAGTAAAAAATCACTCATACAGTGTATAAACACATAGCATATATGATCATATTAAGCAGCATCACAATGATATATGGCTCATGCCACATACGATAGCACTCGTGGCTGTAAATACTATACATCAGCTTTCGCAGCGATCTCAATGCAACAGCTTATGCTGTAATCACTATGCGTCAGCTTTCACTGCAATCTCAAAGCATCACAATGTATCATAATGCATGACAAACATACATACAATACTTTACACATAGCATAAGAAAAGAGTCACTACCTGATTCTTTCCGAACGTGCTCTGGAACAGGTCG
Source organism: Inga leiocalycina (assembly GCA_963242795.1). Lineage (NCBI taxonomy): Eukaryota > Viridiplantae > Streptophyta > Magnoliopsida > Fabales > Fabaceae > Inga > Inga leiocalycina. The sequence goes on from OY725328.1 coordinate 34,987,758, forward strand.
TTTACGATCAGGAAAAATGTCAAATCCTACAATTTCAAATGCACCATTTAGACACTTCCATAGTGTTTCTGAGGGTTATATAAGTCTATAATAAAAATTTATAAAATTGCCCCCAAGGACTCCGCTCTGGCCCACCATACCCGGTCCGGTTGCACTTTTTCCAAAATTCTAACCTAGGCTATCCAAACATATTTCTACCCAAGGAATCTATTTTCTAACTCTAAATTATCAAATTCAATGTTAAATTACAAATTTACCCTTGGCAGCCCCACTTTAAGGGTTTTAGGGGCATTTTTGTAATTATGCTTTTTCTGCCTTTTCCGAAAAAGTGACCAATTGTAACCCCACCTAATTTTCGATCTTAAACTTAATGGAATCATCAAATCATTGAAAATCCAACTCTAAGACCCATTTCTAGAGCTGGCCGAAATTCTCAAGTATTCTGGGGAAAATTGGGGTTTTTCGGTTTCGGCTCCGTAAACGCGTTCCTTTCTACTCCTAACCACTTTATTGACTATTCCATTAGGTTACAACTACCATTTAGTACCAATTTGTGCAGCATAACAGCCCCACACACCCATTTTCCATTTTTGAAACCAATGACAATCTGGCGAAATTTCACCGATTAAATTGTCTACAGCAGCCAGAATAGTCAATATACAAGAGTTGGAAGTTACTTCAAGCCCCCACTAGCTTTTCCTTGTCTTGGCTGAAACCCTAGCTATTTTAACACCAAAGGAGGAGCTTCCAAAACTTAAAGAATATAAAGGAGTAGCTTAGGATTGGAGTTATACGCGTTAGGAGCTAGATCATCAGAGAAATCGGCTTACCTTGTGAGTTCTCTTCTCCTTTCTCTCTCTAGAAATCTTAAACGTTTTTTTCTCTTGTTCAGCTGAATAAACTGACGGTTTTGAAGCTTGGAGGAAGAAGATGATATGTTAATTATGCTTATGTCATTGTTCCCTTATGATGATGTCATAATTCCAAAATTGACATTTTCGAATTTTCTGCAGATTTTCTGGCCAAACTTTGAAAAATCATAACTAATTAGAGAAAAATCGAAATAAGGAGATTCCAAAGCCCATTGAAAGCTATTTAAGTCCTCTTCATAGGAAAAATATGGGCCATTACCCAAAATTATCACACAATTCCAGAATTACATAAAACTCAACGCTGCCCCAAAACAGAGTTCAATTTCCATCCTAAAGTTTGGACAGTCATATCTCCTAGCTCAAAAAACGAAATGGCACAAAATATATTTAAAGCTTGGGATGTGAAATTTAAGACTGAAAAGTTTTAGAATTTTTAGACACCATTTACCTATTCAAAATGTCTATACAAACCGACTGTCCTGCACAGAATTACACTTAACAGTTTTTCAAATTTTCAATCAATGTGTCCAATGGCTATAAAATCAACAATCAAACCAATTCCCACACAATTTTTCACAAGGAAACCATTGGAATCACTAAAACCACCAAATTCCCATCACACATTCTCCAAAAGTGTTTATTCAACAATAATTACATCCACTTTTGAAGTCATTAGCCCTTAATCACTTTTTGGGATATTACAAATTGTGGATTGGGAAATAAGTTAGTATTAATTATGAGATTGTTAATTGAGAAATGAGTCATCATAATTCAGGAAATTAATTGAGAATTAATTTTCGTGACTACCAACTGGAGGGCAAGGAGTGTACTTAACTTCCTAATTAGTGGTCACCCTAAACCACTATAAATAGGATGTGCCTCCCTCAGCTACAAACCATCCCTACCATTGACCTATCTGACAATCTCTCTTTTCTCCTACTATCTTTCTTGTTCTGGTGATCTGCTATGCCAACCTAATTAGGCTCTAGTAGTCTAATAATTGTGTGGGCACTATTATATTCGAGTTATGGAGCATTGGAGCTTTGATCTGGATCCAAATGTGGATTCATCTCGGTATGCTAGTCTATCCTTTCTCCTTATGTTTTTCCTACAGTTCTGATAGTTAAACATGTGAAAGTGATTTATAAATAGGATTAGATGAGTATTTGGTATGACCAGTATGTAATTTTGGTATTAAAAATTCTTCCTTTGATTATTTAATACTTGCAGTCATAACATTTTTATCTTTTGCATACAATTAGAAAATGCGAAGGCTTTGACAATAAAAACACAAATTCTTGAGTTTGAATCCATGTGGATAATCCAATAAGCATTGAATATATACTTTCTCTAATTCATATTATAAGGTATAGTTCCAATCATTTTACTAGAGTTTAAGAGGGGTAATTAAATCATTAAAATTGTTTAAGAAATTTTAAATCTCATATTTTATAAAATGAATTACATTTTTTGGAATTAAAAAATTGCTTTAAACTTTAAATAAGGCTATTTTGAAAATAAATATAATTAATACCCACTTTTTTGGTCATGTTACTTAATAGAAGAAACTCATGCACCCATTATACTCATGGAAGGTCAAGCTAGCAACTAAGAAAGACTTAAAAATAAAGAGGGGCTTAGAGTCATTAGGCCAAAAACACTCGACAATTAATTCCTCACTTAATGATTATATAAAATAAGAATAACTCATTCCTTCTAGAAACTACCTTGTACGTAAGAAACACTAAATGGAGTATTACCTATCAATTCCTCACCATAACATACATATATATTGACAAAGGGATTTATAAAATACAATTACAATGCATGCAAGCCATAGATTGAGCCCTACTTTTCGTTGCTTTTTATATCATCATCTGGTGCAGTATTCTTTATTTCATTGAATATGCATCCCACAAGACATTAAACGTGTGGACAGCTAGAGGAAATAAGTTCTCTACCTAATCCTATATCATATGAAACATAAGTTTGAGGAAGTGCCGTGTGAGTTTTACAAGCATTGAAGCCTATATGATAATCAAGAACCAAAGAATTGTGGAAGCAATATTGACAATACAGAAGATGAAGAAAGTGATTTGGAGATGAGGAGGATACCGTTGAAAGCATCTTCATATAGTTTCCATTTATGACACTATTAGTTGAAGCGTACTCTTCTTCACACCAAGCACTATACAGTAGAAACAATGGCTATTAAGAAGATACAAATGTTTACTGGATATGGTTTAACTTGGGATTTAGGTTTGGTTTTATGCTCAACTTGGATCACACCAAGAAGTAGTGGATCCAGAAACACCAACACGGCATGGCTTGGAATTAAATAGATCATTCCATTTTTAATGTTTCGTACGTCAATTCTTACAGCACTAGAGTGGCTGCAAGAAATACCAATAAGTTAACACGTTCTTTATGCAGTTTGTGTAATGCAGGTTCCCCCCATCGTTTTGTCTTGTTCATGCTTTTGTTCAACATCATAAGTTTTTTTTATATATGTGAAAAATACCCATAGAGTGGAATCGGTGAGGGTTTTGGAGAGGGGGAAGAAGGTCAAACATGGAGTTGAATTGGATGGTGAAGAAGAAGGGATGAATCGTGGTTGATGAAAGGAGTTATCTTACAAAGACTCACTTTTGGAAGCGGAGCCTAAGAATTGTTCCTTTGATGCCCGAGGGAGCAACATTTTTTAGAGGCTTGGAAGGAATATATTGAGAGTTTGAAGTGTTATTTTGGTGAGGTTCTGAAGGAGAGAAATAGTCACGATATGATTCAGGGGAGGAAGGGGTTGAGAGAGATCTTATAGCCACTCTGGTGATTTCCTAGGAGGAGTATGATTGATGGTGTGCTATGTGGAGGAAATCGTTGATTATTAAACTGCTGGGAAAAAAAGATGCCATTATGGAACATACAAACCAAATTGCAGCATCTTTGGAAAACCAAATTGCAACGTCTATTAAACTGCTGAATCATCTAAGAGGAACAGAGATATGGCTTTAGCTAACCCGTAGACACTTCTTCACTATCGAGGATGACGGCTATGGGCTCATGAAATATGGTAAAATGGCCGGAAAGAAGGAAACCATCGGTTGCGAAAAATCAAGGAGCTCCTGGCCATCAAATCATGAAGAATTTGAAGAAGGCTATGAAAGATTCGAAAGCATGGAATTTACGTTCGATAAATAAGGAGAATTTAAATATTGAGATGATGAATTTTGTGCCAGTTCAGCATGTAGATACAAGCCAATTTGGTAAAGATATCACAAATAAAAAGTGATGCGTCCCGGTGGACCAAGAGAGAAGACGTGCTCGAGCAAGTAAAGGAAAAGGGAAATAAAATCACGTAGGATCTAGCAATAATGGGAAGGAAGGTGTGGGTCCAACCTTCACATGGTCCAAAAACCCATTTGAAGCTTTTTTAGGCCTAACAAATGAATATCCTACCATTCCTAAAGAGACCCAAATGGAGATGGAACTCGAAATTGTTAAAGAAAGATAGCCCGAAGCAATTGGACTAAATGAACAAGCTCATACCCTTATGACTATCTCTGGAAGCAGAGAGGAGTTAGATTCTAGCTTTAATGGCCAACCTATGCCTAATATGGTTTCCCTATGAACGCCCTCTTTTGGAATTACAGAGGAGTGGGTGCTCGCTCTTTCCCTGGGTTAATTCAACAACTAAGAAATAAGAATAAGTTAGACATGCTGGCTCTCTTTGAGACCATATGCGATGGAACAATGGCTCATAAAATAGCTAGTAAACTAGGATTTAAATACTCTAATATTCTGGATGTGAACGAGTTTAGTAAAGGATTGTGGGTCCTTTGGAATAAAGTTAGTTGGGACTTACAAGTTATTGAAACTTCAGAATAGTTCATTCACCTCTCAGTTCAGGTAGATGAGATAAGGAACTTCCTCACTTGTGTCTACGCTAGTCCAAATATGGTAAAACGTAGAAGTCTTTGGAGACAGCTGTCTGAGATTAGTGTAAATTTGGAAGGCACATGGTGTGTTGGGGGTGACTTTAATAGGGTTCTATTTGATCATGAATGGCGCTCAAGAACACAGAATACCTCTCACATAGGGTGCGGATATGAATCTCTTGAGTATACAATAGGACTGTTGTTTACTTGGGGGGAGAGGGGTGCAAAAGTAGACTGGATAGGGTCGTAACCCTTCTTTTGTAATATCCCAAAATTTGGGATTAAAGGCTTGAGAATAAGCCTGAATCAAGTGGGAGTTTAGCAAGAGTCCTTAGAATGAAGATTTGCTGCCAGTGCATTTTTCCTACGTAGCAGTCTAGTGTGTGATGTTTTTGAATAGGTAAATGTTGTCTAATGCCAATGATATTTTCTGATCTGAAAGTAGACTTATCAAACTTTAATTTGATAAGTCATATAGGTCATTTGGAGTTGTACAAAAAGAGTTATGAATTTTTGAAGTTAGCCCAGTGAAACTGGCCAGCTTCTGTGGCAGTTTCCATAAATAATAATTCTGGGAATTGTAAGTTTTCAGTTGGCAAAAGGCTATATTTTTTCTTGAAAATAGACTTAATAAGGGTCACATAGCCTTTTGGAATAACACCAATTGAATCCCCGTAAAAAAAGATATGAATTTTCAAAGTTTAATGAAAATTTTATCAGTTTTTAATACATGTGCAAAAATGGCAAAAATGTATGGATAAAATAGTTATTTAGCTAAATAAAATCCAAAGCTAATATTTTTCCCATTTCTCATGATGTTGGACGGTCAAAAAGCAAGAGGCAAAGGGAAATACATATTTGAGATAATTATAGCAACAGTTGAAGCATATTAAGCCAAGTAATTGAGGTTGAAAAGTCAAAAAAGTTGGCATGTGTTATAATTGGCAATTATATTCAAAGAAGCCACTTAACTCCTCCACAAGACCCTATTGACATTCAAAAAGAAGAGAAGGAAGAGGAAATAAATATTTGAATATATTATGTGACCTTTGGGAGAATTCTTGGCCAAGTATAAAAGTTGATGGCTTTAGTCAATTTGCACATGCAAAATTACAATTAAATATAATATTTGAAAGGAGGTGGAGATGATATATTAAAGACTTCTTATCTCTTCCAACAGCCATCATTTACGTCAAATGGAAAGAGGAAAAGATAGAGAGAGAGCTTTCAAGAACCATGAACAAAGAAGAAGCACAAGGTGATCAAGAGCCAAACAAGGTAGGTTTCAAGTGATTTTCACTTGTTTATGCCTCCAAATTCATGATAACTCTCTCTAAGCTCTATCTTTTCTTGAAATATTCATGCAGTAAGCTCACAATCAAGAAGTTAGAGAAAGAGGTAGCCATGGTTTTAGAGAGAGAAAGAAGAGAAATCAAAGGTTACCTCAAGAGCTTAGTTTCTCTTATTGATTTATGCTTGTTGTTGTTGTGGTTAGTTGTTGGCTTGTTTTTACTTGGTTTTGATTTTTGGAAGACCAAACTCTAAGGGGAGGTGCTACCAAAATTCACTCTAATCATGTGTAATTAGTGTTTAAGCGGTTAAACAAGTGATTAGAGGTATAAAGAAGGTGTTTTGTTGATTGGAATCAAGAAACTCCAATGTTCTCAAATTATGATGATTTTCGTCCAAACCTGTTTTCACTATGTTTGGACTATATTTTGGTGTTTTTGATGATCCCATTATGTTTAGAATGGAAAATTATGTAGGGATCAAGTATAATATGGAGTATAAAGGCTTTAAGGTGTGGAATGACAATTTTACCCGTAAGACCCCAATTTTGGTGCTGTCAGGGGTAATTTCGTAATTTGATAGTGAATTTGCCGAAACTGAGGTCAAAAATGGATTTCTGGTATAGACATGTAGGATAAGCTCGGATCATAATTTTTGGTAAAGCACAAAAGTACTGGGTATAAAGGGGCATGGATTGGGTCCCCAAGGGTATTTTGGTAATTTTGTGGTTTGAGACAGATTACCAACACAATGAGCTTATAATGAATTATGAGTTACTAATAACTCATTTATCCTAAATTTGGAATTTTAGGATATACTGATAGCCCAAGTTGGATACAGTATTAGACCGACAGTCAATCAAGGGAAGGTCAATCTAGGTAGGGAACTCACCTTATTTGCATGTATTTGATATGTATGCTTGTGCAGTGATGTTTGTGATTGCTTTACTTGATTGTGTAGAGCATATTTGAATAATGAAGCTTTGTTTCTATTATACTGTGGGCATAGTTATGTTGCATGAAATATTGAGTATAAGGAAATGTCATTATGGGGCATGCATCTAGTTAAAGATAATATGTCATACACATAGCATCTATCATACATGCATTACGGTAACTGTTTCTTACTGAGATTCTCTCGAATCTCACTAACCCCCAACCAATCATATAGGTGTGATGAAGTTCAGAAGAGTGTTGTAGGGAGTTGTACAAGAGGGAACTATGGCAAAGAAGTGAAGATTGACTATTGTGTATTATATTAGACACTGGTAGCCCTGTGTAACTACACTGTCTGTATAAATATACAAATAAATGAACTAAGAATGAGTAAAGGAAAAATATGGTTAGATAAAGGAGGATGAATCACTTTGATTGAATTAAATAAAGATGAGATTCGATGAGTAGTAATGAAGTTGTGAACCACTGAATAACGCTTCTTCAAGAGTTCGAAATTTTCTGAAAAACCCACTCAATTACAGGTTTGAATCTTGTCTTGAGGTTGGGAATTTAAAACAATTGTACGAAAGTGGTTCAAACTTATTGTGTATAAGCTCATCCAACTGATTATGAGAATAAGGTGTTACATCTTTCTTGGAAATATTTCATCATGCCAAGGTTAAAATGCTCTACTAGTTTAAATCTGATCACCCCAATACTAACGACTACCATGACCATTTTGATTTGTAGCGTCGTGGATCTTGCATAATGGATTTGAAAGCTTTATGGAAAAGACAAGGTTCAAGGACTCATCTTGGACAGAAAACATCTCACTATTCATAGAACAGGTAGACAAATAGCAGAAGGAAGTTTATAGGCATCTTGGCAAACATAAATGTCGAATCTTAAATAGATTAGAAGGTATTAGTAGAGTCTTGAATGATGTGGGTCCCTCTTCCTCAACACTACAACTGCAAAAGGATCTTTGGCAGGAAATGGAAGAGATTCTTATACATGAACCTGTGATATGGCCACAGAAAGCGAGATATGAGTGGTTTGATTTGGGTAATAAAAATATCAAATATTTCCACCTGTGAGCTAATGGAAGAATGAAGATTAATCGTATAGAATCTAGAATGGATACAGAGGAGAATTCGCCTTATGAGGTGGCAGAGATCAAGCTCAAGGCTATAACCTTATTCCTTAATCTATTTAAGGATGACAACAATGTAGTTGAATACGTGGAATCCCCTATGGGCTATCCCCACATTGATGAAGCTAAATTAAGAAGCATACGTAGCCTCCTCTCCCTGAACAAAGTGGAACATGCATTTAGACATATAGCCACTTTAAAAGCTCCAGGACAGATGGTTTAAATGCTTTATTCTTTTAGAGCCAATAGGCCAAGGTAAGTTCTATTCTAAATGAATTTATTACTAATGTGTTCTCTAATCCGTTAGCAACAAGATATTAATCAAACATACTTGGTCTTGATTCAAAAGTGTGAAATCTTGAATCATTGAAGGAATTCTGGCCTGTCAGTCTTTGTAATGTTATTTATAATGCTATTACTAAAATTCTTACAAATAGAATCAAGCCCAACCTAGCATATATTATTTCTTCTAATCAATGTAGCTTTGTGCCTGGAAGGCTTAGCTTAAATAATATAATTGTAGCTCAAGAAGTTATTCATACTATGAGGAATATAAAAGGGAAGAAGGGGTGTATGGCCATTAAAGTGGACCTAGAAAAAGCATATAATTAAGTGAAATGGTCTTTTGTTATAAGATGTCTGTAAGAGTTGAATATACCGATGAATATTATTGATCTCATTAAGCAATGTATATCTACCCCATCTATGTAAATAATGAGGAATGGTAACCCATCTGTCTCATTCAGGCCATCCCAAGGAGTCAGATAAGGGGATCCTTTATCTCTTTATCTATTTTTCATATACATGGAGAAATTAACTCATCTGATTTAGGACCAGGTTACTAGCAAGGCATAAAACCCATTTAGCTAAATAAAAATGGGCCCCCAATTTCCTACTCTTTCTTTACCGACGATCTTGTCAGTTTTGCAGAATCGAGAATGGATCAAGTAGAAATTATTAAGTGGTGCTTTCAATCATTTTGTGAAGCCTCTGGCCAGAAAGTTAGTATTGCTAAAACTAGAGTTTTTTTTACTCCCATAACATCAATCATAATGTTCGGTCTTAGATGAGTGAGACCTTGGGGTTCACAATAGCTGCAATCTTGGAAAATATCTTGGTTTCCTTCTTCACCACGAATGGGTAAAAAAGACTACATGTCAAGATGTGGTTGATAAATTCCGTAAATGATTGTCGAACTGGAAATGCCATTCTTTGTCCTTAGCTAGGAGAAGTACACTAATAAAATCGGTTGCCTCTACAATGGCAAATCATGCCATGCAAACTGTACTCATTCCAACTAGTTGATATGACGAAATTGACAAAAGCTCCCATAATTTTTTGTGGGGGTCAACATCTAAAAAGAGAAAAGCCCATCTAGTGGCATGGGACAAGGTGTGAAAACCAAGGTATATAGAGGGTTTGGTCTACGACATGCAAACTTACAGACTAAGGCATTCCTCATATAGATTAGGTGGGGTCTTACTACGAATATAGATGCAATATAGACAAACATCATTCAGGGTAAATACTGATGTGGAACTGATTCAATCCCCAATATCAACATGAAACAAACTGGTCCAAGAGTATGGCCTGGCATTAAATCAACTTGTGAATTTTTTCGTGAAGGGGTTGAGATTCATCACTCTTATGGTCAGCAGCGGGCAAGGTGGAAATATGAAAGATATGGTCAGTTTTCAACCAAATCTACTTATGACCTCATTGCTAACCGCCAGAGTCAGGGAACGAATAACTGGTCCAAACTATGGAAACTATGTTGTCCGTATAGGTGTAAAATGCACTTATGGCTTCTAATACATGTAAACTCCTAGCTAATGACTCACTCCACTCAAAAAGGCTTCACCTAAACAGTCTATGTACTTGTTGTCAAACCTTATCACAAAATGCTATTCATGTGATGCGTGACTACATACAGGCCAGGCAGATTTGCTAGCATTGGGAATCAGCCCTGGCAACCATGGAATAGTAGATTAGAGATCTAGATATGCTCAAACATTAGGCAAAATAAAATGACTGAGTTTGGAAGGTGGAGGGATATGTTCGGTATCACATGCTAAATCCTATGGTGTAAAAGAAATGAACGTGTTCATCAAATGGTAAGCTTATGCATTCATGAAGGGTTAGTGGAGATAAAAGGTATCATGAGATGTATGGAACGTGCTTCAAAGTTTATTACGTAATGTTAGAGGATTTCTACTAGATGGACTCACGGGACAGCAAGTAGAAATGATGAATCTTTAAGGATGGAAGTATATGGCGATGGGGCCTTCTCTTTCTTTGCCCACTCTACTGGGTGTAGTGGAATTATTATATACCCAGATGGTGATGTCATGGCATCTTTCATGTGTCGAATTATAAGCAATGATTGTTTTACTGCTGAACTCTGGCAGTGTATATTGGGGCTTCGATGAGTATGGGATAGAGGTTTCAAGAAGGTGATGTTGTTTGGTTATGCTACTGAGGTGATTCGATTAAGTGAATCATCGAACTGTGAACTCCACGGGGATAAGGATTTAATTACGAAACTACAGGAGCTCTTAAGCCAAGATTGGGATGCTACTTTGCACCTGATTGATCGCTGGTCTAATATTCATGTTGATTATCTAGCAAAGTGGGCTTCAAACATGGGATTTAGTCTTGAGATTCTTTCAAAGGAGTCAACGTGGACGGTACTGTCTGAGCTAGGAATTACTTAGTCCATTTAAATTCTATTAGTTTATTTCCATTTGTATAAAAAAATACCTATAAACTTTAAAGCACACAAAGCATCATGTGTTTTCCAAAAGTTCAAAACTACCCATAAAAATTTGAAAATAGATAAAAAAATGCTACAACTGTTAAAATAACTTGACACCATTACTTTTTTATTCATAAAAGATAGTGCAATCTCACCACAAAAAGTAACAAGAGATATATGTTATTTTAATAGTTGTATCATTTTGCCTCATTTTCAAAGTACATGGGTAGTTTTGCACTTCCGAAAAGTGTATAATGTTTAGCGCACTTTGGATGAAAGTGTATGGGTAATTTTGCACCTTCACCTTTTTTACCTTTTTAGGTCAACAAGATTACACTCTTCACTTGTCCTCAAGGCAAAAGCTATTTGAAGGGTTTACTTAGATTCTAAATATAAGACCTCAATTTACTTAGCCTCCCAAAGTTAGGCTAAATTGCATAAAACCCCCTGAAATTTAGGTTATTTGATATCACCTCCCTAACCTTTTAAAAGTTTAAATCAATGACCATAATGTTTTGTCTTTTAATATCAACTCCTCTGCCAATAAAATTGCTGTTAAAGTTAACAATTTTTGTCATGCCATAATTATTATATTTTTTAATATATACCATGTCATTTAAAAATAACACTTGGCATTCACTACTACATAAAATGGCCTTGACCACAATAATGTTTTACCAAAGATCATAGTTCCAAACCAGTATGTATGGTCGCGTTATATGTTCTCAACTTAGAAACATAATGGTTCCTAACCTTGATATATTCAGCAACATATATAACAGTTCTAATAAAACACTTGTTATGTATTGAGACTTTGTGAGACCATGATGTGCATAATGTCATAATCCAAATTTTGGGCCTAGAAACTCAAGAATAATCTTGAATTAAATAGGCGACCAAGCCTACTTTGGCAACACTACTACATATTTGGGCTTTTATAACACCTAATACATAATGGTTACAACTAATAAATATCATATATATTGAGGTAGAGGTTGTACAAGTATATATAATGCTTAAATGTAATGGTTAATTATGTGTACCATCATGTATTATGAGGCGGAATTCATAAAAACACAAAAATAATAGTTGTAGTTAATAACCGTTGTTTATTTAGTGAAAAAAGTGATGGTTCTTTTGAAACAACCACTATGTAACTCTTACAAATGATTCAACTTCGAACCTATTATATCAGTGAAGACAAAACATAACAGACTTCAAAAACAATTGTCATTTAACTCTCTCATAACCCTTTGTAACATTCAGACCATCAATGCCATAACTGATCACAACCCTGCCTTCATCTCCCTCCTCCGATGATAAGAATAAGGATAAAGATAAGGAAGAGGACGAGGATGAGGAAGAAGAGGATGAACAGGAAGATGAGGATGACACAAGGAAGTAGAGGATGAATAAGATGATAATGAATTATCATCATGTTCATCCTCCTCATCCTTGTCCTCATCCTCATCGGAGGAGGAGGGAGAAATAGTTCATAGTCATTAATTAAGAGCCGTAAAGTATTTTTTCTAACATAATCAATGGTTATAAGCTAATATTTTTATGCATAATGGTTGTTAAGAATTAACCATCGCCATTTATAAAATATGATCTTTAATAGTAAAAGACGTGATGGCTTGATAATCCATGAAACCCTCTCTATATAAACTACTTCTTTCATAGTGAAGTGACAAAAGGTAGTTTAGTGAATGATGGGAAAAATCATTCAATCTTGGGACTTGAAAGCAAGCATGAATTTGAGGAGATAGTGTTCACAACATAGAGTTTGCTCCCCAGGGCATTTTGCAACACCCGATGCTTAAAGGCAACAGAAGATTCAAAGTAATAGCCCTTCTCCTGGGAGAGCATAGGTGGCACCTTTAGTTATCAACCAAAGTATGTTAAACATTATGAAGACATCGTAAGACAGATTCTCGTTGCATTTATGAAACTTGACTAGCCTTCTTCGGCTATCCTAAGCACTGGTCTAGGTTGCTTCCCCTTTCCTTACTATAGCCTGAGGTAGGAATATACCTTAGAGAAGAAAGAAAAAAGGGTGATTGAAATGACATAAGTTTAAACCTAAGACTAAACAACCAATCAAAAAAAGTTCACCTTACCTAGCAATCAAACTCAATAGATAAAGAGAGAAATTAGTCGTAGGCAAACTGAAAATTGAACTCCACTTCTCTACTTCTATTCAACTTCTCAAAGCCAACTTCTAATTCAACAAAACATCATGGACAAATCCAAGAGAACTTCTAATTCATCATCTAGTAAAAAAAATGAAAGATGAACTCCCTCTACCAATAAGCATTAAGTCTCATCCATGCAACCTATGAGCTCTATCATATGGCCCAGGCTTACTTGCAAGAGAAATTACATATGCACCAGTGCTTGAAGGAACTTGTTAGAGCCGGCTGACACCTAAGAGGGGGTGAATTGGGTGTAAGATAAAAACTTAAGAACTTTGAAAACCTTTTCACATCTTATTGAAAGTAGTAATTATAAAAGTAATGAATCATAGATCAATAGTTAGATATTTAAATAATATATGCTGGAAATATAAGAGCTTACGGAAGAGATTATGCAAACTTTGATTTATCCTAGTTTGGTCCCATCCATAATGACCTATGTCCAATCCCCAGGCACCTCCTGAGATTTTCAATCCACTATCTTGTTTAATACAAGCAAAAGAGAAGCCTCTACAATCCCACAAGTTTAGTTGGGCACTTGCGAAGCCTTTTACAAATCTCTCATGAAGTTACTCCCCCTTACACACCATAAGGATAATGTTAGATATGATTAGTTTTGATGATGTCAAATATAGATATTAAGTGATAAGAGCAAAAAGTTTATATAATGTATTTCTTTGACTAACTACTATATTTAATGTTACATATCTTGTAGATTAGTCAAGCAAAGAATGAAGAAGATTGAATTAATGAAAATGAACAAGAGGAAGAAGAAGAAGAGAATTTGAAGATAGTCAAGGAGATGCCTACTTGGATTATGAAGAATGATTATCAAGAGGAGGATAAAAAATAAAGATATTGAAGAATCAAGAACTTGGTAGATCTATCATGAATATCAAGATTCAAGTTGTTAGATGTGATATTGGAGGTTTCTATAATGTTACCGGAGGTTTCTATGATCAAATAATGGTTGGAATATGTTAATATGAAGCTAAGATGACTTATATATGAGTTTTGGCACTTCTAGAGGAGTTGTGCTCGAGCACAAGGTGTTATGCTCGAGCACAGGAAGAACATGCTCGAGCACAGGCTTTCTCACTCGAGCACGGGTGCATACTCTGTTCTACTCTGTTCTACGTTCAGCTTGAGCGAGGTCTGGTATTTTGATCATATCTCTCAAACCACACGTCGGATTGACCCGAAACCGGTGGCATATGAAAGAGGACTCCCAACACGTAAAATTGGCACCAGAATCACATTGAAAGAAGATCAAATGAAGGAGCTATGATTCGTCGAAAATGAAATTGAAATCACCGTCACTTTCTGACACAGGTTCGGTATTTTGAGTATATCTCACAAACCACACATCGGATTGAGACGAGACCAGTGCCAAATGAAAGTAGACTCAAAGATCTTTCCATGGATAGGTAATTTACATAATTCTAACGTATATTCTAGGAGCTATGCCTTCTGGAAGTTGATGCTTGTGCAGACTAGCGAAATATACACTCCTTCGATCATAACTTGCAGAATACAAGGAGTTTGGAGCTGATTCTTGTTGCATTGGAACGCATATGATAAGAGCATTCTTATGATACATCATTTGAATCAAATGAATCAAATTTTTCTAAAGGGGCCCCACATCACCCGCGAGTGTAAAAACTTTCTCTCTGAAATATGTCGTGCGAGTGATGTCCAGAAGCATATGAAACGTGAAGAAAGTTGCAACACTCGAGCACTAGGATTCATGCTCGAGCAATGGATGATTTCTCACTCGAGCAGAAGGTGTGTGCTCGAGTGAAGGCTCATATCACCTGCGAGTGATAAATTCATCCCTCTGAGATCCTGATGCGAGTGTTGATTTTGAGAGCATATTTCTTGAGAATATGCGTCTCACTCGAGCAGAGATATGTGTGCTCGAGTGAGGGACCATATCACTCGCGAGCACAAAATCTCACTCTTGTAAAATGATGTGCGAGTGACAACCCGAGAAGAAGCATGCACGTGAAAACTGAAGGCTCACTCGAGCAGGAAGTTTTGTGCTCGAGTGATGTTGAGAATTCACTCGAGCAGATACGAGAGAAGAGTTGCGAGTGCTTGCCCGAGAGGAAGTCAGAACGTGGAAATATGAACTGCACTCGAGTGAGGCAGATTGCACTCGAAGTGAAAACTTGACAGAACGCAGAAACAAAACAGAGCCATCACAACCATCAATCCAAACATGGTTTAAACGTTATACAATCATTATGTTTTCACTTGTTACTGTTTCTAAACATTATCTAACATATATTTCAAGTGTAAAACAGGAGTTTATATATTTGGGTTGCATCTTCAAGAATGGAGGTCACGTATGAAAATTCTTCACTCAACGTGATGAGTCCCAGAAGCCATAAATCCAGTTTCTTACCAATGATCCAACATACCCATGACTAATACTTCATCATATTAGTGATTAAGTATTTTACAGTGTGAAACAGGAAATTTAACGGTGAGCTTACAGATTCAAATGAAAGAGTCAAGAATGGCGGGCGACATCATTACACACCGAGCATTAGCTACCTACCACGACAGAAGTTTGACCCACCATAAGAGATTGTCTGGAAACTCAAACAAATTCAAAACGCTCCACAACGTTACTACAGCTCAAAATGAATCTTCCTGCTGTTCAACAAAACGCTCCACTTTGCAACGGACATAAGCTCATTTTTCAAATATGCTCAACGGACAAAATGACTCCAACGGACAAATTCTCACAACGGTCATCATCTTCATCAACTATAAATGAGAGAGTTTTCAACTTGGATGGTGGTGAGAAAAACGGTGAAAGACAGAGAAAACAGAGAAACAACTCCAACATGTGAAAAACATGAATCCTCAGCTTCTACCCAAACGCTCTCAGTTCTGCGGTTTCAATATTACTTTTCATTGAGAGAGTGATTATTTGTATTGTACTTCAGTGAGATTATATCCACTCTGTGAGAGAGTCTGTAAACACTTTCATCTATATTCTGAGTTGATCTCAAGGTAGAGGGACCTTGAGAGGATTGATTTTCTTACGGGGAAGCAGTAGAGAGAATTGCCGTAAGACATTCTGCTCGTAAGACTTACAAGGTGCAAGCAGTAGAGAACGTTGCTGCTCATAAGACTTACAGGGGTGTAAGCAGAAGAGAACGTTGCTGCTCGTAAGACTTGCATAAGTAAGCAGGAGAGGAAGATCTTCGGGATTGCTCTGCTCGTAAGACTTGCCGTAAGGGGGAGTATTTCAGTGAGAGATTTGTAAAAGGTTTCACAAGTACCCGGCTAAACTTGTGGGATTGTAAAGGCTTTTCTTGTGCCCGGATTAAACAAGAAGATAGTGGATTTGAAAATCTCAGGAGGAGCCTGGGGACTGGACGTAGGCCATCACAGATTGGACCGAACCAGGATAAATCACAGTTTGCATATTCTCTTCCCTAAACTCTTATATTTCCAGCATATATTATTTAATCTAACTGTTGATTTATAAACCTTCATATTTACCGCTTTCGTTAAGATACAAAAAGATTTCTAAAGTTCTTAAGTTTTTATTATACACCCAATTCACCCCCCTCTTGGGTGATAGCCGGTTCTAACATTTGGTATCAGAGCCCGGGCTCTTGTTTAAAGGACTTAACCGTCTCAAGAGTTACAATGGCTAATTTTGGGTGTTTTATACTTTCAGAAGGTTTTGATTATACAATTCCACCTCTTTTGAAAGATATTGATTTTTGGTTTTGGAAAGCTAGAATGACTAGTTTTATAAAAGCTTTTGATTTTGATATGTGGAATGTTTTTACAAATGTTTTTGATTTCAAACCAAGAAAGGATTGGACAGAAAGTGAAAAGAAAATGTTTTCATTGAACATTAGAGCAATGAAAATTCTGTACAGTGCTTTAACCGAAAATGATTTTGAGAAAATTAGATTTTGTTCTAATGCTAAACATATATGGGACACTCTTGATTCTATTTATGCTTCTAACAATTTTGTTGAAGTTGAAAGTGTTGACAGTTCATGTGAAACTACACACTACGCATCTATTGTGCATGAACAATTGGAAGTTGATGATGAAGATGAAGAAATCATAGAACACTTCCATATAGTCAACATGAATAGACAAGAAGAAGAGGATTCCCGAAAAGAGCTCAGTATGGACGAACATGAAAAATCACTCTCCGGAGCTCAAGATGAACTTAAGGTAAAAAGTTCCAATTCTTTGTGTGATTTTCATAAAAATGATTTTCAGAGCTTACAAAAGTTTGTTTCTCAATCAATTGTTGATTCTATTAAGAAAAGTAAAAATGTTTTCAAATATGCTGGAAAGTTTGTTGGGAAGAAAGAAAGTTCAAATCAAATCCATTCGAATTTCTACTCTTATGATCGACATAATACTTGCATGATATCCCATAATGCATATCTTGATACAATTTGCAATTATTGTGGTAAATCCGGTCATATTTCTCACACATGCTATATTAGAAGAAATTTCTATGTGAGAAATAAGTATATTTGGGTACCGAAGAAACATGTAAGGTTTAATACTAACAATCAAGGACCCAAGTATATGTGGGTACCAAAATGTCCATCTAGTACTTTATGTGTGCAGACTGATCATAAGAAGAATGGACATAAGGGTACGGAGAAGATAAAGAAGAAGCCAAGAGTTTCTCATGCACCTAAATGGACATTCACATCTATTAGGAATACTCTCGGATCACCCATTGCTGGAACTGCAAAGTTTAACTACGAAGAAAGGCAATGGAGAAAAGGAGTACGTTCCACCTCAAGAATGAACTACCATAGAATACCATTCAACTATCTTGAGGAGAACAAGAAAAGGAGGATCTCTCAAGCATCAAATAAAAGACTCTTGGAGTCTATATATTTTGAGAGAAGGTTGCCAGCACCCAAAGCAAGATATTCAAAGTATCAACATCAA
This sequence comes from Inga leiocalycina, assembly GCA_963242795.1. NCBI lineage: Eukaryota > Viridiplantae > Streptophyta > Magnoliopsida > Fabales > Fabaceae > Inga > Inga leiocalycina. Next base: position 35,005,849 of record OY725328.1, read on the forward strand.
AGAAATATGCAGTGGGTATGCAGAAGCAATCCTCCGAATATCTAAGGCAAAGGTACACAATAATAAAACCTCCTATGTTGTTTGTAATATTTGTTGAGGTTTTATATTTTGGAACCTTAGGAATGAGCATTGCAAATAATTTTTAAATTATGTTTTCGTATCCCTTAAAAAGTCATTTAATAGATTTATTTATAAAGAGATTGTAATGCTCAACAAGTTAATTCTTTATGCATGTATAATGATTTGAAAAGAAAATATTTCTCTTATGCATAAAGACGTATTTAATTCATTATGCTCAATTGTTTCAAATTGATTATATTCTTAAAGCATGTGAATTATGATTCTTTTAAGCTAACCATGAGTGGATCCAAGTAGAATTGGATACCCAAGGAAGAAAAATGGTTATATGATTTTTGCAGGAATAATTTAAAAAAAAAGGAAGCATGACACTAGAAGTGAACGTTCAAGTGCAAGGCATGTTAACACTCAAGTACTGGTATAAACGCATAAATTAGCTTCAAAATATGGTTTATTCAAGTGATCTTGGAGGACTTGAGTACAAAGATATAAGAAGATGGAAATTAACTTGGGTGTCTACAAGTTACACTCAAGCCAGGTACGCTGTATCAGTTATTTCAAAACTCAACCATCGTACTCATTCTTTCCAACTCAATTTGAGTGGTAAAATCTTGCTCATTACTACATATCATTAGCAATCAATGATTTATGGATTTCAAAATATTTTCAGATTGCTAAATGTATTGAAATAGAATTGTGCATAATTTTTCTCTGCATTGGAAATTTGAAATGCACATTTCATAAATTTACTTGGATTTAAATTCATCTTGTTTATAAAAATGCATACACATTATTTGAAAATTTTTCATATTTTATTTGCATTTAAATCGGTTTCAAAATTGGAAGTTAATATTTATGTATACTGAAAGTCAGAAATGCTTCAAATCCATTCACTAGAGTTTTCCTCATCATTCACATACTTGTTTCTTAATCTTAAACTTGTTACTACTTGAATTCCTCAATCTTTATTTTCTAACAAGTTAGATCTTATGTCTAACAAGTTAACTATCTATATGAGTTTCAAGTGTATCCCTAGATAAGAATTCAACTTGTGAAAGCCTTGTGCCTAATGCATAAATCATTAGTTGGCCATGTTATTCCAAGCATTATAAATGTTCATTAGTGCATTGAATCTTAATGCATTAACCATTATTGTGGAATAACTTATCGGGATAATATTCTAGAACTCTAGTCATTTGGATCAATGAGTATGTGCTTCATCATCCATAAATTCATATACTCATATTGTTGCTCAAATACATTATCATTTTTCTTCATTTTTTTTGAGTAACTAGAATCTTGCACTTTAAATCTTGTTGCCTTGAATATTTATCCATTTTAAGATGCAACTCTAAGAGGCAAGATTATCTCTTGATCAATACTAAAGTCATCATGCTTATATATGTCAAGATAAGCCATTTTGGCTAATTGATTCTTCATATGACTTTTGTTCTTGAGAAAATTCTCCAACATGTTAACTCTTATAATTAACATGTTATCTTAGTTGAATTCCTTAGTGAAGCTTTCGGATATATATTTTATAACTGTTGACTTCCATTGTTTTTGGCATAAGCATTGGTATTTAACAAGCTTCATAAATGAGTTTTCATTCAAAATCTTATTGTCAAAATGCATGTTTATGATTTGAAAGAACATTTGAGATTTTGAAACAATTAGCACATCTCATTATCATTCTTGAAAATTTGGTTTCATTCATGATTTATCATTTCATAAAAGTTGGTCATTATGGATAGATTCTCTACTCTATTTGATCCAACTTACATGGATTGCATGAAAATCTTATCAATGACATATTTTTTAAAGTGTATTTACAAATTGTCATTGATCATCATCATTCTTGGTATCACTTATTCATCATGCTTCATGTCTCAATGGATTGATTTTACTAAGTAAAATTATATTTTGATATTTGTTGATTTATCATACTCTTTGCTCAAAATTCATATGATTAATTGCAAAAGAGCATAAGAGTTGTTATATCTAATATTGTACGAACCCAAGAGAAGTTGGGTACCAAAGAGCATATAATTATATTAGTTTGCAGGAATTGACCAAAATGCTCTACTTTCACATACAAAGATCAGAGGCTAACAAAAAGGCATGACTGATAGTGTTGCAGCGTGAGATGAAGCAGAATATGTGATATTACTCAAATGACATCCTGCCACTAGCAAATAACTAGCTAATGATACAATCAGAAAGAGAAAGAGAAGGAAGATCTCTTAGTAGACCTAGTGGAGATTGTTTCAAAGCAGTACAGGGCCAAGAATAAGTTTATCCAATATGAATCTTTGTTGCCTACCCACCTTCCTTATCATTTCAAGGTGATCAGACATTTTCACTATGATATGGAGTCAACAGAGATGTTCAAAGGAAAATGCTGAGATGCACAGAATCATCAAGCTTAATGAGCCTATGAGGATTCTTAACTACAATTCTAGCTCTATGTCTAAATCTTCACTGGATTATCTGCTATACCAATACTAGAGCTATGGCGAACAAAGAGAGACAACACTTTGCTAAATTTGGCCTCAATGATTCTTCATGCTTTGGTCCATTTGTCTAACGCTTTCTGAGAGAGGAGCTTCAACAATCACACAGAGCTTGCTACAAACGATGCTGAGATCATCAGTCAATGATAAGATGAAGTAGCTGTGTGATTTATTGAACCAGAACTTCAAAGTTCAATTTGAGATGATGGATGACAAAATAAGGGTGTTATGTGCTGTGGTGAGATTAAAAGTTCTCAATGATGTTTGCTAAGCAAGGGGCACATACTAAGCCAATATGTGCATAAAGCCTTACTCCGAGCTCATCTTGATATCCTAAAGTGCTCACAGAAGACTACACTTCAGAATCCCTCAGTACTAGTCACATCATTCAATATTGACTAGGACATGATGCATCAATGGACTACAGAGGATTATGACTCGAGTGATTACGATATTACTCGAGTGAGGTATTGTATTCTTACTTAATTCAAAATCCTTGAGTTATATCACTTGATTAGTATCACTCAAGTAACCACTCAGGTGATATTGGATTATATCTCTTAAATCCTCTAAATAGCATTATCATATTTCAAATTTAATTTCTCTCTAAATATTCAACATTTCAAAATCATTTTCTCTATAAAGTTTTCAATGGTTTCTCAAATCCAGGAGAGTTATTAACTGTTTTTCTAATAATGTTTAAAACCATGCATCAATTAAGGGGGAGCTTCACATTCACATGTGTTTTTATATATTGAAAGCTCATCTCCTATTGGAAAGAAAATCCTTTTAATATACTCATCTATATTCACCATGTTTTGATTAGTTTTGATGATGAGTTACTCTTATACTGTTCTTTTCACAATCATAATTTGAACATATCATATGGAAAGGAACAGTTTGTTACTTGATTGAACTAACAATTCTCTTTGCAAAGAAAGAATTAAATTTATGACAGGAGAATTTGTTTTGTGCAATAACATTCCTCAACATACTACAAGAAGACTCTATCAATCTTGAGGATGTTGTTAACGTTCAGTTAAGGAATATATATTGGCTACAACATTCAAAGCAATATAACTGAGCATTGAACATGCTAAATAGAAGCTCAAATCAATTGGAGAATCTTGGCAACAACATGGATATATATTGAGTTGCATAACAGAAGTGTGGTGTACATCATCATGAACTAGCATTGCCAAAGGATAAAGCAACGGATTTCATGGAGCACTTCATCAATTTTCAAAATCTACATGAGCATTTCTAAACCTTTCTCTATTTACATTTCAAGAATACGTTTCATATTTTTCATTGATCTTGATTATAAAAGTTTTCTTGAAAACCTCTCCAAATCTATTTTCAGTTCCTTCACATAAGGGAGAGTCAATTGTTTTCTTGGTTCATTCATTGTGATTAAAGTCATTTCTACTTTATTTACTTCTTCACAAATCTTACTTCTTTATATATTTCAAACTTTTTGCTGATGTCAAATAGGGGGAGAAAAATGTAAGAAAAATATGTATGTTGCACTTTGCATTATAATATCTATATGTATGTTTGCATTTTGCATTATACATGTATGTTGCACTTCATTCAGACATATTTTTCTTAAAGGATTTGTCATCATCAAAAAGGGGGAGAATGTTAGATATGATTAGTTTTGATGATGTCAAATATAGATATTAAGTGATAAGAGCAAAAAGTTTATATAATGTATTTCTTTGACTAACTACTATATTTAATGTTACATATCTTGTAGATTAGTCAAGCAAAGAATGAAGAAGATTGAATTAATGAAAATGAACAAGAGGAAGAAGAAGAAGAGAATTTGAAGATAGTCAAGGAGATGCCTACTTGGATTATGAAGAATGATTATCAAGAGGAGGATAAAAAATAAAGATATTGAAGAATCAAGAACTTGGTAGATCTATCATGAATATCAAGATTCAAGTTGTTAGATGTGATATTGGAGGTTTCTATAATGTTACCGGAGGTTTCTATGATCAAATAATGGTTGGAATATGTTAATATGAAGCTAAGATGACTTATATATGAGTTTTGGCACTTCTAGAGGAGTTGTGCTCGAGCACAAGGTGTTATGCTCGAGCACAGGAAGAACATGCTCGAGCACAGGCTTTCTCACTCGAGCACGGGTGCATACTCTGTTCTACTCTGTTCTACGTTCAGCTTGAGCGAGGTCTGGTATTTTGATCATATCTCTCAAACCACACGTCGGATTGACCCGAAACCGGTGGCATATGAAAGAGGACTCCCAACACGTAAAATTGGCACCAGAATCACATTGAAAGAAGATCAAATGAAGGAGCTATGATTCGTCGAAAATGAAATTGAAATCACCGTCACTTTCTGACACAGGTTCGGTATTTTGAGTATATCTCACAAACCACACATCGGATTGAGACGAGACCAGTGCCAAATGAAAGTAGACTCAAAGATCTTTCCATGGATAGGTAATTTACATAATTCTAACGTATATTCTAGGAGCTATGCCTTCTGGAAGTTGATGCTTGTGCAGACTAGCGAAATATACACTCCTTCGATCATAACTTGCAGAATACAAGGAGTTTGGAGCTGATTCTTGTTGCATTGGAACGCATATGATAAGAGCATTCTTATGATACATCATTTGAATCAAATGAATCAAATTTTTCTAAAGGGGCCCCACATCACCCGCGAGTGTAAAAACTTTCTCTCTGAAATATGTCGTGCGAGTGATGTCCAGAAGCATATGAAACGTGAAGAAAGTTGCAACACTCGAGCACTAGGATTCATGCTCGAGCAATGGATGATTTCTCACTCGAGCAGAAGGTGTGTGCTCGAGTGAAGGCTCATATCACCTGCGAGTGATAAATTCATCCCTCTGAGATCCTGATGCGAGTGTTGATTTTGAGAGCATATTTCTTGAGAATATGCGTCTCACTCGAGCAGAGATATGTGTGCTCGAGTGAGGGACCATATCACTCGCGAGCACAAAATCTCACTCTTGTAAAATGATGTGCGAGTGACAACCCGAGAAGAAGCATGCACGTGAAAACTGAAGGCTCACTCGAGCAGGAAGTTTTGTGCTCGAGTGATGTTGAGAATTCACTCGAGCAGATACGAGAGAAGAGTTGCGAGTGCTTGCCCGAGAGGAAGTCAGAACGTGGAAATATGAACTGCACTCGAGTGAGGCAGATTGCACTCGAAGTGAAAACTTGACAGAACGCAGAAACAAAACAGAGCCATCACAACCATCAATCCAAACATGGTTTAAACGTTATACAATCATTATGTTTTCACTTGTTACTGTTTCTAAACATTATCTAACATATATTTCAAGTGTAAAACAGGAGTTTATATATTTGGGTTGCATCTTCAAGAATGGAGGTCACGTATGAAAATTCTTCACTCAACGTGATGAGTCCCAGAAGCCATAAATCCAGTTTCTTACCAATGATCCAACATACCCATGACTAATACTTCATCATATTAGTGATTAAGTATTTTACAGTGTGAAACAGGAAATTTAACGGTGAGCTTACAGATTCAAATGAAAGAGTCAAGAATGGCGGGCGACATCATTACACACCGAGCATTAGCTACCTACCACGACAGAAGTTTGACCCACCATAAGAGATTGTCTGGAAACTCAAACAAATTCAAAACGCTCCACAACGTTACTACAGCTCAAAATGAATCTTCCTGCTGTTCAACAAAACGCTCCACTTTGCAACGGACATAAGCTCATTTTTCAAATATGCTCAACGGACAAAATGACTCCAACGGACAAATTCTCACAACGGTCATCATCTTCATCAACTATAAATGAGAGAGTTTTCAACTTGGATGGTGGTGAGAAAAACGGTGAAAGACAGAGAAAACAGAGAAACAACTCCAACATGTGAAAAACATGAATCCTCAGCTTCTACCCAAACGCTCTCAGTTCTGCGGTTTCAATATTACTTTTCATTGAGAGAGTGATTATTTGTATTGTACTTCAGTGAGATTATATCCACTCTGTGAGAGAGTCTGTAAACACTTTCATCTATATTCTGAGTTGATCTCAAGGTAGAGGGACCTTGAGAGGATTGATTTTCTTACGGGGAAGCAGTAGAGAGAATTGCCGTAAGACATTCTGCTCGTAAGACTTACAAGGTGCAAGCAGTAGAGAACGTTGCTGCTCATAAGACTTACAGGGGTGTAAGCAGAAGAGAACGTTGCTGCTCGTAAGACTTGCATAAGTAAGCAGGAGAGGAAGATCTTCGGGATTGCTCTGCTCGTAAGACTTGCCGTAAGGGGGAGTATTTCAGTGAGAGATTTGTAAAAGGTTTCACAAGTACCCGGCTAAACTTGTGGGATTGTAAAGGCTTTTCTTGTGCCCGGATTAAACAAGAAGATAGTGGATTTGAAAATCTCAGGAGGAGCCTGGGGACTGGACGTAGGCCATCACAGATTGGACCGAACCAGGATAAATCACAGTTTGCATATTCTCTTCCCTAAACTCTTATATTTCCAGCATATATTATTTAATCTAACTGTTGATTTATAAACCTTCATATTTACCGCTTTCGTTAAGATACAAAAAGATTTCTAAAGTTCTTAAGTTTTTATTATACACCCAATTCACCCCCCTCTTGGGTGATAGCCGGTTCTAACAGATAAAACCTTGATGATGAAGGATTACAATCAATCTTCTCTCTCATAAGTGAATAAGATGAACATTAAAGTACAATACAAATTGTAACATCCCGATTTATGATTAGGGCTAATGGCTCCGATAATTATTGTAATTATCTTGATTGAATATATTTGGGATTAATGTAATGATAATTTTGATAATAAATACAAGTGGTATTTAAGATCAAGGGTTGAGATGTATTTCATATGGGTCGGAATCCTATGTGAGGTGACTTGGTAAGCTCATGGAGAGAATTGTGTAGATGTTGACAAGTGGCTTGATGGTGAGTCATAGGATGAAGCACTAGAAGACAAATATCACTTTTCCCTCATTTTCTCTCTCCTATTCGGTTGGAGGCATGGGCAAGGGAGTGTGTGTGTAGCTTCATCATCATTGCTCCATCTCTCTCTCATCTCTTCTCTCTCTCTCCATTTCGCTGAAGCAAGCAAGGGAAGAGGAAGAAGAAAAGCTTGAATCTTGGTAAGTTGTGATCCTCTTTTGCTTAAAACCTTTTCTCTAATATTGTTCATCTCAATGAGAGCTACATTGTGATGATTGTAGAGCCTTGAATGGTGTTGATTGGGTTTTTGGCCGAAATTGAAAGTTGAGGAATCAAGGTTCTGAATTGAGCAAAGAGAAGAGGTAGGCATTTAGAGTATTTTGGTATATTGTTTATGATGTTTGGCTAAGTTTGGAAGAATCTGGAAAATTTCACCTAATTAGGCCAAATGATGAAAATGTGGATTTTAAGGTGTTTGATGGTGGAAATGGTTTAGTGATGAGTTATTTGATTATTGGAAATAATCTGGACTGTTGGAAATGTGTTAAGGGAGATTTGGAGAATGTGTATCTTAGAGACCTTAGTGTTTGATTGTGGTCAAGTTGGGTTTTGGAGTGTTTTTGGAGTTGCCATTGTGTTCCCTTGTTAGTGCTTAGAGTGTATGAGCATTGGGAAGAGTTTGGGAACCTTTGGGGGAGAATTTGACCAGCTGGTGTTTCTGGTTTTTGGCTGCGTTTCTGGTCTCTGATACACATCACTCGAGCAGAGGAAGAACGTGCTCGAGTGATGCGCAAGTTTTTCCCTTTGTGTTTTGAGTCACCTGGGTTTTCTGCGAGTGCTGCTCGAGCACATCGCTTTGTGCTCGAGTGAGCGAGGAACCTGCTCGAGTGAGCTTGGTCTGCTCGAGTGAGGGTATGAGTCCAGAGTAAAGGGTGTGCTTTCGGGTCTTCACTCGTGGGCTGATGCCAAGAGCGAGCTCTGTCACTCGCGGGCATAGCCGTTTCACCCGAGCATTGGGGGTCATGCTCGAGTGAGAGTGTGCTTCAGGTGGGAGTTGTGCTTTCGGGTTCTCACTCGTGAGTAAGGTGCTCGAGTGAGCCTTCTCACTCGCGGGTGTGAGGTGTGTGCTCGAGCACATTTGGCTGTGCTCGAGTGATCCCGTGCTTGGAGAGCTGTGGGTGCTCTCGGGTGCTCACTTCCTGGATTTCTCTCGCGGGTGCTCGAGTGAGGCATTAGGCCTTGTGCTCGAGTGAGGGTCAGCGTGCTCGAGTGAGCCAGTGCTCGAGGGTTTCCTTGTGCTCTCGGGTGCTCACTCGCAGTCTCACTCGCTATCGTGCTCGAGTGATGTCCGTACTTGTGCTCGAGTGAGAGCATTTGTGCTCAAGTGAGATGACCAAAAATGAGTGTTTTGCCTTCGAGTAAGGAGTCTTTTGGGTAGTTTCTTCCAACCCTTTAGGCATATGTTTAGGCCTATTTTAGTCACCTAAAGAGTTCTAAATGATAACCAACTTAGAGTATTAATGAAATATACACATGGAAAAGAGATTGATTGGTTGTCCCTAATTGATATAGGATTTGACATTTGTCGCCCTCGTGAGGCCACGGTGCCGGAGCCAGTCAGGAAAGATACAGGTAGTGACTCTATCTTTATACCTTATGTGATGTATGATATGTGTGCTATATCATTGTGATTAAATGGATTTTGTATGCTGCAAGTTTTGTGAAAACTTTGTGTGGAAACACCGCTAAACCAACAGTCCCTGAGTCGCTAACAACGGTTCGGGTGAAGGTCGTATGCCTTCCCGGCGGTAAAAGGGGATGAGGTTAGGGTGTCATATATGCGTTATGTGATATTGTGGTAGCACCGCTAAACCAATAGTCCCTGAGTCGCTAACAACGGTTCGGGTAAAGGTCGTATGCCTTCCCGGCGGTAAAAGGGGATGAGGGTGGAGTGAGTTTGTGTTGCTGCTGATATGAGATGATGTGTTTGCATATTATATGATTGCATGTGGTATGAAATAGTTGTTACTACGGGGATTCTTTAGAATCTCACCCTCCCAAATGATTAATCTTTTCAGACAGGGCGAGTGGTTCGAAAGGGAAGCGGACAACCAGGAGTAGTTAGGCTTACTCCGAGATCTAAGTGGTAGTTGGTTATTATAGTTTTAGATTTGGGATTGCAAGTTGTACATCTAATGTAAATGAATGTTTTGGTGATGTAATCCCCTTGTTGGGAAACTTTGAACCCGAGTTATATATGTAAGTAACCCGGGGTTTGCCGGGATTTTGGTTTCCGCACTTTGATATTTATTATGTACTCTGATTTCTCTGATAATTATATCCGCACGTGAATGTCAGACCACGAATATATATATGTTTTGAAAAGATTTTGAAATACCCCATCTCTTGGATGTGGGATTATGAATTGTGATTTCATCTTATTGGTCTCTATTTCACTTAAATTTCGTAATCCGGATGTAATTACGGTGAGGGGGTTACACAAATAATATATCTCTCTAAGTTAAATGTTATGAAACTAGATAAATAAAGAGTATTTAGGTAGGAGTTGATGCTTCATGATCTTAGCATGTTTTTCTCATTGTTGCTCTCTGTATGAATATCTTGTATTTATAATTCAGTAGGATATGACCGTTGTGAGTATTTCAACCTATCCGTTCAGTCCCATTACTTCATTTGACCACTCTATGTATTTGAAAAACTAGTCGTTATGTTCGGTGGATGCTTTACTCCTATAAAGTAGCTTTTCTCCTCTTCACATGATCTTCTCATTGTTTTCCAAGAGAAATACTTTCAACACTAATATAATGAAGTGTTAAAGTGACTAGAAGCAAGAGGAATGAATTACACAATCATTCCTATGATTTTTGGAAGTGATGAGACATTGTCTGACGCATCACTCGAGTGATCCAGGGCCATCACTCGAGTCACTCAAGTGATTACTCAAGTAATCCCTTTTAAAACATGGCACAGAGCATCACTGCTACATTACTCAAGTGGTCAATTGAGTGATCTCAATTAATCACTCGAGTGGTCACTTGAGTGCTCTTCCCATTATTAATCCAAATATGGCAAATGTTCTATCATTGAAAAGCTTTCTCTATCTACATTCCAATACAATAAGAATTAGCTCCAAAGTCATTATATTCTAAAAGGAATAATCTAAATAGTGACTATTGCACTATATAGTGTCTAAATTCACAAGCGTCAATTTCCAAAAGGCATATTGCTTTGAATATAACTCTAAATATGACACATAACCTATCCATAGAAAGCTCTTTAAGTCTAGTTTCAACTCAATTGGATGTGTATTATAGGAGATATGTACAAAATATTGAACCTATTTTGGAATACAATGGTGATTTGAATGTCATCTTCCAGCACTCATATCTCATTCATCTAAACTCCTATTATGTTGATTTTTGTATCATTTGACACATTAGGAGTCTAGTGTCATATGAAACTATTTTTATCTCAATCGGACATGTGGTTGGAGAGATATGTCCAAAATACCGAACCTCTATCATGCTGATAAAAAATAGAGCACAACAGAGTGCTATACATTACTCGAGTGCTTGGTCGAGTAATACTGGGTTATCACTCGAGTGATCACTTTCAAAATGTGAAAGTAACACATCATTTAAGTGATCACCTATAGAGTTGGCATAACTTCCATATAAGTCATTTTAGCTTCGTATTGACCTATTCCAACTTCTATTTGACCATAAAACCTCCTGTATTACTTCTAATAGCTTGAATATTGATATTCCAATTAGATTTTGTAAGTTCTTTCTTCTTCAATCTCTTGCTTCACTATCTTCAATCTTCCTTCTTCTTTGATTTACTAATCTACAAGATATTTCACATTAAATATAGTGGTTAGTCAATATAGGAGATAAATATATAATACAAACTTTTTGCTCTTAATATTTGACATCATCAAAACTAATCATTTCTAACAAAACTTACCTCTCTCGTTTGCTCTTTGAATGAGAAGGTGGACTAGTTACTGGAGAATGAAGAATATGATGAAGCATCAGATTCTTAAACATCTTCGTAACTTTTAAATTTTTTTTTGTTTATTCACTTTGTCTCTTTGTTTTTGTAAAATGGTGGTTGCATAATCAACCACTAAAATTTAAAAAAAAATGGTATATACATTACGGTTATTAAATAACAACTACTACTTATTAGAATACCATTCAAACACATAATGATTGTACTTTGTAACCGTCATAATTAGTCTCAAGAGATTGATGGTTCTTACAGTAACATTGTCATGAAACGTTAGAAGAACAAACAAATGATTTGTCTTCCAACTTTATATCAGAAAAACAACATAACAGTTTCTCTTAAATAATAGTCAATTAAATGGTCTAAACATTTCCCCTTCTCTATGGTCATAAATGATCAGTATGAGAACCAAATACCCTTTCATTACCCATGACTAGCGTGACTGCTCCTCTTCAACTTCCAATGTGTGCATTAATGGTTCAAACCATCATTTCTAATCTATAGAAACTCCAATTTCCTTATGTTTCTCTTCCTCCTTTGTTCTTTTAATCACCAAGATGAAAATCATATTAAAGACTTGCTAGAAAATCCACAATGTCTTACCCTTAATATAAGATCTCGTTAGTGGTGCAAATTGCACCACAAGGGAGATCTTATTTTAATGACTAGAGTTGGTATAATTTATATATGAGAACACTATTCCTAAAACCTATTTTACCTCCATGATCTGTGGATGTCCCTAGGATTTTGTTTTTTTGCCACGAAAGATGTCCCCTTGATTAAATAAACATTCCTGAAAAAAATCATGGAACCATAACTAAAAGAGTAAGAAATTATAACCATCGTGGATGATTAAAAATAGGGGTCGATCACAGCACTATAATAATGAAGGACGGTCACAACAATTATGGTGTAATAAAATCAACATCACAAAGTTTAATGCAATTAAATTAAGCAAAGATTAAAGGGGGGAGTTAACGGTATATGGCTCAAAGTGTAAGGAATATAATTTAAAAATAACCAGCTATTTTGAGGGTATGTTTGGTTGGGTGATTGAGAGCCCTAGAAGCTTCATTAGGCATAAGCAAAGATTAAAGGGGGGAGTTAACGGTATATGGCTCAAAGTGTAAGGAATATAATTTAAAAATAACCAGCTATTTTGAGGGTATGTTTGGTTGGGTGATTGAGAGCCCTAGAAGCTTCATTAGGCATAAATAAGCCTGATTGGTTCAAAAGCTACGATTGTGTTTTGTTTGGATGTTTGATTTGTTAATTGGGCTTGTGGTTAATAAGAAGCATTTTTAAAAAGCCAGACCCAGATGCTTTTAGCTTATGGCATATGGAATTTATTACCATTATTATGGCAATAAATGCACCCAACTTTACTTGTGTTTTCTCTCTCTCTCTTCTCTTCTCTAACATCTCATGCTTTCCCTATCCAAAAACACTTGACGATCTCTGTGCTTGTTCTTTCTCTTGGTCACCCACCGGAAAGTTATTCAAGCCAAAACTTTTGTTTACTTTAGGCTTTTATTTTGTGGGTGATGTTGTGGACAGTAGTAGGCAATGGCTATGTAGTTAGTCATCGCACTCTTAAAGTATCTGTTCCTACAGTTGAAGTCTAGTAGTGTCTTACGGAGCATGGTCAGTGGCTTTTAACCCTTACAATGGCCGATATGTTCATTCCTGGCATTTTTTGTGAGTTTCATTGGTGTTCTTTGCTCTATCATCTCTTTCCGTGAACATAAAATCAGTGTCTCTACTTAGCGATTTGATCTCGGCTATTGTGTTCTTTTGAATGTAAGCTTCAAAAGTTGATCTAATTCAAGATTTCTGCGGATCTACAGTGTGTCGTGGGTTTTATGTTTCTCTTGTATGGTGGCCAGAACTTTTGTGTGCTGTGGCATATTGGTTCATGTCAATCATGGTATTGCGTTGACTATAATGAACTCAGCCATACTAAACTCTGTCGTGGAACTTGGTGTCCCTATGATTTTGATTCGTTTGAGGGAAGCTTCGTATTTTTTTCCCATCTACAGGGTAGAGTTCATGTTTAATGGCCTTCAATCACTGTGTTAGAAGGAAAAAATGAGTTACAGGCATTTGGTCCGTGTCCTCATCCGTGATACAATTGGAAACCAAATTGTGTGGGACATGTGATCTAATTAGTTATGTAATATTATTTCATCATATTATGTATTTTTCCATTGCCAAATTTTCCAACTTCACTTTTTTTAACTTTTTTATAATTTTTATTTAAATTTTTCTCTAACCATTATCACAAAAGCCACTTATACGACCGCCAATCCAAACAAGTTTCAGTTTCAGAAAAGCGATTTATACAACTGCTAATCCAAACATAAATCACATCACACAATCTGACTTTTGCTCAAAAGTAATATTGCAAAAGTTAGATTGAAAAAAGCCACTTTTGTAATAGTTATTCCAAACACATATTGAGTTTATTTGGCATTACATTGCAACGGCTTAAATGGACTTCCAAATTGCAAAAACCACGCTAAGTCTAGAAACATGTGTTTGGCATCACTTTAAACATGAAGCACTTGTACCCTTTAAGTCAAGTTTCAATTGAAGCTTTCCTTCTTCCATGCGTCACATTTCTCATAAGATCAATTTGTAACCACGCCCATTTGTCTACATATGATCAATTCTATCTCTCTGGTTTTTATTTTCTCTTTTGTTTTTTGTGCAATATTTAATTCATTCTCATTTTCAAATATATCGATCAAATACCATTTTTATCTATTCAAAATTTAACATTCTATAAATTTATATTTTATATATGCTGGAAAATATATATTAAATTAATCTAATTAAATGTTTTTTCAGTTTTAGAACTTTTTTTCAATATAATCCTCCTCCACAACCTCTGCCTTTTCCTCAAGTGGAGGCAATGACGTAGCATGCATAACACATTGACTATGCAGTGAGGAGGCTGGACAGATATTTGTCTAGTATGAATAGGAAGGTCAATCTCATTCTTGGTGAGTATGAGATTGGCCACCATGATCTTGACATACTCTCGTATGGTTCAAGCCACTCTTTTGGTGACAAGTAGTATGATGTGTGATTTGCTGCGAATTTATTGAACTTTTTATTCATTCAAATTGAACGAATTAAAAACAAAAGTTCCTAAATTCGCAACAGGCCTCAGATAATCTATTAGGCAACTAGTCACCAGAGGGTGATATTTTAATGTTTTATGCTTATAAAATTTAAAATTGTAATTATTTGGGCACTAGCTGCCCAAAAAATTAAAAACAAATCCTCATGATTATTAACTGTGATATATGTATATGTTAAATCAATAACATAACTCACAGTTATTAACAAAGAATTGTAATAAATATAAACAAATAAATAACAGTTTTATTGATATAACCGTTATGTAAAGTCTTCAGCACAATAACCCCAAAACCCCTTCCTTTCCTATTCTATTTAAGCAACTAAAACAGAACACACTTAACACTTAGTTTGTTTGAACAAACCCTCCAACTTCGTAACCCTAGTACTCCTATTGTCTTTTCCGACCATCGAGAGTCACTCTCAGTGGAGCCCCAACATAAAAAGTCTTTGTCTTAATTCTTAACAACAGCCGCTAGTTAATACCTTCACTATAATATCCCAAAAAAGTAATTAAGGGTTAATGACTTCAAAAGTGGATGTGATTATTGACAAATAAACACTTTTGGAGAATACGATGTGAATTGTGATTTGAATGTGTTATAAGCAGTGCCTAATGTAATATCCCGATTTGTGATGAGGGCTAATGACTCTGCTAATTATTGTAATTAAGCACTTTTGGAATTAATGTGATGTGATTTTGGTATACACAGTTGTGGTATTTGAGATCAAGGGTTGAGATTCTTTGACTATGGGTCATAATCCTATGCTTTGTGATTGGATGAGCTCATAAAGGAATAAGTAGGATGGTGACAAGTGGCATTTGGTGAGCCATTGGATGTAGCACAAGAGGACAAAATAGCCCTTTTTCCTCTCTCCTCTCTCTCCTATTCGGTGGAAGTGTGTATGGGAGGGGAATGAAGGCTTGCTCATCATAATCATTTCATCTCTCATATTCTCTCTCTCCTCTTTCTCCATAGTTCTAGTGATCAAGGGGGAAAGGAAGAAGAAAAGCTGAGATTTTGATGCTTTGTTTGATCTCTAATGCCCTAAATCTCTTCTCTAAAGATATGCATATCATTGAGAGCTTTAACTTGGTGTTCTCAGAATCTTGAATAGTGGAGGCTTGTGTGTTGATCAAAAATGAAAGTAGGAGAATCAAGATTCTGGATTTGGCAAAGTGAAGAGGTAGGCATTTAGTGCATTTTGAAGTATTATTTGTGATTTTTGGATAAGTTTAGTAAAATCTGGAAATTTGCCCTAGTTATGCCAAATGTTGGAAAGTATGGATTCCATTGTGTTTGATGTTGGAAATGATTTATTGTGAAGATATTGGAGTATTGAATTTAGTTTGAAATGTTGGGAATGTGTTAAGAAAAAATTGGGATATTGTGTATCATAGAGACCTAAGTACATAAATTATGGTAAAAAGGGTATTTAGAGTGTTTGTGAGGTTACCAATGTGTTCCCTAGTTATTGCTAAGTGTGTATGAGCTTTTAGTAGATTTTGGGAACCATTGGGTATAAATTTGACCATCTGGTGTTTTCTGATATTTTATGCGTTTTTGGTCTCTGATGCACAATACTCGAGCAGAGGAAGATCGTGCTCAAGGACTGTGTGTATTTTTCCCTTTTCTGGTTTGAGTTTTGATTGGACTCTTTGAATGAGGCTCGAGTGCATTCATTTGTTCTCGAGTGAGGGAAGATCATGCTTAAGTGAGCTTGGGCTTGCTCGAGTAATGGAGTGAATCCAGAGTTAGGGTTGCTCTCGGGTTGTCACTCGCTGGTCATTGTTCAAGAGTGTGCTCTGACACTCGCAAGCACGGCCGTCTCACCTGAGCATTAAGGGCATGCTCGAGTGAGCTTGTCCCATTGATGGTTGCATGTGTTCTCTGGTTGTCACTCGTGGTGCTGCACTTTTGGGGACTCGAGCATAATTGGGGTCATCACCCGAGTGCAGAACTTAGTGCTCGAGTGTTGTGAGCACTTCCTGATCGTGACGGTTGCTCACTGTCAAGCACTTACGAGTGAGAGTTCTTCTCACCCGAGCATAAGTCTCTCATCACTCGAGTAAGGTCATCTTCACTCGAGTGAGGCTGTCAGAAATCAGTGTTGTGCCTTCGAAAAAGGGGTCTTTGGGGTAGTTTATTCTAACCCTTTAGGCATATGTTAAGCCTCTATTAGCCACCTAAAGAGTTCTAAATGATAACCAACTTAAAGTATTATGAATTTATGAACTTGGAAAAGAGATTGATTGGTTGTCCCTAATTTGGTATAGGATTTGACATCTGTCGCCCTTGTGAGACCATGGTACCAGAGCCAGTCAGGAAAGATACAGGTAGTGACTCTTTCTTTATACCTTATGTGATACATTATATGTGTGCTATATCATTGTGATGTGATGATTTCGTATGCAGCAAGATATATGAAATTGTGGAAGCACCGCTATACCAATAGTCCCTAAGTCCCTAGCAACGGTTCGGGTAAGGGCTGTGTGCCTTCGCGGCGGTAAAAGGGGATGAGGTTAGGGTGTGATATATGTGATTATGTAGGCCGAAAGGCTAATTATGAGCCGAAAGGCTATTTGTGAAGGCCGACGGGCCAATTGTGAAAGCCGAAAGGCTATTCGTATGCACTGCCATGCCAATAGTCCCCGAGTTGCTAATAATGGTCCGAGTTAGGACGATGTGCCTTATCGGCGGTAAAAAGGGATGAGGGTAGAGTGTGATTTGTGTTGCTGATATAAGATGATTTGTTTACATGCTATGTGATTACGTGTGGTATGAATAATTTGTTACTACTGGGATTCTTTAGAATCTCACTCTTTCTAAATGACTAACCTTTTTAGACAGGGTGAGTGGCTCGAAAGGGAAGCGGACAGCCAGGAGTAGTTAGGATTACTCCGGGACTTTAGTGGTAGTTGGTTATCTTTGTTTTGGTTTTGGGATTACCAAGTGTATATAAGATGTAAATGAATATTTTGGAAATGTAATCCCTATTTTGGGAACTTTGAACCCATGTTGTATATATACAAGTAACCCAGGGTTTGCCAGGATTTTAGTTTCGCACTCTGATATTTATTATGTGATTTAATTTCTCAAGTAATTATATTTGAATGTGAAGGTGAGACCAGGAATAATTACGTTTTGAACTGATTTTCGAAATACCTCATCTCTTGGATGAGGGATTATAAATTGTGATTTTGTCTTATTGGTCTCTATTTCACTTAAATTTCATAATCTGGATGTAATTACGGTGAAGGGGTTACATTTTTTGTATTAGAGCCGCAGTTCCTAGCAAGGGTAGAGTTTTCTTGGATAGCTCCCATAGTATGGTCTTAGTGATAGAAAACCATCTGTGAATAATGGTCGTATACATATATTTGTTCTGGTTATGTGGATATATGTACTTTGTGAAATTATGTGGATACCATAATTGTTGGATTAATGGGGTGAGTTCTTTGTAGAAGGAAAAGAACATCAAAAGGTCACCCCAGAGTACAACAAGAAAATCCCGAGGTGGAGGTTGTGAATGAGAATCCACCAGACCCGATGCAAGAATTAATGGGTCTGATAAGTGATCAGTGGGATATGATAGCTGAGCTTAGAGAGGAGCTTAGAGCTGAAAAAGCAAAGAACAATAAGGGTCAAGGTCAGTTTACTTAAGAGGGAACTCGGGAGGAAACCCAGGAAGAGACTACTGAAGGGTCGACAAGACCGCTAGAGTCACCACCCCATGTGATTCCGAATCAAGAATCCCATGGAGTGCTTGCTAAAGAAGGAAGAGACCTTAAGTTTTGGTTCTCCAGATTCTGTAAACACCTACCTCCTATGTTTAAAGGGAAATTTGATCCTCAGGCGGCTGAAGATTGGTTAAACCGTCTTGAGAAAATCTTTGAAGTCCTAGAGTATCCCTCTGAAGTGAAGGCCAAGCTAGCGGTGTATAAGCTCAAGGAAGATGCAGACCGCTGGTGGCAAAACATTGCTTTGTCTTTGAAGTGCAATAATATACCATTGACCTGGGAGGTGTTTCAATAGTACTTTGATGAGAAATACTTTCCCAAGTCGGTGATGCTTGAGAAGGAGACGGAGTTCTTGAATATCAAGCAAGGGGACACAGAGTCATTTGATGAGTATTTGTCCTGATTCACCTGGTTGTCCAGATACTCCTCTTATCTTCAGAAGATGGATGATGAGGAGTTGAGCTCTGACTTGCTTATACGAGGTTTGAGGCGTGATATAGGAAAGAGAATAGCCACCCATCAGTTTTCTAAGTTCAACAAGGCAGTTGAAGAATGCTGGATCACATAGAGTAACCTGAGAGAGTTGTATCCGGCTAAGACTACTGGAGGGCATAGTGAGCCCAGTAAGGGCGATGCTCCTCAAAAGCGGAAGGGCTCAGGATCATCTTCGTTTAGGGGCAGAGGTAAGAAGCTCTATCAACCCAGAGATCGTGAACCCCAAAAATCAGTGACTGAGTAGAAATGTCTTCGCTGTAATCAATCGCATTATGGCAAGAATTGTCGGGGTGAAATGATTTGTTTTAACTGCAAGCAACCCGGACATCTTTCTAGAGATTGCCAACGACCGCAAGCGGAGCAGAGGCAAAAAACTCAGGGCCGAGTATTTGCTATGACATATGAAGAGGCTCGAAAATCCCCATAGCTGATACAAGGTACAGTTCTTCTTGATGGATATGTGTTACAAGCACTGTTTGACTCGGGTGCAAGTCACTCTTTCATCGTATATGATTGTGTGAAGCGCCTAGAATTAGTTGTGCATAAATTACCTTTTGATTTGATTGTGTCAACACCAATGGGTGTTAAGGCTGTAGCTACAGAGGCCTACATACATTGTGTTGTAACCGTTGAGGGTCATGAGTCTGTGGTAGATTTGATTTGTTTACCACTCTGCTAGTTAGAAGTCATTTTGGGTTTTGATTGGTTAAGAGCTAATAATGTGTTATTAGATTGTGGGAACAAGAGGATAATGTATCCTGTTTCTCAAAACATGGAAAATAGAAATGTTGGTTTGAATTTCCTTTTGACAGCTAAGGCTAAGAGGTATTTGAAAAAGGGTGGTCAGGGGTATAAGTTTTTCTTTTATGTACAAGGGGAAACCAGTGAGTCTTTGAGTATTATACCCATAGTGAATGAATTCCCTGAGGTTTTTTCGGATGATTTAAGTGGATTACCTCCCGAGAGGGAAGTCCAGTTTCTGATTGAAATTATGCCTGGAGCTGGTTCGATATCCAAAGCCCCATATTGAATGGCCCCAAATGAAATGGCGGAATTGAAGAAGCAGATTGAAGATTTGCTTGAGAAAGGGTTTATTAGACCCAGTGTGTCACCTTGGGGTGCTCCAGTTTTGTTTGTGAAAAAGAAAGATGGGAGTCTTCGTTTGTGCATCGACTATAAAGAGTTGAATAAGATTACCATCAAGAATAAGTACCCTCTCCCTAGAATTAATGACCTGTTAGATCAACTATCCGGTTTGTGTGTATTTTCGAAAATTGATCTGAGGTCGGGGTATCATCAGCTACAAGTGAAAGCGGAAGATGTTCTGAAGACTGCTTTCCGAACTAGGTATGGTCATTATGAATTCTTAGTAATGCCATTTGGGCTAACTAATGTGCCTGCGGTTTTCATGGATTACATGAACCGTGTTTTCTGACAATACCTAGATCAGTTCGTCGTAGTATTCATAGATGATATTTTGATATACTCTAAGAGTAGAGAAGAACATGAGTATCATTTGAGAATTGTGTTGAATACATTGCGTGAGAAGCAGCTCTATGCCAAATTGAGTAAGTGCGAGTTTTGGCTATCAGAAGTGAAATTCTTGGGCCATGTTATCTCGCAAGAAGGGGTCTCTATGGATCCTAGTAAAGTGGAAGCAGTACTGGACTGGAAGAGGCCAGAATATGTGGTAGAGGTACACAGTTTTCTGGGTCTTGCTAGTTACTATCGGAGATTCATTCAGAATTTCTCCCATATTGCGTTGCCGATGACCAAGCTCACGAGAAAAGATCAGCCGTTTGTGTGGGATGAGAAATGTGAAAATCGTTTTGTGGAGCTGAAGGAGAGGTTGACTACGACACCTGTGTTGATTTTGTCTGATCCCAGTGTGACATATGTTGTGTATTCTGATGCCAGTGGGCAGGGATTAGGGTGTGTCCTTATGCAGCAGGGACTTGTGGTGGCCTATGCCTCTCGACAGCTCAGACCTCATGAATTGAACTATCCCACTCATGATCTGGAGCTTGCGGCTATTGTGTTACCTTAAAGATTTGGAGGCATTATTTGTATGGTGTGACCATGGAACTATACTGCGACCATAAGAGTCTCAAGTATTTGTATGATCATAAAGAATTGAATATGAGACAACGGTGCTGGATAGAGTTGCTTAAGGACTACAACCTGGAAATCAAATATCATCCAGGTAAGGCAAATGTAGTCACTGATGCTCTTAGTCGAAAGACGGTGTTTGTGGCAGCTATGATGATACAAGAGGGGAAGTTGATTGCTGATTTTCGAGATATGAATTTATCAAACCAGATCATCTGTGCCAACTATACTGTTTCCCAAGGGGAAAGTGACTTGAGAGCTGAAATTGAAGAGGCTTAGAGGCAAGATGACTGGATACAGCATAATCTAGTTAGAATAGAGCGGGGAGAAACTCAGGGCTATGATGTGTTGCCTAGTGGATTGATTCGTTATCAGAAGAGAATTTGTGTTCCTCTTAAGGCGGATTTGAGACAGAAGATCTTAGATGAGGAACATAAGAGCCGGTACACTCTTCATCCTGGTATGACCAAGATGTATCATAATTTAAAATCTGTGTATTGGTGGCTGGGATTGAAGAGTGATGTGATAAAATATGTGGCGAGGTGTCTCACATGTCAAAAAGTGAAGATTGAACACCAAAGACCACCTTGAAAGAGGTAAGCTTCACCCAAGAGGGGGTGAATTGGGTGATTTGATAAAGTTTTCATTTGATGTGGTGATATGAAAATAGATGAAGACAGAGTAGAGAAGAAAAGATTAGGACACAAAAAATTATACTGGTTTGGCCTAAAAACCAGGCCTACGTCCAGTCCTTAGAGATCAAAACTTATTGAGATTTTCACTATTGTTCCAAGATTCAATGGGCTCTCAGAATGCCACAAAACAACAATTGTCCTCAAACGGACTACGAGCAGAAATATTCTCATACTAAGAAATCTCTCTCCCCCTTACGACAAGTCTTACGTGCAGAAAAACAACCTATGACCTTTCCCACCCTCTTACGTATACAAGTCTTATGAGCAACAACATTCTCTCCCGCTTGCACCATTATAAGTCTTATGAGCAGCAATGTTCTCTACTTCTTGTATCTTGTAAGTCTTATGAGTGGAAGGTTTAACTAGGAATTCTCTCAACTGCTTCTCTCGTAAGGATATCTACCCTCTTAAGGTCCCAATACCTTGAGATCAAATGAAAATAGAATTTGAAAAGTATATGGACTCTCTTACAGAGCAAGTATGATAAACACTGAAGATCAATATGAATACAGAGAAAATATGAATAATAGAGACTCGTATATTTGCTTGGAATTGTTGTGCTTAGATTCTGTTGACGATCTCTGGGACTCTGTATTTATAAACGTTCGTTTTTGCCCGTTTGAATATCGATCATTGTGGAGCGGGGCATGTTACTATGGAACAGTATGCGCACGTTTGAAAACTTGAATGTGGTAGGTACGTGCTTGTCATGATGTTGTCTGCCGTTGTTTGACTTCCTTCGCGTTTGTTTATTTCAAACGTTCATCCTCCTGTATCACACTTATAATACATTCAAAATGATGTTAAATAATAATAATAAGTAATGATAAGATAAATAAATATCATTAAACCATATTCGAATTGAACGCTGTAAAAGCTAGTGCATTTTGTCTTCTAGCAGAGTATTACTCGAGCATGGATGGGCTCACTCGAGTGATCTCACCATTTTTCTCCTTGTTCTTCAGTTTTGTACTTGCACTTGCATAGGATTTAAAAGAGATAATTTTCTTGCTCGTTAGTGATGTGGGGCCTCACTCGAGCACAACTCCTTCTGCTCGAGTGGCCTTGCATTTTACACTAGGAGACTCGTATCTGGACAGCACTTGCATACCATTTTATCAAGAGTGAGATTTTGTACTTGCAGGTGATGTGGGCCCTCACTCGAGCACACATACTCCTGCTCGAGTGAGAAGGATATTCTCATGTAATATACTCTTGTGATCAGCACTTGCATCAGAATTTGAGAGTTAGATTTCTCACTCGTGAGTGCTGATGTGTCACTTGGGCATATGAAGCCACACTCAGGCATACTTGTACTTCTCTGACCTTTATGACTCTCGGCCAAACACTTGCACTCCCTCACTCGCTAGTGCTCGAGTAGAAACCTGCTTCATGCTCGAGTATTGATTACAATGCTTGAGTGCATCAATAAGGATGACAGGAATTGCTTCCGGCCAAGCACTCACAGTCCCTCACTCGCATGCTCAAGTAAGAAAGAGTCTTCTGCTCGAGTGCTATCTCCAGTGATCGAGTGAATCAGTAAAAATGACAGTAGTTTTCTCTCGGGCAAGCACTTTCTGGCTATCACTCGCATCTGCTAGAGCATAAAAGAGCTCCATGCTCGAGTGCTAGTTCTTGTGCTCAAGTACATCACTTAAATCTGACAGCAGACTTCACAGAACTTTGCCATATGCATTTGGTAACTTTGTAATCATTCCTTAGACCTATAAAACTATGATTTGCACACAATTGCCTTTGGTTATTATCAAAACTTGAGATCTAACATTCTCCCCCTTTTTGATGATGACAAAACCTTTGTGATGGGTTTTAAGAAAAAGGTTTATTAGAGTGAAAAAATTTTAAAGTACAACATCAATGTTTCCAAATGCATATTTTCACCAAAGTTTAGATTCAAGTTCAGATTTTTGCACTTATCTACATATGTTCCCTACAACACTTCCTCTGGACACTTAATAACCAAGATAAGCATAGTATCACAGAACCAATCAAAACTGGACAGAAAAACTTGATAACATGAAAATGACCATTAATGATAAACTAAGAAACAAACAATAGTCAGCATAAATTATTAACTACATTAACTACCCATAAAGCCCGTATACAACCATAATCAATAACATCATCATAAACCTACCCCATTACACAAAAACTACCCAAACAACACCCAATACATCCCATGATAGCTCAGAAAAACCATCACACATCCTTCTCCCCCATTTTGTCAACATCAGAAGGGGGCTGAGGTAAAGTGATATCAGATGATGGGACAAAGGGTACCATGGTGGTGGAAGGATCGATTGGCACAGAGGGTGGAGATGATGGCTGTGGAATAGAGGCTGAGGCCGATAGTAAAAGCGACCGATCATAGGTGATATCAACATTAGAATATGGATCGGTGAAAAGAACATGTGTCTGTGGATGAGGAGGTGAAGTTGGGGCAGGAGTGGTCTCAGGTGGCACTTTTGAAGATGTGGTTGAAAAATGAGAACGTAGAAGGATCTCTATATCAGTTATCCTTCTTAACATGCCATCCTGAGTCTTGAACATCAAGTCAAAGTTGGTATTTGCCTTGTCTACCAACTTCTCATACTCAGTTACTAACTCCTTCTTCAAGCCAAACACAGCTTGATTGATCACTTCAGTCAAATAAGTGGAGAGTGATGCATTCAGGAAGGATGGAGGAGGAACTTGACCTTGAGTAGATGACTGAGCCTCATCACCTCTTGACGAAGTGGCTTCCCTCTGAGATGTAGCCTTGGTTCAACTCACTGGAAGATTGATACTCATATGAGTTAGCTGAGTCTTGCCAAACCTTGGAATAATCACCCTCTCAGTTCCTTCCAAGTACCATATCTTATTTTTCATAAGGATGAGGGATACAATCTGAGGATATGGTATTATTGCAGATTTTTATGAAGAAAATCGAAATCCTCTCATCTCACTGAAAATGATCTCCCCCACATTTCTTTGTTGCCCGGCTAGGAAGGAGGCCAACATATAATAATCTTTTTAAGAAAAATGGGTAAAATTTTTGGATTTGTTAACCATACTCTGAGAGTATATGTAGTGAAGGGCTCTATGAGAATCAGGCATGTCAATAGGCTTAAAATTAAGGGGCCTACTGGGTCATTTGGTCTTAAAATCTGGAAGGCTTCATTGGATGAGAAAGTGGGTGGATCTGGAGGTGGTGCAATATACCCAAGGAAGTCATTAATAATCTTAGCAGATATCATAATGAATTGACCTCTAACAGTAGTAGACACTGCTTCCTCAATCAATTCTCCAGCTCTAGACTTAATGTTATGAGTTTTCATGTTGCAGTAAAAGGTTTTCATAACAGAGGGTGAATATGGAATATAAATGTTTAGCCAGGGAGCATAGAATCCAAGATAAGAAGATAAATCCAAATTACAATTCTTCTTCAAGTATTCTAAGTCCACATAAACTACAGGACAAAAATGCCTATGTGCAAACTCAATATCAAATACCTTCTGTGGTGTGCCTTTAATTCCTCAACATTGAAACCTTCAAGAGGACTTGTAATATGATCATCCTCTGGAGCTTGTGAGGCAGAAGGTACCCTTAAAGCAGCCGCACTAGATTGCCCAACATGGTGTGAACTTGAGACACCGGCTTGAGAAGCAATTTTCCCAACTAACTTGTCAAGTTTTGACTTCTCCATTGCTTCCCGGAGTTGTATGTTGAATGTGTCATCAGAGGAAGAAAAGGATTGTTGTGGTTGCTCAGTTTCCTTTTTCTTTCCTCTTCCTTGGACCTCTTTGGATTGATACCGGGTAACTACAGGTTCTTTGAACACTACACCCTTTGCTTTCTTTTGAGGAGGTTGAACCTTCTTTGCTATTTGAGGCTTAGGATGAGGTTTCTTGGCCGGAGTTCTCTTTTTGGTTTTGGGTTTAGGAGGAGGTGTAGATGAAGAAGACATTCTAGGAGATGAAGGAGTTGGTACCGGGGTTGCAGAAGCACCAGCAGCAGAATGAGTGGGAGAGGGTGAGTGAGATCTTTGGGAAATAGCAGGCATTTTAGTTCTAGCCATTTAGAAACAAAATGGAAGAAACAAGACTCACAGATTTTACTGAGGATTGAGAAGAGAAATTCAGAGACTTAGGGCACAGAATGAGAGAAACTGAGGATGAATCTTACCTTTTAAAGAAGATTGAATAGTTGTAATGGTGATTTGAAGCAAATGGATACGTTTTATCGATGAGTAACAGTTGGAGGTGAAGAGGTATGCCCTTCGAGTGATGAGACACCTCGAGTAAGAGTAGGAAGTGCGACGGTCTGAGCTATCACGTAACTGATATAAGTGACAGTGCTCAAGTAATAACCCTAGTGCTCGAGTGATGTTCATATTGTGCTCGAGTGATATACAAACAATTTTGATAAAACATGTAAATGCGTACCTGGTTTATGGATTTCTTGCTATATTTTTCATCTTTGTACTCAAATCCTCCAAAATCATTTGAGTAACCATGTATTGAGTAGGCTCTTAAAAGAAATTCTTCCTTTCTGCTCGAGTACACATTCTTCACTTCAAGCATGTTCATACTATGCTCGAGTGAGAATCTTTCTTACCCGAGTGAGCTCAATTTTCACTGTTACACTTCAGATAGTCTCTTGATATTTTTATCTCCCCTGTTAACCCCTGTTTTACATGCTAAGAAACAGAGTGTTTTCAATAGTTCTGTGCTCGAGCAGAGTTAACTTGCTCGAATGAGCATGAGCTTGTCACTCGAGTGACACTTCCTGTGCTCAAGTGACAAACCTACAAAAACAGTTTTTAATGCTCCGATGCCAAAGTCAGTATGGTTATCATTAAAAATATATTTAATTAAAATAATTAACAATAAAACTTACAACTCATTAGGATTAACCATTCTCAATTCACTTTGAATATATAGGAATTGCTCTTTAGCTATTGGCTTTGTGAAAATGTTTGTAAGTTGAAGGTCTGTTGGTATGAATTCTACTTTGACATCCTTCTTTTGAACGTGATCTCAAATGAGGTGATGTCGGATGTCTATGTGTTTGGTCCTTGAATGTTGTACAGGATTTTTGGCTAAGCTTATGGTGCTAGTGTTGTCACAATAAATTGGAATCTCATTTAAGTATAACCCCAAATCTTGAAGTTGTTGTTTCAGCCATAATACTTGAGAACAGTAACTTGCTACTACTATATATTCAGCTTCAGTCGAGGATAATGAAACTGTGTTCTGCTTCTTGCTGAACCATGATACCAGAGAGCCTCCAAGGAATTGACATTGACCACTAGTACTCTTTCTGTCAGTTTTATATCCTCCATGATCTGAATCTGAATATGCCATTAAATACTCGTTTCCTCTTTTTGGATACCATAAGCTAAGTTCTGAAGTGTCTCCTAGATATTTGAAGATTCTTTTCACTGTCTCTGCATGTGATACCTTATGAGCGGATTTATACCTTGCAAACATTCCAACGCTGAACTGAATATCTGGCCTGCTTGCTGTAAGATAGAGTAATGAACCAATCATTCCTCTATACTTAGTAATGTTGAAGCTAGGACCTTTTACATCAGCATCCAACAAAGTTGTAGAACTCATTGGAGTATCAGCTCCATTAGCATTATCTAATCCATAATTCTTCAACAACTCTTTCAAATACTTAGTTTGAGACACAAATATACCATTCTTCTTTTGCTTGATTTGAAGTCCAAGAAAGAAGTTTAATTCTCCCATCATGGACATTTCAAACTCTCCCTGCATAATCTTAGAAAATTCTTGACACATGATTCGTTAGTAGAACCGAAAATAATATCATCAACATAAAT
Source organism: Inga leiocalycina (assembly GCA_963242795.1). NCBI lineage: Eukaryota > Viridiplantae > Streptophyta > Magnoliopsida > Fabales > Fabaceae > Inga > Inga leiocalycina. The sequence goes on from OY725328.1 coordinate 35,033,460, forward strand.
TTGAACAATTAGAATATCATCTTTGTTATGTTTGTTGAAAAGAGTTGTATCTAATTTTCCTCTGAAAAAATTTTGATCAAGAAGAAACTTACTTAGTCTTTCATACCAAGCTCTAGGTGCTTGTTTCAAACCATATAAAGCTTTCTTAAGTTTGAAAATATGATCAGGCTTTGTTTCATCTTCAAAACCAGGAGGTTGTTCTACATATACTTCCTCCATAATATAACCATTTAGAAAAGCACTTTTCACATCCATTTGATAAATTTTAAAGCCTTTAATGCAAGCAAATGCTAAGAGTACTCGTATTACTTCCAATCTTGCCACTGGAGCATATGTTTCCTCATAATCAATACCTTCTTCTTGATTATAGCCTTTGGCCACCAATCTTGCTTTGTTTCTCACAATGATTGCTGATTCATCAAATTTGTTTTTGAAAACCCATTTGGTCCCTATAACCGTATGATCTTTAGGTCAAGAAACCAAATCCCAAACTTGATTTCTTTGAAATTGATTTAATTCTTCTTGCATAGCAATCACCCAATCATTGTCAAATAAGGCTTCTTCCATATTAGAAGGTTCAATTTCAGAAATAAAAGCAGAAAAAGTTACCTCATTGAGGATTCTATTTCTGGTTTTGACACCTTCGTGAATATCTCCAATTACTTGATCAATTGGATGATCTTTAACATGTCTCCATGCTTTTGGTTGAGCATGATCATCGACATCTTCTATATTTTGAAAATCATTTGTTTCAAAATCATTTTGTTTTGAAATAGTTTTGTTTTTCTTTATCAAATCCATTTCTTCTTCATCAATATATTTTGTCTGGGAATCAAGTTCATCAAACACAATGTGAATCGATTCTTCAACTGTACATGTTCTTTTATTAAAAACTCTATAAGCTTTACTTCTATTAGAATATCCTAGAAAAAACCATCATCAGATTTTGAATCAAATTTACCTAAGTTCTCTTTACCATTATTGTGAATGAAGTACTTACATCCGAAGATGTGTAGATGAGCAAGATTTGGCTTTCTTCCCTTGTAGAGTTCATATGGCGTCTTTCCAAGTGACTTGCGAATGTATGATCGATTTGAAATGTAGCATGCAATACTCACTGCATCTGCCCAGAACACTTGTGACATTTCTTTTTCATTAAGTATTGCTCTCGCCATTTCTGTAAGGACTCTGTTCTTTCTTTCTACTACTCCATTTTGTTGGGGTGTTCTTGGTGCAGAGAAGTTGTGATCTATTCCTTCGTTGTTGCAGTAGTCTTTGAATAGTTGATTATCAAATTCTCCTCCATGGTTTGTCCTAATAGAAACAATAGAAATACCTTTCTCATTTTGGACCTTTTTAGCAAACGTAATAAATTCAACAAATGTTTCATCTTTTGAAGCAATAAATATAGTCCATGTAAATCTTGTAAAATCATCGACAATCACTAAAGTATATAGATTTTCTCCAAAACTTTTTACTTTTGTCGGACCTACCAAATCCATATGAAGTAATTGTAAAGGTTTGGAAGTAGAAATCTCATACTTTGTTTTGAATAAAGATTTAGTTTGTTTGCCTTTTTGACATGCTTCACAAATCATATTATCTTTGAATTTAAGCTTAAGAAGACCAACAACTAAATCTTTACTAATCAGTTTGTCAAGTTGATTCATATTGACATGAGCCAGACGCTTATGCCATAACCAACTTTCCTTTGATCTACTAAGAAAACAATTCTCAAAAGAATTTGAATTTAAATCAATAGTATAACAGTTACCGTCCCTTTGAGCTCGGATCTTTGCTTTGATAGGTTCTTTGTTTAGTGGCAGATCTTTCTTGTTTACTATCAAGCATTCTTTTGAGTCAGATCACCCAGTTATCTTTGTCAGTGCTTTGACTTACACTCAAGAGGTTGTGGCATAATCCTTCAACATAGTATACTTCGTTGATTTGAACACCATCAGATTTTCCCACTGCACTAATTCCAGCAATAAGTCCAGATTGATTACCTCCAAATGTTACCTTTCCTCCTTCTCTAGTTTCCAGCATGGTGAACTTATTTTTGTCACCAGTCATGTGTCTCGAACATCCACTATCAATATACCATTTGTTTGCTCGTAAAGCTTTGAGACATACCTAGAATAAGGTGATCAAGTTTTAGGTACCCACACTTTCTTGGGTCCTTTGTGGTTAGTATGTGATGTATGTGTCCCTTTCGGAACCCATTTATATGTGCCAAAAACTTGTCCTTTCTTAAAATAACATGATGAACTATAATGTCCTTTCATATTACAATAGTTACATGATGCGAAAGGATTTGAAGTATGCATAGAATTCCTGAAATATCTAAGATAAGTTCTACTGCTATTCTTCTTATTTCCTCTGTTCTTATCATGATCAGACTTATATCCAATTCTAGATTTATCAAATGAAACTTTCTGAGAATTTAGAATAACTTTAAGAGTTTCACTTCCCTTAGTAAATTTTTCAACAATTTTTGTTAAATCACTTATTTTCTTATCTTTCTCCTCACATATTTCACACGATGATATGATAGTATTTTCTAATTCTTTTACTTTCTTCTTATAACTAACCATTTCTTTATCTACCTTGATGAATTCTGTAAGCAATGCATTATATTCAGATAACAATTCATCATAAGTTCAGAATCACTTACCACAGAATCTGATTCTTCTTCTTTGGCGACCAAGCATAGATTTACTACTCTGTTATTGTCGCTTTCTTCATCTGACGAACTATCACCCCAGATGGATGATATGTATGCTTTCTTTTTCTGCTTCTTTTTGTCTTTGTTTCTGAAGCATTTGGTTTTGATGTGTCCAGGTTTCCCACATTCATAGCATACTATCTGTTGCTCTTTGTTTTCTTTCTTGCTTGGTCCACCTTGATAATTTTTAAAGTTCTTTTGACCTCTTCTATAGAATCTCTTGAATTTTCTCACGATCATTCCTATTTCATCATCATTAGGGACATCTTCATTTTCAGAAGACTCTTCTTCTTCCTTGATAGCCTTAAGTTCAACTCCCTTTTTCTTTTTGTCATCGAACTCTTCTAGTTCCTTCTTGAATCTCAACTTTCCTTCATACTTGGAAAGACTACCAAAGAGAGCCGCTACGGATCTCATTGACTCTCCTTTAGCTTCTTCGATAGCTGTCACCTTCGCTTCCCATTCTTTTGTAAGAATATTTCTTACCTGGGAATTTTGATCAAAAGATTTTCCAAGTGCAGATAATTGATTAACAAGATGAGTATACCTGAGTTCGAATTCTGATATTCCTTCTCCAGGTTTCATACAAAATAGATCATACTCTATAATTAGAGTATTGACTCTATTTTCTTTGATTCTGGATGTACCTTCGTGAGCAATTTCAAGAGCATCCCATATATCTTTGGCAGTTGGTAGAGTACATATTCGAAAATATTCCTTTCGACTGAGAGCACTCTGTATCATTAAAATAGCTTTACTATTTAACGTTACTAACCTTTTATCATCTTCATCAAACTCCTCTGGGCTCTTCTTAACAACTCTATCTTCGATTTTCTTCATTGGAACATAGTCACCATCTTGTATTACATTCCATAAACCGTACTCGTTAGCCATAACGAACACTCTGAACTTAGCTTTCCAGAATGAAAAATGTTCTCCAGCAAAACCAGGAGGTCTAGTGATTGAAGCTCCGTCTGGAAGAATGTTTTCACCCATTGTTGCCATTTATTGGATCCTTCTCAAGCTGTTAGGCTCTTCGGAGAAGACCTTGCTCTGATACCAAATAAAAAAGGCTAGCTTCACCCAAGAGGGGGGTGAATTGGGTGATGTGATAAATTTTTCATTTGATGTGGTGATATGAAAATAGATGAAGACAAAGTAGAGTAGAGAAGATTAGGACACAAAGAATTATACTGGTTCGGCCTAAAAACCAGGCCTACGTCCAGATCTCAAAGATCAAGACCTACTGAGATTTTCACTATTCTTCCAAGATTCAATGGGCTCTCAGAATGCCACGAAACAACAATTGGCCTCGAACGGACTTCAAGCAGAAATATTCTCATATTAAGAAATTTCTCTCCCCCTTATGACAAGTCTTACCAGAAAAACAAACTATGACCTTTCCCACTTGCTTATGTATACAAGTCTTATGAGCAGCAACGTTTTCTCCCGCTTACACCACTGTAAGTCTTAAGAGTAGCAACGTTCTCTGTTACTTGTATCTTATAAGTCTTATGAGTTGAAGGTTTAACTAGGAATTCTCTCAACTGCTTCTCTCGTAAGGATATCTACCCTCTCAAGGTCCCAATACCTTGAGATCAAATGAAAATAGAATTTGAAATGTATATGGACTCTCTTACAGGCCAAGTATGATAAACACTGAAGATCAATTTGAATACAGAGAAAATATGAATAACAGAGACTCATATATTTGCTTGTGAATTCTTGTGCTTAGATTCTGTTGACGATCTCTGGGACTCTGTATTTATAGACGTTCGTTTTTTCCCATTTGAATATCGATCATTGTGGAGAGGGCCATGTTACTGTGGAACAGTATGCGCATTTTTGAAAACTTTGAATGCGGTAGGTACGTGCTTGTCATGATGTTGTCTGCCGTTGTTTGACTTCCTTCGCGTCTGTTTATTTTAAACGTTCATCCTCCTATATCACACTTATAATACATTCAAAATGATGTTAAATAATAATAATTAGTGATGATAAGATAAATAAATATCATTAAACCAAATTCGGATTGAACGCTGTAAAAGCTGGTGCATTTTGTCTTGTGGCAGAGTATCACTCGAGCATGGATGGGCTCACTCGAGTGATCTCACCATTTTTCTCCTAGTTCTTCAGTTTTGTACTTGCACTCACATAGGATTTCAGAGTGATAATTTTCTCACTCACGAGTGATGTGGGGTCTCACTTGAGCACAACTCCTTCTACTCGAGTGGCCTTGCATTTTAAACTAGGAGACTCGTCTCTGCACAGCACTCGCATACCATTTTATCAAGAGTGAGATTTTGCACTCGCAGGTGATGTGGGCCCTCACTCAAGCACACATACTCCTGCTCGAGTGAGAAGGATATTCTCATGTAATATACTCTTGTGATCATCACTTGCATTAGAATTTGAGAGAGTTAGATTTCTCACTCGCGAGTGCTGATGTGTCACTCAAGCATATGAAGCCTCACTCGAGCATACTTGTACTTCTTTGACCTTTATAACTCTCCACCAAACACTTGCACTCCTTCACTCGCTAGTGCTCGAGTACAAACCTGCTTCATGCTTGAGTATTGATTACAATGCTCGAGTGCATGAATAAGGATGACAGGAATTGCTCTCGGCCAAGCACTCACAGTCCCTCACTCGCATGTGCTCGAGTAAGAAAGAGTCTTCTGCTCGAGTGCTATCTCCAGTGCTCGAGTGAATCAGTAAAACTGACAGTAGTATGCTCTCGGGCAAGCACTTTCTGGTTATCACTCACATCTGCTCGAGCATAAAAGAGCTTCATGCTCGAGTTATAGTTCTTGTGCTCGAGTACATCACTTAAATCTGACAGCAGACTTCACAGAACTTTGCCATATGTATTTGGTAACTTTGTAATCATTCCTTATACTTATAAAACTATGATTTGCACACAATTGCCTTTTGTTATCATCAAAACTTGGGATCTAACACGCCTGGTTTGTTGTAAAGTCTTAAGATTCTGAAATGGAAATGGGAAAGTGTGACCATGGATCTTGTTGTGGGATTTCCCAAGATCAGGAATTATGATGCGATCTATGTCATTATAGACCGGTTAACGAAGTCAGCGTACTTCTTACTGATCAACGCTAGTTACTCTCCAGACAAGCTAGTAGAGATTTATATTCATGAGATTGTGAAGCTCAATGCCATACCGAGGAATATCATTTCCGATCGTGACCCACGTTTCACATCGAGATTCTGGAGGGCATTGTAAGAGGCACTGGGTACTCAGTTGAGATTCGGTATAGCCTATCATCCTCAAACAGATGGTCACTTAGAAAGGACTATTCAGACCCTAGAGGATATGTTGCGGGCATATGTTCTCGACTTTAAAGGGGGTTGGGATCATTTTCTTCCACTTGCGAAGTTTGCCTACAATAATAGCTATCATGTGAGCATTCAGATGGCACCGTTTGAAGCATTGTATGGAAGAAAATGTCAATCGCCATTGTGTTGGAATAAGTTGCCAAAGAGGAAGCTCTATGAGCTGGATCTTATTGATCAAACTGCAGCCCAAATTTGAATCATTTGTAAGAGGCTTCTTATAGCTCAGAGTCGGCAGAAAAGTTACGAGGACAAGAGGAGAAGGCCTCTAGAATTTGTGGTTGGTGACCATGTGTTTCTAAGAATATCTCCTGTTACCGATATTGGGCGAGCAATCAAGAGGAAGAAGTTAAGCCTAAGGTATATAGGTACTTTTGAGATCCTTTAAAGGATTGGGCTTGTTGCATACCAAGTAGCCCTACCCCCGAACTTGAGCAGACTTCATGATGTGTTCCATGTTTCCCAATTGAAGAAGTATCAACCGGATCCATCTCATGTCGTTGAGTATAAAAATGTGGAGTTGCAAGATAGCTTCACTTATGCCGTGGAGCTAGAGCAGATAATTGATCGAGAAGAACGTCGGCTCATACACCAGAGTATTCCTTATGTGAAAGTGATCTGGAAGGGTATGACCCAGGGAGAGGTAACTTGGGAAGCAGAGGAAGATATACGAGGCGATATCTGGAGTTTATGGCTCAAGTGGTATAGCAAATTTCGAGGGCGAAATTTATTTGACAGGGGGAGAATTGTAATATCCCGATTTGTGACGAGGGCTAATGACTGGATAATTATTGTAATTAGTGTAAATAAGTACTTTTGGAATTAATGTGATGTGATTTGTGTTAGATCTCATGTTTTGATGATAACAAAAGAATGGTTTGAAAAGGAAATGATTAATAAACAAGTTTGAACAAAAGAATAACAGAGATAAGCATCACTTGAAGTTAGCATTGGAATAATGAAGAAAGGCCAAGAGAAAATGCTGAGGAACTTGATCAGAAGCAATTTTTCTAAGGCACCTACTCGAGTAATGAGACAAAACTTGAAGTAACCAAAGGCACCTTCCAGTAACCTGCCAGTATTACTTGAGTAGTTACTCGAGTAATAGTGTAAGTATTTTCAAGGTGCTCTCGGCCTGCCAATATTACTCGAGGAGCGACTTGAGTAACCAGGTAAAAACTTGGAGTTGCTCTCGGCCTGCCAATGTTACTCGAGGCGCTACTCGAGTAACCATGTGAAAAACTTCCAGTTGCTTTCAGGTTGCCAAAGCTACTCGAGTAACTCTGTTTCTGAAAATGTGGAGCTCTCAGCACTTTATACTACTGCCAATGTTACTCGAGGAGCTACTCGAGTAATGCACTGAAGTAAGTAAAAACTTGAAGGTGGTACCCGATTAACGTGATTTCTTTTTATCTCATTTTCCTGGAGTCCTTACGCCAGTATGCAAGTATCTAATGTTGTATTTTAAGTTGATTCCTCGAGTAAGTACCCGAGTATGCAGAAATATTTCCAAGGTAAACTTCAAGTCATTACCAGGGTAAGTCATGCACAAAAAGTACATTTACTCGAGTTGGTAACCGAGTAACCTATGCAAAAATAAGTGCATTACTCGAGTCCATACCCGAGTAACAAGGTAAGTGCTCTCGGCTTTGAAATCCTGCCAATATTACTGGAGTAGAGCATCGAGTAACCACAAGTTTATTTGAAGGTTTACTGGAGTTGGTACCCGAGTAACTCATAAAGTTATGAGTGCATTACTCGAGAAGGTACCCGAGTAAACAGATATTTCCAAAGGTTTAAAAATTGGTTATTCCATGCACTACCCGAGTATTCTTGTATTTGTTCTTTAACTTGAAGTTAATTTAAGATTTTCCGATGATACTCGAGTAAACTTCATGTGATACTCGAGTAGCTACTCGAGTAAGCAAACCCAGAAAGTTTGAAATCATTCCAACGGTCATTGTTTTGTTTCCTATTTGATTAACTTTTCATTATATTAGTATTCTTAGCATTTCAACAGATAAACAATGAAGAGATCTTACTAAATAAGGAAAGTCAAAAGTAACGCTCAAATGTCACCGACCGTCACCTACCACAATGTATATTTTTCAAAAACTGGAAAAGTCAATAGTGGCTGCGAACGCTCCAACGGACATGAAGAAATATGTTCCAGCAATCATTACCAACGTATCTATATATATGGGAACATCTGAATAGAGAAAAATACAAGAACACACTTACAAACGTATCATCAAGTTCATTACTCTGTTTTCTATTGTACTTGTGATTCTATGCTTCAGTGATTCTTATTTACTCTGTAAGAGAGATATTTCATTCAAACTCAATATTTGTTATTGAGGTAACTTAAGGTTGTGGAACCTTGAGTTGGGATTGAATTACAACTTGTAAGGGGGAGCAAGTGTCCAGGTGTAGGAACTTGCTTGTACTGAGGTGTCAAGAACCTACTGAATCTTGGAAGTTATAGTGAAACTCTCAGAGAAGCTCTAAGGACTGGACGTAGGTCAAAGTGGTTGTGGTCGAACCAGTATAACTCCTGATGTACACTTCTGTGATATTTCTCCTTACTTTTTCATGTTTTAATTTCAACGTCAAGTTTTATATTTGCAACGAAATTTTTAAGATCACCCAATTCACCCCCCTCTTGGGTGAAACGCTTGCTCTAACATTTGGTATCAGAGCGTAGGTCTTCTTGTTAAGGTTTAACAGCCTAAGAAGGATCCAATGGCAAGCATGGGTGACGGAATTCTTCCCGACGGAGCATCCATCACTAGACCTCCAGGTTTCAGTGGCGAACACTTTTCTTTCTGGAAAGCAAAGTTTAGAGTATTCGTGATGGCTACTGAATATGGGCTATGGGATGTGATTGAGAGTGGAAACTATCAACCTATAAAGATTGTAGATTCTCAGAAAATTCCCGAGACGCCAGCGGAATATGATGAGAATGACAAGAAACTTATCACTCTCAACAGCAAGGCAATTCTGATGTTACAAAGTGCTTTGAGTCAGAGTGAATATTTTAGAATTTGCACACTCCCAACAGCAAAGGAAATGTGGGAAGCTCTGGAAATCGCCCATGAAGGAACTTCGGGAATAAAGGAGAATCGTATCAACACATTGATCACTGAATTCGATCTACTTCGAATGAAATCAGGTGAGTCAATTTCTGAATTCGAACTTAGATATACTCATCTTGTTAATCAACTTGCAGTACTTGGTAAAGCCTATGATCAACATACCCAAGTATGAAAGATTTTGAATATTCTTTCTAAAGAGTAGGAGGCCAAAGTCACTGCAATAGAAGAGGCAAAAGGAGAATCAATGAGATCAGTTGCTTCTCTATTTGGAAGCCTTTCTGAATATGAAAGCAAATTAAAGTTCAAACGGGAACTAGATGACATCGGTGACAAAAGAAAGAAAGGTCTAGCACTAAAAGCGAAAGAAGAAAATCAAGATGAGGATGAGGAGTTTGATGATGATGAAATGGGCTTAATCATAAAATGATTCAGAAAGTTCTACAAGAAAGGTCAAGGATTCAAACATTTTCAAAAAGGTGGAACTAGCAACAAAGATCATATCATTTGCTACGAATGTGGAAAGCCAGGACATATCAAATCAGAATGTCCAGAACTAAATCAAAAGAGCAAAGAAAAGAGAAAAGGCAAATTCTTTAACAAAAAGAAGGCCTTTGTATCTGCTATATGGGGAGATAGTTCCTCTGACGAAGAAAGTGATGAAGAAGAAGTAGCCAATATATGTCTTGTTGCTCAAGAAGAAACAGAAGAAGAGGTAAATGATTCTGACCCTACCTATGATGAATTACTATCTGAATATAATGCTTTACATTCTGAATTCATCAAAGTAGTTAAAGAATTGATTGTTTTCAAAAAGCAAAACAAAGCTCTTGAAATTGAACTAAAAGAAAGTTCAGAAAAGAATTGTGAAAATTGTTCTTCGTTGAAAAAGAAAAACATTAATCTCATAAAAACTCTTGAAAAGTTTACCAAAGGAAGTGAAATGCTAAGTATAATTTTAAAAGAACACGATGTGTAAATGATCGATCTGGTATTGGATATGATCCAAAATCAGATAGAAGGAAAGGTAAAAAGAAAGTAGGAGGTAAGCTATATTTAAATTATTTCCAGCATTCTATGCATATATCAAATCCTTTTGCATTCTGTAATTACTGTAATAGAAAAGGTCATTATACCTCTTCATGCATTCATAAGAAGAAAGGAAATATAGGAACCTACAAATGGGTACTAAAGGTTCATATATTCAGAAAATCATTTATACTAACCCAAAAGGACCCAAAAAGATGTGGGTACCTAAGATTAGTCCTTCAATTGCAGATATGTCTCAAAGGATCCAAAAATAAGTGGTACATAGATAGTGGATGCTCTAGACATATGGCCAGGGATTTCGAAAGTTTTACCACATTGCAACCTAAGGAAGGTGGCAAGGTAAAATTTGGAGGAAATCAATCCGGAAAGATTGCAGGAATTGGTGAAATAAAAAATGACAAAGGAATACAAGTCAAAGATGTATATTATGTTGAAGGCTTGTGTCATAATTTGCTGAGTGTAAGTCAAAGTGCAGATAAAGACAACTGGATAATATTTGAGATTCTTTGACTATGGGTCATAATCCTATGCTTTGTGATTGGATGGGCTCATAAAGGAATAAGTAGGATGGTGACAAGTGGCATTTGGTGAGCCATTGGATGTAGCACAAGAGGACAAAATAGCCCTTTTTCCTCTCTCCTCTCTCTCCTATTCGGTGGAAGTGTGTATGGGAGGGGAATGAAGGCTTGCTCATCATAATCATTTCATTTCTCATATTCTCTCTCTCCTCTTTCTCCATAGTTCCGGTGATCAAAGGGAAAAGGAAGAAGAAAAGGTGAGATTTTGATGCTTTGTTTGATCTCTAATGCCCTAAATCTCTTCTCTAAAGATATGCATCTCATTGAGAGCTTCAACTTGGTGTTCTCAGAATCTTGAATAGTGGAGGCTTGTGTGTTGATCAAAAATGAAAGTAGGAGAATCAAGATTCTGGATTTGGCAAAGTGAAGAGGTAGGCATTTAGTGCATTTTGAAGTATTATTTGTGGTTTTTGGATAAGTTTAGTAAAATATGGAAATTTGCCCTAGTTATGCCAAATGTTGGAATGTATGGATTTTATTGTGTTTGATGTTGGAAATGATTTATTGTGAAGATATTGGAGTATTGAATTTAGTTTGAAATGTGGGAATGTGTTAAGAAAAAATTGGGATATTGTGTATCATAGAGACCTAAGTGCATAAATTATGGCAGAAAGAGTATTTAGATTGTTTGAGAGGTTACCAATGTGTTCCCTAGTTATTGCTAAGTGTATATGAGCTTTTGGTAGAGTTTGGGAACCATTGGGTATAAATTTGACCATCTGGTGTTTTCTGATATTTTCTGCGTTTTTGGTCTCTGATGCACAACACTCAAGCAGAGGAAGATCGTGCTCAAGTGCTGTGTGTATTTTTCCCTTTTCTGGTTCGAGTTTTAATTGGACTCTTTGAATGAGGCTCGAGTGCACTCATTTGTTCTCGAGTTAGAGAAGATCATGCTCAAGTGAGTTTGCTCTTGCTCGAGTGTTTGATGTTGGACTCATTCATTTGTTGTCCATCTGATGGTTGCATGTGCTCTCAGGTTATCACTCGTGTTCCTGCACTTTCAGGGACTCGAGCATAATTGGGGTCATCACCTGAGTGTAGAGCTTGGTACTCGAGTGTTGTGAGCACTTCCTGACCGTGAAGGTTACTCACTATCAAGCACTCGCGAGTGCGAGTTCTTCTCACCCGAGCACAAGTCTCTCATTACTCAAGTAAGGTCATCTTTACTCGAGTGGGTCTGTTAGAAATCAGTGTTGTGCCTTCGAAAAAGGGGTCTTTGGGGTAGTTTCTTCCAACCCTTTAGGCATATGTTTAGGCCTCTATTAGCCACCTAAAGAGTCCTAAATGATAACCAACTTAGAGTAATATGAATTTAAGAACTTGGAAAAGAGATTGATTGGTTGTCCCTAATTTGGTATAGGATTTGACATCTGTTGCCCTCGTGAGACCACGGTACTGGAGCCAGTCAGGAAAGATACAGGTAGTGACTCTTTCTTTATACCTTATGTGATACATTATATGTGTGCTATTTCATTGTGATGTGATGATTTCGTATGCTGCAAGATATATGAAATTGTGGAAGCACCGTTATACCAATAGTCCCTGAGTCGCTAGCAACGGTTCGCGTAAGGGCTGTGTGCCTTCTCGATGGTAAAAGGGGATAAGGTTAGGGTGTGATATATGTGATTATGTGGGTCAAAAGGCTAATTGTAAGCGAAAGGCTATTTGTGAAGGTCGACGGGCCAATTGTGAAAGCCAAAAGGCTATATGTGAGCCGTAAGGCTATCTGTATGCATTGCCACGCCAATAGTCCCCGAGTCACTAACAACGGTTTGGGTTAGGACAGTGTGACTTCTCGGCGGTAAAAGGTGATGAGGGTGGAGTGTGATTTGTGTTGCTGATATGAGATGATTTGTTTACATGCTATGTGATTACGTGTGGTATGAATAATTTGTTACTACTGGGATTCTTTAGAATCTCACTCTTTCCAAATGACTAACCTTTTCAGACAGGACGAGTGGCTCTAAAGGGAAGCGGACAGCTAGGAGCAGTTAGGATTACTCCGAAACTTTAGTGGTAGTTGGTTATCTTTGTTTTGGTTTTGGGATTACCAAGTGTATATAAGATGTAAATGAATATTTTGGACATGTAATCCCCATTTTAGGAACTTTAAACCCATGTTGTATATATACAAGTAACCCGGGGTTTACTGGGATTTTAGTTCCACACTCTGATATTTATTATGTGATTTAATTTCTCAAGTAATTATATTCGAATGTGAAAGTAAGACCAGGAATAATTACGTTTTGAACTGATTTTCGAAATACCTCATCTCTTGGATGAGGGATTATAAATTGTGATTTTGTCTTATTGGTCTCTATTTCACTTAAATTTAATAATCTGGATGTAATTACGGTGAGGGGGTTACACCTAAATCTTGTATTGAAGTTCAATTGTGGATTAACATCTAAATTGAATTGGAACAAAGGGAGGGTGCATATTATGGTGAAATGGAAAGTTGGGCAATTTAATGGTTGTGTCGCATTATGGTTCAAAACTGAATATGTGTGGATATGACGAGAATTTGGTTGTTTTATAAATTCCAATGGCTTCCTTGTAAAAATTTGTGTGGCGAGAGTATTTGTTGTGAAATTGGAACCATTGGGAATAATTGTGCAAAAGTTGGAAATTCTGTCCATTGAATGGCCAAATGGTATCTTAAAATTCTGAAACTTTTTACTCTTAAATTTCACATGCCAAGCTTCAAAATAGACAAATAATTTGTGCCATTTTGATTTGTGAGCTAAGAGTTATGATTTTTCAAAGTTTGAGATTGAAATTGGAATCTGTTTTGGAAATAATCCAAAAATGGAACAAAAAGTGGTAGCAATCTTGTAATTATAAGATAAACTATGATTAGCTTATTTTAGGCTGATGGAAGGCCTCTAGACGTGATTTCATGGACCAAGAGGAGGGAGGGAATTAGTTGCATATGAATTGGGCTTTATGTACGAAAAAGTCAACAATTATGAATTTTGGAAAATTAAAAATTATGACATAAGCCTAATGAAAGTGACATAAGCATAATGCTATTAAAAAGCATTTCCTTTCCTTTCTTTAGCCATAACCAACGCAAATAGTAGCCATAAGAAAGAAAAAAGAGTTGAGTGAGTTTAGAGAGAGAAGGAGAAGAAAACTCGCAAGGTAAGTTGATTCTTCCGATGATTTAGCTTCTAACGTGTATACTCTTTCCTCTAAGCTTCTCTTTCATGGGATTTAAGGTATTTGAATAACAAATTTTGGTGTGAAGAAGTTAGGGTTTTTAGCCATAAGAAGGATAAGCCAGAAGGAGCTTAAGGTAACCTCCGAAACTTCAATCTTTGATTGTTCTGGCTGCTATGAGTAGTTTAATCAGTAAAATTCTGATTGATTTGCTTTGATTTCAAATTTGGTAAAGGAGTTGGCCTAAGTGTTATGCTGCCAAAATTGAGTCTAAATGGTAGTTATAACGTAATTAAATAGTTAATAACGTGGCTAGGAGTAGAAAACAACACGTCTACGAAGTTAGATTTCAAAAACCCTAATTTTCCTGGAGTTCCTATAAGTTACAGCCAGCTCTAGAAATGAGCCTTGGAGTTGGATTTTCAATGATTTGATGGTTTCATTGAGTTCAAGAGGGAAAATTAGGTGGGGTTACAGTTGGTCACTTTTTCAGAAAAGTCCAAAAAAGTATAATTACGAAAACACCCCTAAAACCCTGAAATAAGGCTGTCAAGGGTATTTTTATAATTTGACAATGACTTTGATAATTCCGAATCCAGAAATGGATTCCTTGGGTGAAAATATGTAAGAATAGCCCATGTCGAAGTGCCAGGCCGGGCCGGGTCCCGGGGGCATTTTGGTAATTTTTATGATCGACTTGTATAACCACCAGAAACACTATGGAAGTGTCTAAACGGTGCATTTGGAATTGTAGAATTTGATATTTGTCCTGAACGTGACCAACCTGTGCCGGAGCACACTTGGAAAGAACAAGGTAGTGACACTTTCCTTTATACTTTATGTGATGCATTGTATGTTTGATTTATCATTATTTTGTGATGATTTTAGATGTTGTGAAGCTATGTATATGTGAATTGTTAGATCTCAAATTTTGATGATAACAAAAGGAAATTGTGTGCAAATCATAGTTTTATAAGTCTAAGGAGTGATTACAAAGTTACCAAATGCATATGGCAAAGTTTTGTGATGTCTGCTGTCAAATTTAACTGATGTACTCGAGCACAAGAACTTGCACTCGAGCATGGAGCTCTTTTGTACTCGAGCAAATATGAGTGATAGCTAGAAAGTGTTTGCCCGAGAGCAAACTAATGTCATTTTTACTGATGCACTCGAGCACTAGAGATATCACTCGAGCAGAAGAATCTTTCTCACTCGAGCACATGCAAGTGAGGGACTCGAGCATCATAATCAATACTAGAGCATGAAGCTGGTTTGTACTCGAGCACTAGCGAGTGAGGGAGTGCAAGTGTTTAGCCGAGAGTTATAAAGGTCAGAGAAGTACAAGTATTCCCGAGTGAGGCTTCATATGCCAGAGTGACACATCAGCACTCGCGAGTGAGAAATCTAACTCTCTCAAATTTGATGCTAGTGCTGATATCAAGAGTATATTTCATGAGAATATTCTTCTTACTTGAGCAGGGGTATGTGTGCTCGAGTAAGGGCCCACATCACCTGCGAGTGCAAAATCTCACTCTTGCTAAAATGGTATGCGAGTGTTGTCCAGAGACGGGTCTCCTAGTGTAATAAGCAAGGCCACTCGAGCAGAAGAAGTTATGCTCGAGTGAGGCCCCACATCACTCGCGAGTGAGAAAATTAACTCTCTGAAATCCTGTGCGAGTGCAAGGCTAAAACTGAAGAACAAGGAGAAAATATGTGCATTCACTCGAGTGAGCACATCCATGCTCGAGTGATACTCTGCCAGAAGACAATATGCACCAGTCTTACAGTGTTCAATCCGAATATGGTTTAATGATATTTATTTATATTATCATTACTTATTATTATTATTTAACATCATTTTAAATGTATTATAAGTGTGATACAGGAGGATGAACGTTGAAATAAACAGACGCGAAGGAAGTCAAACAACGGTAGACAATATCATGACAAGCACGTACCTACCACATTCAAAGTTTTCAAATGTACGCATGCCGTTCCACAGTAACATGTCCTACTCCTTAATGATCGTTATTCAAATGGGCAAAAACGAATGTCTATAAATATAGAGTCCCAGAGAGCGTCAAAGACAACGAAGCACAAGAATTCACAAGCAAATTCACGAGTCTCTGTTATTCATATTTTCTCTATATTCATATTGATCTTCAATGTTTATCATACTTGCTCTGTAAGAGAGTCTATATACATTTCAAATTCTATTTTCATTTGATCTCAAGGTATTGGGACCTTGAGAGGGTAGATATCCTTACGAGAGAAGCAGTTGAGAGAATTCCTAGTTAAACCTTCCACACATAAGACTTATAAGATACAAGCAGTAGAGAACGTTGCTGCTCGTAAGACTTACAGTAGTGTAAGTGAGAGAGAACGTTGCTGCTCATAAGACTTGTATACGTAAGCAAGTGAGAAAGGTCATAGGTTATTTTTCTACATGTAAGACTTGTCATAAAGGGGAGAGAAATTTCTTAGTGTGAGAATATTTCTGCTCGTAGTCCGTTCAAGGACAATTGTTGTTTTGTGGCATTCTGAGAGCCCATTGAATCTTGGAAGAATAGTGAAAATCTCAGTAGGTCTTGATCTATGAGGACTGGACGTAGGCCTGGTTTTTAGGCCGAACTAGTATAACTCTCTGTGTTCCAATCTTCTCAACTCTACTCTGTCTACTACTATTTTCATATCACCACATCAAGCGAAAAATTTATCACATCACCCAATTCATCCCCCTCTTGGGTGAAGCTTGCCTCTTTCATGAATGTCGGGGAGGCAATGTGTAAATGTGAATGCCAAGAAGGCAATGCTAGGAAGGCAATGTGTGCATGTGCTGTTTGATGATTTACTTGCATACTATGTGATTTGTTACTACTGAGATTCTTTTGAATCTCATTCTTTCCATTAACTAACCAACAGACAGGGCAAGCGGCTCAAAGGAGAAGCAATCAACCAAGGGCGGATACTTCTTTATTTTAGTTGTTAGTTGGTTGTCATATCTGGGTTGGGATTACTGCACATTTGTAAATGTTGTTTGGATATGGATATGTAATCCCTTGAATGGGAAATTGTAAGGGTTAAATATGCCTGTAAACCCTTTAGTTTACAATGTGAAACTTGAGGGTTACATGGAATTTTGATTTACACTCTGATATATATGAATGAGATTTAGCAGAACGAGATAATGGTATTCGAAATGTGAATATGAGACCAGATGAATTAGATTTTGAAAGTCGTTTAAGAAAACCCTATCTCAAAGATGGGATTGTAGAATGAGTTTTGATTATCTGCTGGTCTCCAATCCATTTTAATTACATATTTCGAATCATAATTATAGAGGGGGTTACATTCACACTTATCTTAGCGACTACCGAGCAAACTGCTTTTGCTTCTCCTAACTCAAGTTTTTGTCATTCGTGAACCCTAGCTAGGTTGCATTCCTTTAGTGCTTTGTTCTCCTTATTTGATTAAAATGCCTTTGTGAAGTCATGACACGATAAAGCATTCAAAGTGACATTAACTTGCTTTTGTAAAGTTATGTTTTTTGAAAAACTTATTATTGCTCTAATCAAAGGTTTTATCCTATTATAAGAAGTTGTCAACCCATTGCTTTGGCCAAAGGTTCATACTTTATTGATCTTTATTAAAGTAACTTCTGGATATATGATTCCTAAGGAAAATACTTCTCCTTTTTTGAAAGCATACATATCTCTAGAAGTTACTTCAAAAAGTTCAATTGGTGTGATGAATCAACTAGTTCATGTGTACCAATGAGAGTCATACAACAACAAGCTCTATGAATAAACTAGTTTAGATGTTCTTAGAGTCATACACAAACAAGCTCTGTGAATAAACTTGTTCAGGTGACACACTGAATTTATTGTTGTAAAGTTATGCTTCCTTTTTTGAAATCCTATATTGCTCTGACTAAAGGTTCCTCTACTATTTGTCTATTGAGCAGGTGGCACCACATTACACGCTATGAAATTCAACATTGTGATTAGTTCTAGACTCTTCAATGTGAGAGTTTCCAAGCTACTTGGTCTTGGCTTTATATATATAATATAATAGTACTTCCCACATCAAGTAGTGATGAAATTTGGATGGATCAAGATGTTTTGGGCTTTGTGACTAGAATCAATAGCACTCCTGATTTATATATAATAATGTAAATTTCACATATAGGTTGTATCTCTTGAGGAATTAAGCTTTGAATGCAAAGGAAGATGGGGTAAAAAACCAAATACCCCTATCAAAAAGGGCACAGGGGTTATGCAAACCCTTGAACTCAAGTGTTTGCATATCCCCTTTGCCTTTTTTGATAGAGGTACATGTTTTTCCCCCGAGTCCTCTACTTTTCAGGGTTAATTCCTATAAAGAGACACAATTATATATAGATTAACAGTTATATTATCACTTATATACATCAACAGTTGCCATTGATTCTCCCCACAAAGCCCGGAATGTCTTGATCCAACCCAAATTGCATAGTAACTCGATGTGGAAGGAACTACTATTCTATTACATATAAAGAGGAGGTCAACTAGCTCAAAAACTCTTACTTGAAGAGTCTTATATCCATACATCACGGTTAGTATATAAAAACTATCATGTATTATAAATGTTCAATTCTCTTTTATAAATCATAATTTATGTACTTTTTTCATAATGGTTATCTACATCAAACTGTTATTAAGTTTAATAAAAGTCATTGTTCTTATATACAAACCATTATGTATGTTACTAAATAAATAACAGTTGTAAAATGAGTTCATTATGTATCATGCAAGCATTGTCATACATTATGATAGTTGTTTACGTGTACCCGTTAATTATTATCACAGCAATGAATAGACCATGGCCTCACCAAACCTCAAAACATAACGTATGTTATATTATAACTGCTATAATAGGTTTGGAATAAAAATCGGTTTGGAACTATAATGTATTTGCGCCAAGCTTTTATATCACCCGTATATATGTCAGTTCGAAACCATGATGTATGGCAGTTAATAACTGTCATATATCGCGATGTTTGTAGTAGTGCAAGAATCCTAAAAATGCCTTGAAAGAAAGCATGACTCATATGGATTGTGTAGCATTCGGCCTTTCTGAATAAAGATTAAACATGAGTAAAAGTTAGCCAAAGGCCAAATAGAATAGTAAACTGCCAAAGGTAACATTTTATGTCCACTGTTGCGGTTATGGAAAAAGTGTAATTTAATAAAATTATGGGTACGTAAGGGCAATTTTGGAAATTATGCCTAAAATTATATGAAAACCCTATTGACATAGGAAGTTAGAGAATAATTCTTTGGACTATATTTGAGGCTTCATTGATGTATGAATGCGAAAATTGCCTCAAAAATGAATTTTAAATAATTATTAAATTTTGGCTAAATAAATTATACTTAGTGTAAAGCCTGAAATTTAGAAAATATGAGCCGCGACCAAAATTTTGAAAAAAGGATAATTTTGGAAACCTTTTTTTAAAAACAGAAACTAGTCTACAAAAATCATTTAGGGTTCGGGAGTCGGTTGTTTATGGGGAAGATGTTAGGCACTCTATAACACCCATTCATAGGAATGATTACCCAAATTTAATTATTTAAAAATGAATATGGCCTTTAGTTTGATTATAATTACCCAAAAAGAGATAAAAAATAATATTTACAAAAAGAAATAAAGTTAAACTAATAAAAAAAGAATTTTTATTTATAAATGAAAGAGAAGGAAGAAATATATTTATTTACAAAGTTTGACTTGACCTAAAAAGAAAGCCTAGGGACTACGCACCCTTTAGAGGAATCAAAGTCCATGTAGTTCGGGCGTAGAAAGATATGGCGCTTGGTTTGTGTCTTTTAGAAAAAATTTTCTTAATTTATTTGGAAAAAATATTTTTTGTTCGGTGTGTATTTTTTATTTTTTTTAAAAACAATCCCTTTATTTTCTTATAAGAAGAGAGTCTTTTTTTTTCATAAAAAAAACCTGGATCAAAGTTTTAAATAACCTCAAGATCAATTTATGCACAAAACGATGAATCTACCATCACATGAAGAATAAGATGCAAACATATTTCATCACATACAAGTTTAGCTCAAAAAGAACACAAGAGCTTGTTATCCAAAGAATAAGAAGCAATTGCTTAGTCAATATATCATTTGAGCCATGATGAAGACACTTACCTCTTATGCTCTCAATATTGCTGCAAAGAGACAAAATGAAGGGAGGTAGGTAATAAAATAAGGGATCAATTCAATGTTCATACATCATGTGATACAAGCACAATATCAACCAAGACTTTCATAAACCTTTTCTCCTTATTCTCTCAAAATTCTTATATCTTGCTTCAACCTTTGCTCCCCTATTTATAGTCTTAAGGTAGGGTTTTCTTCATCAATGCTCATTCTTTTTTGAATTTTCATTTTTATAATTTTTTTTATATTTTATATTAATAAAACTATCTAACTTGACCCAATCATCATCAATAGGAGATTTGTTTTTTAATTTTCGTTTTTTTTTTGGTATTTTCTGTTAACAAAACTTTCTAACTTGATTTAATCACCATCAATGAGGGACTTTTTTTTTAATTTTTTTAATTTTTTTTTATTTTTCCCACAAGTAATTTCATAATTTAAACCTATTAACATAAATGAGAGATTTTTTTTCTAATTTTCATTATTTATTTATTTATTTCCTACAAGCAATTTTCTAATTTAAACCTATGAATAAGAGATATTTTTTTTATTTTTTATTTTCCCTTAATGATGACAATGCCAATTTGGATACCAATCATCATTAATAAAAGGATTATTTTTTCATTATTTTTTTTATTTTTTTTATTTTTCGTTTAATGATGATTGCTAATTTAAACACCAATCATCATCAATGAGAGGATTTACTTATTTTCTCTTTTTTTTCCTTTAATGATGATTGCCAATTTAGATACCAATCATCATCAATGATATGATTTTTATTTATTATTTTTATTTTTATTTTTTAAGTGGGGCCCGGACAAAATAGGGTGTTTATAGTTAGCCAAATTTAACTATGAAAATTATCATGAGGTCTCAAATAATTATAAAAAATTGGGGAGTAATTATTTTTTGAATTAATGGAACTTATGGATAGAGTTATTTCCCAAGAGTTAGAATATTTTAGCAAACAATTATTTTTAAGTGATTTTGGGCTTACAAAGTATAATTTCCCAAAAATTGAAGGAAAAATAGTTAGGGGTCAAATTTTGGCCAAAGAATTTTAAGGAAAATCTTGTATGAGGATAATGAACTTCTGGATGAGTTAGACGAATTTTATGATAAGTGAAATTCCTACCTTAAGTCCAAAACTCATAAAATTAAATAAGTCCCAGTCCATTTGATAAGAGGGAATTCATGACATGGCTGAATGATGATCATGAATTAAGGAGAAATTATTTAATTCACTTGGCCCAAATTAATTAAGGGGAAAAGGAAGGTAGATATTCGTAGTATCAAAATATTATTAATTGTCGTTGATAATTTCACTTTAGCCACTCATAACCACCCTTTTCCCTCAATAATGTCGGTGACATCTCCAGCTGATTAAACAGAGAGTGAAAATTTGAGGAGGTAGTGAAGAGTGGAAAATAAGAGAAAAATGAGAGAGGCAAATGCTTCATGGCCAAAAAGTTCACCCAAATGACTTATTTTCTCTTTACTTCCTTCACAAAAGTTGCTCCAATCAAGAGCAACATTCCTATGGTTTTATCACTACTAGAAAAAAGGGTTTTAACGTCCCTTTTTTTGGCCTTTCAACGTCTGAAAACAGAGGGACATCTATGTGAGAGTCGTAGAAAGTAACGTCATTAACGTCCATAAAATAGGGGACGTCTAAGGTGGACGTTAGACGTCCCCAGTGAACTGGGGACGTCTAAAGTGGACCTTAGACGTCCCCAGTGAACTGGGGACGTCTAAGGTGGACCTTAGACGTCCCCAGTTGAACCTGGGGACGTCTAAGGTGGACCTTAGACGTCCCCAGTTGAACCTGGGGACGTCTAAGGTGGCGCCAGTAGTACTTTCCATGTCCCTTGTTTATTAAGGACGTTGAAAGTTTTTTTTTTTTTTTTAAAATGGACCTTTTATACATATTGCACTGTCTGAAAAATATGTAAACTGCAGAAATAGAATTCCAATAACAGAGTAAAACAACAGTAGTTCAGCAGAATGAAAACAGCAACAAACACAGTGATCAACCCAAGGCTACTACATGCCACACAAACTTTCAAACCACACAAACTACACAACAATCTATATCTAAGTCTACTACATGCCACACAAACTTTCTAACCAGACAAACTACACAGCAATCTATATCCAAGTCCCCAGTTTGTACAATAACCAAGACTAAAATCCAATCCATATCCAACAACAATAACGCTAATTATATGTACTACCACAAAAGTATGTCCTACACAAACTACTAAAGACTTTACTCTTCTGGTACACGTTGAAGAAGATGTCCAGCCATAAAGTCTCTGATCATATTTAAGTCTTCATATGAGTAGGCATCTTCATTGTCAAAAATCTGTAAATTAGAAAATAAGCTTAGATGAAATAATGAATGAAGTGAATGAATTCCCATTGAATCACAACACCAAGAATATTATCCTCAGAGAATGAAGAAGCGATTACTTGTTCAAAATTTGCCGTAATGCCACTCTGAATGATGTTAAACATATAAAGCAAGACATAATATCCACATTCCCAGCCGCCAGGTTGTCGAGGGCACTATAAATCAAAAGCAAATGGTTAAAATCAATAAAGGCATATCTAAAACGACCGTCAATCAAAAGAACTTGATTTGAAACTACGTACCTTTGGAAACAACCATCTCGGATCTTTGCCACCTCTACGGTCGCGTGGCCCGCCAAGCGCTCGATACGTCGTGCATGCGCTATCATGAAAATGAAAATCAACATAAATTAGAATAATTCATTAAGTCAAGAATCAAGAAGCAATGAAATACAAAAAAATAACTTACTGGATGAAGACGCTTTTAGTTTCTTTGTCTGGTCTTCTATTTAAGGAATCAAACCAGTAAACAACGTGCGATCGAGGACAGACAACACACAAACTCCAGTGATAACTATCACAACATATACAGATTAAAATGAAGTTAGATGGCAAGGCAATTATTTACTAAAAATCTCAAATACACAAAATTAAAATGAGTACTCTTGAACAATCAGTGCTAGATAACAAGTATACTCGTCCTCTGACAATGTAAAGCCCACATAGTTCGTCCTTCGTTTCAATGTATTCTCAACCCTTGTCGTATGTGCAGGAGACAAGAATCCATATAAATCAACTTTCTGAGAGTCAACGCATATACGACGGAAGGAGCTATAATAGAATTAAAATGATGAATGTATTAGCTAGTTAAAATCAACTTAACTAAATGAATCAAAAAATGGGAAATAAAAAACTTACAGGATTGCAAATTTGCCCCATCCAATATCTAGCTCCTCGAACTTCATGAACTGTTTAAGATCTTGTTTATCAATTGTGAAGTGATACTCTGTATTCTGGCCCACAAACCCTGGAGGCATATACAAATCAATCTGGTGAATGCCTTTATAGATATGCTGCAATCGTGCTAAGAAGGGCCATTTCTCTGCTTCCTGCTCGTTCTTTTAGAATATAAAAACACATACTGTTAGTAGGATGTCAACACATCTCAAGTAAAAGTAAGGTAGTTCCATACCATTGGAGGTGTTTGTGGTAACAAGCCAATAAGATGTACAGGCCAAAGGATGAAAGATCCTCTCGCCTGAGCTATCGTGGCAACCTCGGCATCAGGAATAGGGATCGCTGTACCTTCTTCCCCCGCTCGAACACACGTCACAGTCACCCTACGCAAATGCTGTGGAATTTGCTGATGATGGTGGGTAGTAGCTTCTGTGTGAACGAGAGCATCTGCAACTACACGCAGCACTGGGGTATCCAAAGAGAGGATGGTAGGTTCTCCCGGCGCTGGAGTATGAGAAGGTTCGCCAAGTGGTTCCTCCGCCGGGTTGTAACTTCCTTTGGTGCTGTGGAAGGCCGGGGATGAATGGGTTCTACGCTCGGTAGTAGCCATCTGCGATTCAAACATCTTCTGCATTTCAGCTCGTAGCTCATGCATCAGCTCAAGACGTAGCTCTGGCAACAGCTCTTGTCGGAGCTTGTCGCGAAGGTTGGCCTCGAGCTCTTGTGAGACTTCCTGACGAATCTTGGCCACAAGCTCCCTACTGGGTTCACCTTGTGACGAATAAGGATGTGAGGCTAGGCCAAAATACTTCGTGACACGAACTCCCACTGCCTCCCCTCGAACATGACCAGGGTGATCTGGCTTCCCAATCGCCGTTGACAAGATGTCCATCCGTCCACTTGGAGTGAACGAACCCTGGCTACTACGATCTTCCAGTTCATCCTGCAGCATAAAAGTTATCGTAAGCA
The DNA here is from genome assembly GCA_963242795.1 of Inga leiocalycina. Taxonomy (NCBI): domain Eukaryota; kingdom Viridiplantae; phylum Streptophyta; class Magnoliopsida; order Fabales; family Fabaceae; genus Inga; species Inga leiocalycina. The sequence continues at coordinate 35,057,899 of OY725328.1, forward strand.
CTCCCAATATGAAAAAATAAGTTTGTACTTATGCTCTAACTACTTACAATTCTTGCGGCAACGTCAGCAACAGTCGGATTTACGTACTTCCCACCCTTAAGCCTCCCTGCTTTCCATTTTTTGTGACGTGGTGGAGGTGGCGGGGGCTGGACCACAACGGTAGGATCAGATGTGGCTGCTTCCTTCAATTTCTCCAACTCTTCTGCCATCATCTGTCGCTGAAGCTTCCGATATCCACCATGAGACATGCAATGTTGATAGTTAGTAGCTGCTTGCCTCTCTGCATTTGCTGCACTTAATGCCTTTTAAAGGAAAAGAACGAACACCGAATCAATAATGTGAACTATATTCAAATAAAACACTATGATTACAGAAATCTTACCAAAAAGTTTGGATCTTCTCGTGATGCCATAAACAACCTCCAGTCCTCTGGAGACAAAAGTGGATACTCATGACATGGATCCTTACCCCTCAAGTCCCCTCGAATGTAATCTCGTGTGAGCCTGTTCTTGAAATCTTTCCATCGTAGACGAACCTCCGTCATCCACTCCTTGTACATCTCCGCGGTGTCAGGGACATCATAGGTTTGCTGCAAGGTAAAAACATACGTTAATTATATTTGAAGCGATAGGAATAAAGATATAATGCAGATGTATTGAAACTTATATACCAAAAGTTGTTGCCAAATCAAGTCTTTGGTTTTTGGTGGAACCAACTTCCAATTAGCATAAGTAATGCGAACTTTGCTTCGAGCCAAAAAACCTACGTAGCTAATGAAATGGTCTTCCTCCGGACCAATTGGTTTCATATCTTGATCAAAGTCAATATGCAACCTCTCCTGTTGATGGTTATGACATGCTACCAATGCAGGCATTTTTGTACTGCCTCTAACCCTTCGTCTCGCAACCGGTTCACGTGTCGCATCACCTTCAGGCCTATTCATTTCATTGTCCCTATCACTTGGAGAGTCACCAGAGTCGTCCATATTCCTGTAAGCACAAAAAGCATTGTCAGATAGGTGAATAAATTGTAAGTAAATGAATAAACTGAGACGTAATAAAACAAACAGCACACATTACTATTTTCTAAGTTAAGCTCTTACTCTAGATTGTTTCCCATATTCCTTCACCATGATCATTTCTCACAGCATATTCTTCATCATCTACCAATTCTCTTTCTTCAATTGTTGTAGGTGGATTAATTGTGAAAGGTAGTGTGTCGTCAAGGTTGAAGGTCGGATCACCATGCTTCTGTTTTTTACTCTGAAGTACAATGGACATTTTCTTATTTGCGGGATCTGTGACATAGAACACTTGTTTCGCCTGGCTTGCTAGAATGAAGGGCTCATCCCTATAACCTACTCTTTCAATATCAACTGAGACAAATCCAAATTGTTGATCTATTACCACAACATTATTGCTAACCCACTTACATTTGAATAAAGCAACTTTGAACTTGTTGTAAGTGATTTCCCATATTTCTTCTATCACTCCATAATAGGCCATGGATGCTAATATGGGGTTTTTGTCTTTCGAACTGGAAAAGTGCATGGCTTCAGCTTCTACCATCACCCCACTATTTTGCATGGTACTCCTGTCATCTTGGTCTTTTGTGTAGAAAGAATACCCGTTTATATCATAACCGCTCCAAGTAATGATCTTAAACGAAGGCCCCCAGGCTAGCCACTCTATTGACCCAGACACACCGGACTCATGCAAAACCTTATCCTCAAACCACTGAATGAATGTCTTGTTTTGCTCAATAGTAATCTGCATGTCATTCTTCCTCGGATTCTCTTTCTTCAATCTGTTTCTGTGTTCCTCTATGTACGGTTGCACTTCTGCCATGTTATTAAGGATATAAAGATGTGCTTGCAACACCTCTTCACGAGGCATAGTCTTCACTTTCAGTCCTCGTGTTCCCTTGCTCCTCCCCTCTTCATGCCGAGATTGTTCCTTCTTCCCTGATAGATAATCACTGCAGAAGTCCATAGCCTCTTCAACAACATACCTTTCAACTATTGAGGCTTCTGGTCGATAGGGATTTTTAGAGTACCCTTTTAAGATCTTCATGTATCGCTCGAAAGGGTACATCTACCTCAGGTAAACTGGACCGCAGAGCCTTACCTCCCTTACCAAATGAACTATCAAATGGACCATTATATCAAAAAAAGGAGGAAAGTGCATCTCTAATTGGGACAATATGATATAACCCTCGGCTTCCAGTTCATCCAGCTTTTCAGTGTCAATGACTTTGTTACAGATAGCATTAAAGAAAACACACAATCTTGTCACAGTGTTTCGAACTTCATCTTTCATAATCCCTCTAATAGCTACTGGTAACAGTTGTTGCATCAACACATGGTAATCATGGGACTTCATTCCCACTAACTTCAAATCGTCCATTGACACACACCTTCTCACATTTGAAGAATATCCTTGTGGTACCTTAATTTCATGCAAACACCCACACAAACTTCTTTTCTCCGCTTTTGATAGTGTATGCGCTGCTAGCTCCATGTATGCCCTCCTACCATCATCTCTTAGCTGTGGATGTAACCGTTCTCTTATTCCCATATCAACAAGGTCTAGTCTCGCATTAATCCCATCCTTGGTCTTCCCTGGAATGTGCAAAAGTGTACTGACAAGGCTATCACAAACGTTTTTCTCCACGTGCATTACATCAATACTGTGCCTCACGTCAAGACTACGCCAATATGGAAGATCAAAGAAAATTGATCTCTTCTTCCATATGTTCCTCTCACCCGAAGTCTTATGATTCTTACCGAGTAAGACATTGATACGTTCAACCCGACTGTAAACGTCCTCTCCGGTTAATGCCTTTGGAGCCATTCCATGCTCCGGCAAGCCGTTAAAACGCTTTCTTAACCTACGATATGGGTGGAATCTAGGAAGGAACCTCCTGTGACCTAGGTACACCGTTTTTCTTCCATGTTTCATTTGGTGGAAGTGAGTGTCTGCTTCACAGATCAGACATGCTTTATGCCCCTTCACACTGTACCCTGAGAAGTTTCCGTAGGCAGGGAAGTCATTTATGGTGGTGAACAGCATTGCACGTAGCTTGAATGACTCATTCTTATACGCATCAAACACATCTACGCCTTCCTCCCACAACTTCTTCAAGTCCTCAATCAAATGCGCCAGGTAGACATCGATATCGTTTCCTGGCTGTTTTGGTCCAGAAATCATCATAGAAAGCATCACATACTTGCGTTTCATACAAAGCCAGGGAGGCAAGTTGTATATTACAAGGAGTACTGGCCACGCACTGTGTGTGCTATTAAGAGTTCCATACGGATTGATGCCATCTGTACAGAGCCCAAGCCGAAGGTTTCTCGGCTCGCTGCCAAATTCAGGGAACATTTCATCTACTTTCTTCCACTGTGGAGAGTCAGCCGGGTGCCGAAGATATTTTCCGTCGGATATTCTGTCATCCGAATGCCATCTCAACTTCTTCGCCTTTTTTGCAGTGCCAAACAAATGCTTAAAGCGCTGTATTATTGGAAGATACCACAAAACTTTTACAGGTTTCCTTTTAGTCTTCCCATCGCCACAACCACCATCTTTCTTCACTTTGTATCGTGCGGTTTGACACTTAGGGCACTCACTCAGGCCTTCATACTCCTTTCTGTACAGTACACAGTCATTAGGGCAAGCGTGTATCTTTTTATACTCCATACCCATTGTCGATAGGATTTTCTTGGCCTCATACATACGATTTGGAAGTACATTATCGTCTGGAAACATATCACACAACAGTTCAAGTAGCAATGTGAAACTACTATCGGTCCACCCACAAGTTGCTTTTAAGTTAACCAAATGTAATGTTCCTGTGAGCCGTGTGTACTTACTCCCAGGGTACAACGGTGTCTCTACATCACTCCGCAGGCTGTCATATTCATGCGACTGTGCAAACGATTCTACCTCAACATCGTGAATCATTCTCTCCATTGTATCTTCATCTATGACATCCACAGCTTCCTTCTTATGTGACGGACAATCAGTTACTTCCTCACCATGCCATATCCACCTTGTGTATCGAAGATTTATTCCATCACAAAGTAGGTGATCCCTTATAACTTCAACATCCCATTTTCTCTCATTTAAACAATTGACACAGGGACAAAAATACATCCCCTTTTTTGCTGGAACGTTCCTCCTAGCAAATTCAATAAAGTTTTCAACCCCATTCTCATATTCTTCACTTGTTCTCAGAGCATTCATCCAACTATGATCCATTTTATTACCACCTATGCCATTTCCATTTACACTTAAGTTTAGAATAATTGAAAACACGGGGAATTTCCTTTTACAAGTATGTTTTTCAAAATTTTGGCAGCATTTCCCCTTAAAAGTGAGACATCCCAAAATCAAAATAACAAACCATCTCAGCTTAATATTTCAAAAACATATTCTATGCAATAATCCTGTTTATATTTTATTGTTTAGATTCAATTTTTGAGCCAATGAAAATTAATTCACTAGAGATTATTTTCTTACTATTTAACAACAACATCTACAACAACAATAAGAACAATAATTATAATAATAATAATAATTTATTTCTTAAGATTTCAATTTACCAATTTCTTAATTAAATATTCTTTATGAAAAATATGAATATCTACTAAGTAAATAAAAAATATGTTTATTCATTATATTCTAATTGAATGATAAGTAAATATGCTTGTTCAATTTTGTCAAATAATGAATATATATATATATATATTAAATACAATTATATATACACTTCAGCAGCCCCAAATACGCAGGGCAGTATACATTGCCTAGTGTCTGGTCTTGCTTAGTACTTGGCCTAGCTTGAAGATAATTACATAATTTATGGGTTGATTTTTAGTTAATGAGAATTTCATGTTTGTCAAAACAATGGAAAAAATCAAAAGATTAAAACTTGATGTGGAACGTCTTAAATTCAACAAAATAGCAAAGATAAAGCTCAAGCACAAACCACACTTCAATTCCAGCACAGAACAAAGGCATTTTCCTAATCATTCACAAATTCATTCAAACCACACTTAAATTCCAGCACAGAACAAACGCATTTTTCCTAATCATTCACAAATTCATTCACAAGTTTAGTTTTAGCTAACCTCAAGCATAGAACTTTAGAGCAGATGACGACCCACGGTGGTAAAAGGAGCCCGACTGTGGAGAGAATGAGAGAGAACAGTGCAGAACCAGCAGAGTAAAGATGCAACGGTCTGGATGAAATAGAGGCTAAGAAGGAACAAGAAGAAATAGGGGAGAGGAGAAATGGCCTCGCATATTCTGAAGTGAAGGTAGGAGAATAAAGCAACAAGCAAGGGAGAGGGCGGGGACGGAACTCACGGAAGTGAAAGAGTAAAGTAAAAAAAAACAAGAAACAGGGGAGAGGGGACGGAAGTGATGAAGGAGAGGGAGAGTAGAGAAAGTGCTCAGAAAAATCTGACACTCCACATCCACTGGTCATGTTGACCAGTGCATTTGCTTCAGCCTAAGACGTCCCCAGCTGGTCTGGGGACGTCTAAAGGCACCCTTTACACGTCCCCAGCCCAGCTGGGGACGTCTAAAGGCACCTTTAGACGTCCCCAGACAAGCTGGGGACGTCTAATATAATCTTTAGACGTCCCCAGACCAGCTGGGGACGTCTAATATAATCTTTAGACGTCCCCAGCTGGTCTGGGGACGTCTAATGTTTAAGCTTTAGACGTCCCCAGGCCATCTGGGGACGTCTAAAGTGTGTTATTTTTTTTTTCCCCGAAATTCATCTGCTTTTCTGGAGTGTTTAGACGTCCCCATGTTTGTTGGGGACGTCTAAAACAGTCTTTAGACGTCCCTAATGAACATGGGGACGTCTAAAACTAATTCAGGCGCGAGATTCAATTTTTTTTTACGAGCCAACCTTTTCAACTTTTATCTATAATTACCCATATGCCACCGCCCCATATTTTGGGCGTCCCTTTTTGAAAAAGGGACGTCCTTTAGGGACTTTATATGTATATTCTGTAGTAGTGTATTTTCATGAGAGGAGGAGTAATTGGAAGATTCAAGAGAGTTATAGCAAAGGAAAGAGGTAAGTATAAGCTATGATTTAAACTAAGTATCTTGGAATTTAATTAAGTTTTCATGGTGATTAGTTGCTGCCCTGATTTTGTAAAGATGAAATCTTGGGATTTTGATGATGTTGAGACCATGGAAATTATGTACAAGAGGTTTATGTATGATAGAACAGGAGCCTGGCGAAATTTGTGAAAATTGGAAAGTTTGAATTTATGGGGAGATGCTGTCAAATTTTTCCTAAGATTAAAGGCATGAATTTAATCAAGTTTAAGTGTATGGAAAATGATTTCAAGCCCAACCCAAAGCTCTGAAAATTAATGCAAAAGTGAAGTTAGAATGCAAAGTGAATTTTAAGGTTCAAAGTCCTCCACTATTCAGCAAAACAAAAATGGGCTACAAGGGGTTTGAATTTGTTAAATATGAGTTTAGAAATTGAATCTCCCATGAATATTTGAGTAGGAAAATGATGGTACAATAATTTTTTTCCCAATTAGGACAAATAAAGTAAAAAGTTTAAATAAAGAAAGTAAGATTGAATAGAGTTTAAATTGTCAAGGGTTGACAATAGGATCAATATCTCTAATAAAACTTATAAGTTTTCCATGGCTTATACTCAGGGACAATGGATGTCATGGAAAGAAAATTGGAGGCTTGACCGTGGTGGTTCAAGAGAGGAAAGGAAAATGAAATTATAAAGCTTTCAAGGTAGCAAATTATTTGTCTTACTCTTACATGTTTGGTTGTTACTTGCATGAATTGACATGTTTGCATGCTTACATGATTATGTGAAATCATGCATATATATATATAACGGGTTGAAAACAAAAAGAAATATTCGTTTTTAATTTTCCTAACTCAATTGGGATGTATGATTGAATAATTCTACTAGAAAAAGTGACTGGAAAACCAGCAGCAAAAGCACAACCATATAATACCTTCATTCTCCTACTTGAATGGGTCACTCCAAAACATGTAAGAAAGGATTATATCAAGTCCATTGTTGATCCAAGGTTATATTACAAGGAAAATAGTGTTCATTCTGCTTTGAAATTTCATGAGATAGCCAGGTCATGCACCGCACCACTCACAATTCAGAGGCCTGATATAAGTCAGGTAGTAGTTGAACGAATTCAAACAGTTCCTTGGATATGCCTGCTAATTTGCAATTTGATTCAAACTTTAGTGCTCCCTCTGCTAGATAGATACTTAATCTGTCCAAATCTCTCCAAAATGTACATATGTCCAAGTCGGTTTGAGTAAACTATTTCTTCTGTTTAATTATATCCGTGTTTGTATGTTGAACAATATAGGTAACTGTGATTGCTTGTTTTGGGAGGGAAAATATATGGTTGTAGTTCACAAGATTTGATGTGAGTCCTAAAGAATTCTATGGGAGTATTAATCGGCTGAATTAATTAATTATGAATAAGCGATGTACGTATATAGTGAAGCAAGATCACCGGCCTCCCTAAGTATTCTAATGTCCATAGTACAAGAACCACGATATCAGCTAATCTATATAGTATATCGAACTCTACGTGCATATATCTGGGTCTGTTGGTTAAGGTCACAAACTCACGTGCTCCATCATTAATTTCCGTGGCACATCTCCATCACTCCCCCACAACTTGGCCCATGAAGGTTCGTAATGCCCAACTTGTGACATAATTTTTGAAGGCACTTGTGCCCAAGAGCCTTCATGAACATATCTGTAATTTGAGGGTCAGAAGGGACCTTGAGTGGCTGAATTTCCTAAGTCCTCGAACAAAGTAACAATCCATCTTTACTTGTTTTGTGCGTTCATGAAAAACGGGGTTCATCGTGATGTGAAGTGCAGCCTTGTTGTGGCAAAAGAGTGGCATGGCATGGCGTTGTGGTACTCCAAGATCAGTTAAGAGCCATCGAAGCCATAGGAGTTCACTAACCGTGGAAGCCATCACACGATACTTGGCTTCAGCGGACGAACGAGCAACTACCGACTGACGTTTCGAAGGCCAAGAGATGGGCGAGCCACCAAGCATAGCAAGATATCCAGTGCAGGAACGACGCGTCATATGGTGCCCACCCCAGTCACCATCATAGTAACCAATCAGTTGCAGTTGATCTGTGGAACTCAATAGAATGCCTTGACCAGGGGTCGATTTCAAGTAACGCTCCACACCCTCGGCTGCCTGAAAATGGGAGAGGTTCGATGAACAGCTGAATTGGCAAAGATTATTGACCGCATACACAATGTCTGGCAATCCCAACAAGCTGTCGATAGCTTCCTTCATCAACAGGTGGATCACCATCAGCATCAATTCTGAGTTTGCAATTCTGCTCCATGGGGAATGCACTAGGAAGACATCTCATCATACCTGTCTCTTTTTGGATGTCTAGAACATACTTGCGCTGGCTAAATACAAACCCATATGGTGAGCGAGCAATTTCAAGGCAAGAAAATACTTGAGGATTCCCAGGTCTTTAATACCAAATTTCTCATGCAAATGCTGTTTAACAACCTGCATTTTGTTGAAGTCAGTGCCTGCAAGTAATGCATCATTGATGTAGACGAGAACATGGATCGTAACAAGTCCCTGTTTGAATATAAACTGAGAGTGGTCAGCCTTGGATTATTGGAACCCGAGTGCAATGAGTTTTCAAATCAGTGTGTTAATTTCAAGACTCTTTCATGGTTTTATAGCTTCGATGAAGTTAATCTGTTTAAGTCATGATTGACTATGATTTCTTTGTTATGTAAAGGTGATTACTTTCCTTTTCACTGAATTTATAGAAAAAAAATTATATTCATTGTTTATATTGTATATTTATCCTACTTCAATTATTTATTGTTCTGAGTGAGTGGATGTTGAAGGTAATCCCTTACACGGACAAGGGGTGTCATAGGAACCAATAGCCTAGCTTTACTAGTTTATTTCGGAAAGAGATTATTTATGTTTTATGTTTTATATGTCTCTTCTCAAACCTCTTAGTAATTCAATATTTATATCAAAGCAACGTTGCACAATTTAGCGGGCAAACAGAAATAGCATAAATACTGATAGAAAATACTTGATTATATTATAGAAGTATTCCACAAGATTTAAAATAAAATAATTATAATATTCAAAATAACAAAAAATACTATAGATAACCAACGTTTATTCTTAAACTGGAACGAAACTCTCAGTTGCCGGTATCTACATCTTTGCTCTTTGAGCCGCTCCTTCCAACTAAATAATTTAAATTTTTATGGAAAGGGATGAGATTCAAAAGAATCTCAGTAGTAATATACAATCAATCCTATAAAATGAAATAAAAAAATATACAATGCACAATGTTATGTAACATAAATAAACACTGCAATCTGTCTACCTTTTTGGTCTTCAGGATCAAAATGAGTGTTTTGTCCCTACTAGCCAATTTGTGTTCACTGTTTAGGATCAAATGACTGTTTGACCCCTACTTGTCTCACTACCTCAACTGGGTCCTACTTGGCAGGATGGTACTTTTGCTTTTCCCATCGGAAGGTACTTGTGCTTTTCCCCCACCATAGCGAGGATTTGTAACAACCTTGTGTCATGATCTAAGCTGGGTCCTACTAGGCCTATGGTACTTGTGCTTTTCCCACAGGGTGGTACTTATGCTTTTCGCACACCACAGCTAGATGTTGTAACATGTATTTTTTTTTTGCCAATATTGTAACATGTATTTTACATCATATAACATGGCAATACAATGCATATAAATAATCACATAGTATATAAAAGATAAAGTTATTACCTGGATCTCTTTAGCCTAGTTATCGGTCCAAAACTCTTGGTTTGGCACGGGCAGACAATAAGTCATAAAAGTCCAAATTTATAATACATGAGTTATTACTCATTCATGTCTTATTCTAAACTCATGTTGTGGATTATATCTGCTTTAAAATGTAAAATAACCAAAATACACATAGGGACCCGGTCTAAGTCCCTTTATACCCTATATAATTGTTCTTTTCCAAAAACTATGACTCAGGCTATTTTTATATAATTTCGGATGTATAATCCATTTTTGAGATCTATTTTGAAAAATTCACACAAAAATGACTAAAATACTCTTGGTAGCTACAAATTAGGGTTTTAGGGGCAAAAGTGTCATTTCACATCCTAAAGCCTTTATACTTCATATTTCACATGCTCCCTACACAATATTTCGTTCTAAACACAATAGAATCATCAAATCCATGAAACTCCAGCTCAAATTCCCAGAATTTACCCTAGCCAAAAATTACATAAATTTAGAGAAAATGGAATTTCATGATTCCAATCAACAAGACACATTCTTTTTACCTATAATCAATTGTTTAACCACTTAAACACCTCTTGAACATGATTAATCAAAATTTGGGCAGCACTTCCCCTTAGGGTTCATGCATTCCAAATCATAAAATCAAACCAATAATTCAACCACAACAACAACAGTCACCTTGAATTCAATAAGAAAATCAAGGTTTATGAGTTTACCTTTTGATTCCTTCTTCTTTCCTTCTAAACCGTGCCTCCTCCTCCTTCTTTCTCTTGATTTTCTTCTTGCTTTGCATGATTTCAAGAAGGATTTAAAGATTAGAAGAGGTTTCCAAGATATTAGAGACAAGAATACATAAATTTTGAAACCAAACTTACCTAGTTTGCTTCTTGATTTCCTTGTCTCTTTCTTTGCTTCTTGTGTTCTTGAACTTGTTCTCTGTCTCTCTCCCTCTCCCTCTCCCTCTCTCTTGCTGCTCTATTTGGCCAAAATTATGGCCTTTGGGAAGAGTTTAATGAGCTCTTCTAGAGTCATGTTTTACCTCCTCAATTATATATTATTTTATTAGAATTTTGCACGTGTTACCATATTTTATTCTTTTCTTTTTCCACTTGGCTTGAAATACTTCCACATGTCATCCTTGGTGTTAAATTCACATTTCCTCTTCCTCTTTTCTCTCTTGACCAAAATTGGCCTTCAATTTGTGGAAAAATCAAGAACCTTCTTGATTAATCAGTAATTGACCATTTTACCCTTACATTTTTTCAAAATTTTGTAAATAAATGTTGTCTTCCTTTTTCTTCTTCTTTTAGGCAGAATTTTATGTTGGAAATTGCACCATAGGGATCAATCATTGTACTTTGAATATTATTAATTTAATGAATTTTCTCCATTATGTTATCATATTATTTGCATGTTCACTGTGATGACTGTATCCTTGGATAAATCGTAAAGATTGTCCTAAATGTCCCTGGTCGGTCATCTATGTGGGAGCAGAGATGAAATAAGATCAATATGACTTTGATAACATATGGAGATATGAATCAAAGTCTTAGGAACTTATAAGAATACAAGGTGCTAGACCAACCTGCTATAAGAAAGTTGCATGGATCAAGTCATAAGCTTATCTCATGTATAACCACGTCGAAATGCCCTTCACCTTGAGGCCATCATGGATTCCTACATAAGAATTGCTAAGATTTGAACTAGTCAAAAGTCACCTTTGACCGGGTGATGATAAAGGCTACGATCGGGTTTGGTGATTTTTCATGCAGAGGAAAAATGGTCAAGATGGAATTTATCCCTCACATTAGTAGAGAGATATTACTGGGCCTCTCGATGAGTGAGTCTAAGAAATGTATGGCCATACTATGATGTAAAGGAGTTTCTATTTCTATTGTCAGACTACTCAGAAATTAGGAAAGTAATGGTTAGGAACAGGAGGATGACATTGTCCATGCCTTATCCTTGACTGAAATATTGTGCGACAAAAGGGATGTGACATCATTGTATGCTAGGTTGCATCATGTTAACGATCCTCATATGAATCAGGTAGTCGTAATGTCTTGCTAGAGGCTGCTTGCGAATTGTGGGTACAGTTATTGGCCTACTGCCAACTTTGTATGGGCCTATAGGGTCACCATATAAATAGCCCAATACTAGCTATAATGTCCAGGTTCATTGAATCTAAGATGTATCTAAATTCTATGAATACAATGTTTAATCTAGGGTGGACGAATTATATATATATATGTATATGATATAAAATTCGTGAAAAGAAAATTAATAACATTATATATATACATATGTATTTTCGAAATACATATATATATATCTATATATATGTATGTATATATTATATGATATTATTATATTGTGTTAGTTTTAAATTTCATTTTATTAAGATAAATTAAATTTAATAACTAACCTGATAGAGATATAGTATCTCAGATTTAATTTATGGAGATAAATTAAATCTATTGGCTCTTTATTTGGATAAAATAAATAGGTTAAATTAAAACTTTTGGACAGATTTAATTTAAATGAATTTATTTAATTAGCTCATCAAGGTAATTAAGGGTTAGTTAATTTCGAAATTAATCAAGTTAATTTTTGAAATTCGAATATAGCCCTCATGGGTTATAAGAATGATGGAGCAGAAAAAAATCATATACGAATAAGAAACTGAGGAGCCGCAAGGAAACACTAGAGAGGTAGGAGATATTGGAGGCACTAGCACATAGTCTGTGTTAAGGTCGTATTCATGTGGATACTAGTAGAGGGAGCTAATCTGAGTGTTGGTTCCTAGAGATCGAAAACCCTAAATTTGAAAAGGTACGATTCTTTCTAACTCTATTTAAATGCCATTGATAGATCCTCAATTAGGATTGGCGAATATTTTAAAATTATTTCGCTATGCTTGCCAATCCCAACATTTTACACATAATATTGGGTCAAGGATGGTGTTCTTCCATGCCCCATTTTAGGCTAATTTTGTGGCCCATTAATTAGATAAAAATTAAACTTTAATATCTCAACTTAACCAAACTTTATGTAATCTCTATTTCAAATATTTTGTCATTGTAAGTTCACCAAAATTCACCATTTTATTCCATTTAATGTAACTAATGTACAAGGAATTTTTTTGATTGAAAATTAGGATATTATAGCTCTCCCCCTATCAATAAAATTTTGTCTCTGAAATATGCTACATATACATAATCATAAATTTCGGGTAATGCTTGTGCATGTCTTCCTCCACTTCCTAGGTAGCTTCCCCAGGAGATAACCCTTTCCATAATACTTTTACAAATAGAATACTCTTATGCCTGAGTTGTTTCTCTTACCGATCAATAATTTGGTCAGGCTTAACCTTATATGTAAGATCATCTCGCATATCTACATCTCATATTCAATTATGTGTTCAAGATCGGGTTGATACTTCTTTAGTTTTAAGATGTGGAAGACATCATACAATCTACTCAAATTTAGTGGTAAAGCTATTTGATACGCTATTGGCCCAATTCTTGATAATATCTCAAATGGACCAATATACCTAGGGCTCAGTTTCCTTACTTTCAATGCCCTACTAAAACCAGTCATAGGTGAAGCTTTCAAGAACACGTGATCGCCGACTTCAAATTCTAAAGGTTTTTGCCTTTTTGTCGGAATAACTCTTTTATCTGCTTGGAGAAACCAATAATCTCTATTTGATCAAGTTAATTTGCCTTGTTGTTTGATATATAATATTTGGCCCAAACAATTTCCTCTCAGACAGTTCTGTCTAACATAAGGGCGATTGACATTTCCTTCCATACAACACTTCATTTGGAGTATTTGAATGCTTAAATGATAACTATCATTGTATGCAAATTCTGTGAGTGGAAGGAATCAATCCCAGCTTCCTTTAAAATCTAATACACACATCCTTAGCATATCTTCTAACGTCTGTATTGTTCTCTCTATTTGTTCATTTGTCTGAGGATGATAGGTCGTGCTAAATCTGAGTTTAGTACCTAGGCCTCGTGTACCAATCTCCAAAATTTGGAGGTAAATCTAGGATATCGATCAGAAATTATATTCTTAGGTATACCATCTAATTGTACAACCTCCTATAAATCTCTACTAACTTATTAAGAGAATAGTTGATACTAATAGGTAGGAAATGAGCTATCTTTATAAATCGATCGACAATCACCCATATTGCATCATGGTTTCTAATTTTTGGTAATGATCTCCCATTTCCATTGAGGAATTTTAGGGTTTTGTAGAAGCCTTGATGATTGTTAGTGCTCAACTTTCACTTTCTGACAAGTGAGGCAATGAGCTATAAATTTTGTTACATCTCTTTTCAACCCTGCCCACCAATACACGGACTTCAAGTCATGATAAATTTTAATTACTCCTGGGTGCAGAGTATATTTACTTTTCTATGCTTCATCTAGGATTTGTCATTTTGGTTCCATTTGTGGTAGAATATATATTCATTTTCTATATCTGACTTATCCACTAAGTGACAAGTCATATTCCTGAATTTCTCCCTTTTCAATCATGTTTCTGAGGGACTGTGTTATATTGCATCATGATTTCTAATTACTATTTCATATCATTTTCTATTTGGATGACATTGTTGCCATTAATCATGATTTGATTAGACAGATTAAGATCCCTGAAGTCCTCATCAACTTTTGTTCTTGAATCATTAGGGCTTCCACTTGCACTGTTTTACGGCTTAATGCATCTGTTATTACATTAGCCTTTTCCTGGATGATACTTAATTTCCAGGTTGTAATCTTTAAGCAAATCCATCCATCTGTGCTGTGTCACACCCCGCCGACCCACACCGACCTCGGCCACCCACTTCGATGGAGTGTCAGGCCGGCCCTCAGCGATAGTGGTGGACTCACAAAGAGTATCTCCACACCCCTTGTGGATTTCTCTCGCCTCCCCAAGACTCGAACCCTTACCCTGGGGGTAAGTATAAGGGTATGGTGAGACTTGGTACCATTGACCTAGCTAGATCAATGGTATCACCTTTAGCCAAACTGTCATACTTAACCCCAGGTTGAGAGTTTGAGTCAGGGGGAGGCAAGAGTAAAGTGCAAGGGGTGTACTTATATCCTTATGAGTTCATCTCCATTGGTAAGGGCCTGCTTGACACCTTCGAAGGGGTAACCGGGGTCGGTGTGGGCTAGCGGGTTGTGACACCCTGTCTCATGTTCAACTCTTTCTGATCATAAAAATATTTCAAACTTTTATAGTTGCAGTATAGCTCTACGGTTGCCCCATAGAGATAGTAACTTCAAATTTTCAATACATATACAACTACTGTTAACTCAAGATCATGGGTGAGATAATTTAATTCGTGAGGCTTCATCTGATGAAAGGCAAATACCATAACTCTACCCTGCAACATTAGGACACATCCCAATCCATGCTTGCCCATATCACTATAAACCACATAGGTTAGGTATGGATCAGGGATTGTTAACACTAGTATTGTTGTCAATCTCTCCTTCAGCTCTTTGAAGCTCTTCTCACAATTATCATCCTACATAAAAGATTGAGTTTTCTGTGTCAACTTTATCAATGGCAAAGCAATTTTAGAGAAATTCTGAATGAATCTTCTGTAATAACCAACAAGACCCAAAAAACTACGTATTTTAGCAATAGTCTCTGACCTTTTCTAGTTCAGTACTACTTCCACTTTGCTAGGATCTACATAGACCTCCTTTATGTGAGACTGCATGGCCCAGAAATTTAACTTCCAAAAGCCAAAACTCACACTTGTTTAGTTTGGCATAGAGTTGCTTATCTCTTAGTGTGCACAGTACTATTCTCAAGTGCTCCTCATGTTATACGTGAATATACAAGAATATCACTAATGAAGACAACTACAAATAGGTCCATATATGGACATAAAATTCCATTCATGTAGTCTATGAATATTGTAGGTGCATTGGTCAGCCCAAATGGCATTACCAGAAATTTGTAACGACCATATTTGGTTCTGAAAGCTATCTTAGTACATCCTCTACTTTCACCCTGAGTTGATAATACCCTGATCTCAAGTCAATTTTTGAGAATATATAGGAACCAGCTAGTTCATCAAGCAAATCATCAATTCTTAAGAGTGGGTATTTGTTCTTAATAGTCACCTTGTTTAACTCCCTGCAATCAATACAGAGGCATAGGCTTCCGTCTTTCTCTTTAATAAAGAGCACTGGAGCTCCCCTACAATGAAACACTGGGTCAAATAAACCCTTTCTCTAACAGCCCCACAATCTACTTTTTCAACTCTACCATCTCGTTGGGAGCCATCCTATATGGGGCTTTGGGTATTGGTCCTGCGCTAGGCTTAGTCTCTATTACAAATTTCACTTTTCTTTCTGGAGGTAGTCTACTGATATCTTTTGGAAACACCTAAGGAAACTCATTTACTACAGGGATATTTTCAAGTGCTATCCCAGCTTTTGATTATATAGAGAAGAATACTATATACCCCAGACAACCTTTATGTAAACATCTCTCGGCTTCAGCTGCTAAAAAAAATTAAAATTAATCTCTGCATTGCCATTTGGTTGAGAATTAGGATAAATAACTCTTTTATTTTCACAGTTCAACAAAACATTATTTGTTGTTAGCTAGTCAATACAGAGATTTACCTTCGGTATTGACTATGCAGTTCAGACAAATATTGGTTGTGACAGATCTGACACCTGTGGGTATAGACATAATGAGAACATAAAATAATGATGTATACTCAGGCCTAGCCGTCATACCTTGAAGTAGCTCAAGAGATTTTCTGGCTTCTTCCTGTGTCATTGTGAAAACTCTACCCTGAGCTTTTGTCTAAACTCCCCTGTTTGCTATTATTATGGGCAATGTCTAGCAAAATGCCTCATTTTCTAGCATAAATAATAGACTATCTATCTTACTACAGCCTGTTTTATTGAAACACCACATGGCTTGCCATAATGCCAACATGTTCTATTCCCAGGGGATTTCTTGTTACTATGGCTGTCAGGCTGATAAGGCTTCTTGTTATTTCCTATAGATGGACCTCTTTGAATTTTATATTTTTGGAATGAACTCCCACTTCTAGAGGCTCCCTTGTTGTTAATATTTCTACCAAAATATAAATTTTACATGTTGTTTTTTGTGATTCTTTATTCTTCTACTACCTTGTTAAACTCTGTAAACTGCTTATAGACTAACTTCTCCTTCAACTCTGGCCTCAGTCCCCAAATAATAATATCTGAGCTCCATCCCTTCATCATCCCGGTATCTCAAATAAGAAGAGTATCGAGACAACCGGATATATTAGGCCAAATACTCATCAAAACGTTCTTTCTCATCTTGTTGTATTGTCAGGAACTTTGTTTCTTTTTCAATTCTAACTGAACGGGGAAAATATTTCTTATTGAACTATTCTTGAAATAAATCCCAGGCTACCAGAATATTTCATGCTCATAAAGTTATCTCAGTATTCCTCCACCATCTATCTGCATCCCCTTCTAATTTGTAAATAGAAAGTTGAGCTTTAATATCATCTAGGCATTACAAAATTCTGAAAGTGTTTTCCAGTCAAGATAAGCAATCCTCTACTAACTTAGGGTCAAATATTCCTCGTAGACAGGGGGTTGCTGCTGACAAAAACATGTTACCCATATTTGTAAACTTTTGACCTCAATGGTAGGTCTAGACGGAGGCTCCTGATTAAGTTTATGAGGCTGTACATGTTCATTTCCATGTCCACCAGGATTATCATGCATTTCCCTATCTGCATTTTTTTTTCTATACTTCCCATTATTCATCCTTTAGATCATGTATCATAGTTCTCTGTTCTATTAACATGCCCATTATATGTCGCATCACGTCAGGACCATCTGCCTGACCTTACCCAGCACCTCTACCTCTTGTTCTCACCATCTTTATGTTTTACTATATTAAAATAAGGAAGAGGTAAGTTTCACATAATCATAAGGGCATATTTGTCATTTCACAAAATTTTGGTACACAAGTACTTCAAATTTAACATTTTACAAGTATTTATAGCAGTTAAGGAAAGCTTTTACCAACATATAGTCTATAGCCTATTGTATAACATGTTTTACATAACATATCCTAACAAGTACATATGAATTCCCAGGGGTCACCATTATGATATTTTCCTAGGCCGACCACGCTTAACCCTAATGTTTCTATGCAAAAATGCTGGCACCAGTTCCCACTGCTTCCAGACATCGGTACCCCGTGACTGTCCATGTCCTATTATGTCGTGCATACTATCTCTGGATGATTAGATACTGTGTAAAGACCATATATTAATATTGATACATGTAGTCCAATACGTATTTTGTAATATATTCCATGAAGGCAATAAAACTATCATTCAGCCCGCTCTATAACTTCATTCTTCTTGTGTGCCCAAAATACGGTATCCAAAAAGAAATATAATGTCGTATGTTACTAGTGTAAATGGTCTATTAAATAGTGTAAGTGCACACTGTCATAATGAAGTAATATAGAAGTGAGTAGAGTATCATTCCCATGAGGATTGATCACTAAGTACCAAAATAGATAATTTTAATTCTATTTAGTTGATTGATTAGTTGGTGATTGAGAGTACAAAATAAAAAATGATTAAATATGAGTGCAAATGATATGAAAGCAACTATGAGAAAAAGTCCTAGTGATCAAATTTCACTTAACAAATTCCAGATTGAATCACCTATCTATTCTAGTCCAATTTATTTCATATGATTGATAGTTGAGTTTCCCTTATTTAATTACTAGCCTCTTCCAAGGTCAAGCAATTCTATAATTAATTGCTAATCCAATATATTCCTATATGAATTCAAGAAATTAATCATGCATTAAGATTTATGGAACTCATTAAGATTACATAACTCATATGAATATATTCCTATTTAATATGCAAGTTATGGTTTTTAATTATAGGATCTACAAACATGCATCTCCTTTCGATCTCAACATGCATATTGAAATATTCAAAAGATGGCCAATCAATCAAAAGCATTAAGAATAATAATTAAACCTCAATCATGAAGGAAAAATTAAAACTAGATTTAATAGGTTAAGATTCAATTTGTCATTTGTAAGCTACATTATCACCCTGGGAAAATGGAAATTTAGCTCATGATGAAATTAAAAACAAAGCCAAAAATTGAAAACTTTATAAACATTGCATAAAACTTGAATATTAAATTCTAAAACATAAATATACAACAACTAGATGCATGATAATGGAGAAAATATAGCCGTCCCTTTAGGAGGTAAAACCTTCCATGTAGGTGGTAACTTATACCATTTACAAAGGAGGACTACCTAAGCCCTCCATGTAGGAGGCATGCAAGAAGCAAATATGGTGCATAAAATTAACTCTAAAATGGTGTATATGGAGAGGAGAAGAAAGTAATAGATATGAAATGGTGTGTGGCAAATGTGAGGGAGAGGATGGCTATATATAGGAAATAATGGAGTGGATGAAATGGTAGATGAAGGAGTAGGTGAAATGATAGATGAAGTGGTAGGTGAAATGGAAGATGAAGTGGTAGGTGAAGTGGAGTTGATGGAATGGAAGATGGAATGTAATAGATGGAATGGTTGGTGGAATTTCACATTTTGATCTTTCATGAAAGTTGTAGCTCTGGATCTTAGCTTGAAGACACAAGTGGAAACTCCTCATTTCAATATTTACAGCTCCAGTTATGGTCAAATTAGTGGGCAAAGGTTAGACTTAAACATATTTATGTCCTTAATGGCTAAGAAAAATTCACAACTTTTGGAGATAGAACTGGGTTTTGGTCTCAATATAAAAGTTGTAGAGCTCTTTCTAAGCTTTTTATCCATATCAAGAACATCCAAATCTGACATCTAGAGCTCCATATATTGCCTAAAAACTAAAAGAGGGTCTGATTTAGTTTTTTTTTTCAAGAAATTCAGTTTTGTCAAAATCATTATTTACTTATTTTTTACACCTAATTTCATTAAATAGAGCTTCAATATCCTCCACAAAATCATCATATGAGGAAAAATAAATATGTAAATTTTTTACTTATAAAATTCCCTCACACTAAGCTCTTAGATGTCCTTGTACAATGAATGACTAATAAGTGCTTCCAACAAAATCAGAAGTATCAAGTCATAAGCAAGAACATAATTGAAAAAAATAAAGAGCTCATAGTATTCATGAATCAACGAAAATATAAACTGGTAATTTTATTTTAAAAGGAATGAACCGAGTTCATAATTGTGACTCATTCTCCTAATCTCTCAAGTGTTTAAGGGTAAGAGTTTCACTCAAATTCAACCGAAAAAATTGCACTACCATAGGCTTGCTAAAAATCTCCATTTCCACTACTTAATTCACATGCATAATTCAAATCAAAAGGACTTATTAAGGGTTGTAGTAGGGTTACGGTAAAAGGAATGTAAAACATAATATTAAGGGCTAAATTTTAGAAATTAATAGAACAATTGAAAAATGGGCCAGCTTCTGAATAAATCTATTTAATTACAACAACCCACAATTCGAATACTTAATTTTTTTTTCATTTTCTTCTTTTTTTTTCTTTTTCTGCAATTCTAAAATTGATGATAAATACACCCCCACACTTGTCAGAAGCCCACTTCACAAAAATTTCAAATGCTCTGCTAACCTTCCAAATGAGGTAAAAGCAATATGATATGTCATTAAAACACATGTTAATAGGTTGAGAACAAAGAAACAGTCAATTAGGCTCAAAGGGGCTTATTAACAATATAATTGTAAGGTTGGATATTTGGCTCTGGCTAAAAATAAAATGAATGCTTTATCATTTTTTATTGTGCATGTAAAATGTAATCTCAACAAGATTTAAAGCAAGTTCTAGAGTGGCAACTTAATAAGTGAATATCACATACAAGAGAAATAATCATTATAGGCTCGAAAAGCTCATGGTTAGGGGCTTTCAAACTCAGCTCATTCAATCTCAAAGTTCATCACCAATTGCAAAAATCATTTGTTCAGTAATGCTATGAAATCTCTAAATTCAATTGATCCACACTCAAAACTTATATACTTCTTAAGATAATTACAAAGCACTTAAACATGATTTTGTTTTAACTTTTACTCTTTTTTTAAGAAGAAACAAAAATGTGCAACTAATAAAATGCATCTCAGGAGTTAAGAATAACTCCTTACTCTATCATTTTTTGTACACCCTATACATCTAAGAGTTTTACTAACTAAATAAATATATAAAAAAAATTCTTCTGCCCAACCTAAATCAGACATTGTTCCCAATGTCTTCTAAAGCTTAGAGAAAGTTTTTTTAATATAAACACACAATAAAGTAAAACCAAAAGATTAAGGAAAGTCACAACTAAAGGTGGTATATAGATTTTACTTTCGATTGCTATCTAAAGATTGCCTACTTATTTGCTTGACTAATAGATCTGGTTTAGGTTTATAGGTTTGTAGTTGATCGAGTAGCTGATCAGCAGTTGGTGCAAAAATTATGGAATGGCGAGCCACTTGGGGTATGAATCCTCTTTCCACAGCATGATCAAAAAAAGACAACAGATCATCATAAAAACCGTTAACATTTAACAATCCTAATGGCTTTTTGTAAAAGTTTTACTTAGCCCAATATGCAACAATAGAAATCCCATCTAATGTCTCTAAACTACTGGGTAGAGTGATTAAAGCTTGACCATGGTTGAAAATCTGCCTCATTCGTTTAGGAGAGCTTGAAACCTGTAATATTAGTGCAAGTATTTCACCCAAGAGGGGGTGAATTGGGTGATTACAGAAAAATCATTTCATTTATAAAACTTGACTGGAAATTTCAAGCAGTTAATGTTAGAACTGGCCGACACCCAAGAGGGGGTGAATTGGGTGTATGATAAGAAATTAAGAACTTTGAAATTTTTTTCGCATCTTAATGAAAGCTGTAAATGTGAAAGTAATGAATCATAACTCAGCAGCTAGATATTTAAAACATATATGCTGAAAATATAAGAGCTTAAGGAAGAGAAAATGCAAACTGTGATTTATCCTAGTTCGGCCCAATTTATGATGACCTATATCCACTCCCCAGGCTCTTCCTAAGATTTTCAATCCACTATCTTCCTCAATTTGACTAGGTACTTGGGAACCACTACAATCTCACAATTTTAGCCGGGCACTTGCAAAGCCTTTTACAAATCTCTCATCGAGCTACTTCAACTTACACATAGTAAGGTTACAATCGAATTACTCCCCTTTACACGCTGTAAGGATACAAACTTGATGAAGAAGGATTGCAATCAAACTTCCCTCTCAGAAGTGAATAGATGAATACTAAAGTACAATACAAGTGATTACACTCTTAAATACACATAATATAGAAATAGATAAGAACAGAGAGTGGTTAGATCGGAGTGGATGACTCAAGATATAAGCATGTTTATGTCATTGTCTCATTGTTGTCGTAGTTCTTTTCTTGAATCTCCTATATTTATAGTTGAGTAGGATATGACCATTGAGAGTATTTGAAGTTATCCGTTGAGTCTCGTTGCTTCTTTTGACAGTTCATCATATTTGAAAAACTAGCTGTTATGAACGTTGAACGCTTCGCTGTCAACTTTTGTCTCTTCACATCATCTCTTCATTGTATACCTGGAGAAATACATTAAACACTAATATAATGAAGTATAAGAGTGATTGGAAGCAAGAAGAATGAGTTTCATCATTAATCCCATGATTTTCAGAAACTTTGGATACATTGTCTGACACATTACTCGAGAGGTCACTCGAGTAATCCTGGGTCATTACTCGATTGATCACTCGAGTAATCCCCTTCAAAATCTTGCCGAGAGTATTTCCAACTTCATTACTCTAGAGGTCACTTAAGTAATCCTTAGACTTCACTCGAGTTATCTCTTAATTTTGTTTTGGAAATGGAAAATTACATATCGTCAAAAAGCTCTCATCGTCTACATTATAATGCAACAAGAATCACCTCCAAACCCATTGTTTACATAAAGTTATGATCCAAACTTCTGTACTATACAATGTCTGAAATCACAAGCATCAACTTCTAGAAGGCAAAAATCTTATTATATAGCTTCAAAGATGATAAACTATATATCTATGGAAAGCTCTTCAAGTCTACTTTCATATGGCACTAGTTTTGTTGTAATCTGATGGGTAGTTTGGGAGTTATATCCAAAATACCGAAGCTGGCTTGTACTGTGTTGGTGATTTTAGTGTCCACTTTTGAAGCTTATACCTCTCTCATATAAACTTCTTTGAATGTGATATTTGGTCAAAATGATGTATTAGAAGTCTAGTTTCATATACCACTAGTTTTAGATCAATCTGACTTGTGGTTAGAGAATATACCCAAAATACCGAACCTCTATCTTGTTACATGAAAATTGAGTACATCATATTTCTTATCACTCCAATAGTCACTGGAGTGATTCTGGATCTTCTCTCGAGTGCAATACCGAACCTTTATCTTGTTACATGAAAATAGAGTACATCATATTTCTTATCACTCCAGTAGTCACTAGAGTGATTCTGGATCATCACTCGGGTGACCACTCGAGTGATCACCTCCAAAATGAGGTAGTCATATATCACTCGAGTGATCATCTCTAGAGGTAGCTTATTTTTCGTATAAGCCAGTTTTTCTTCATATTGTCACATTCCAACCTCCGGTACACTTCTAGGAGCTTGAATCTTGATATTCTCATTTAATCTTGCAAGTTCTTCTTTCTTCTTTCTTCAATCTCTTTCTTCTTGATAGTACTCTTATTGGTTATTCTTCATAACCCAACAAGATATTTTCTTGAATATCTTCAATCTTCTTATTTCTTTACTTAACTAATTTTTCTTCTTGAAATGCCTATTAGTTCTTGCAAGTTCTCCTTTCTTCAATATCATTTTTCTTGACTCCACAACCCAATTAGAGATCTTGTTGAACATCTTCAATCTTCTTCTTTCTTTTCTTGACTAATCTACAAGATATGCAACATTAAATATAGTAGTTAGTCAATATAGAAGATAAGTGTATTATGCAAACTTTTTGCTCTTAATACTTGATATCTATATTTGACATCATTAAAACTAATCATATCTAACATTTTCCTCCTTTTTAGTGATGACAAATCTTTTAAGAAAAATATGTATCAATATGACTACAATTTGAATGTAAACATATTTTTCTTGCCTTTCTCTCCCCCTATTTGACATCAGCAAAAAATTTCAAGTATAAGAAAGAAAAGCTTGTAGAGGAGTAAATATGAAAACAAATTAAAAATGTCCTTCTCCCTATTAATCAAAATAAATGTGTCAAGAAAACAATTTTCTCTCCCCCGATTTAAAGGTAATTTTATGCAAATGAAAAATGGTTTTCACCTTTCAAACTTGAAACAACTTGAAAACTTTTATAACCATGGATATGCAGAGTATTCCCAAAATATAAAGAGAGGGTTTAGAAATGCTCATTTAGATTCAGTAAGCTAATCATTGATCCATGAAGTCCATTTCCTTCTTTTATTATGGTGTTAGATCCATTATGTTGTGTTCACCATACTTTCGATGTGCAACTCTGATAGATCAAGTTAATAGGAGTGAACTATAGTTGGCTTAGTAGTAGACTTTGAAGTGTGCTCAATAGAAATCTTAGGAATAGCCTTCCTATAATGCTACCAAAATAATCCTGATTTATGGCTTTTGTTGCTTTGAGTGTTGTAGCTAGTATTACATCATCTTTCCTTAAAGTTGATAAATTCTCCTTTTAGTGTGTTAAGGAATGATCTTGCATAGAGAAAATTCTCCTTCTATAAGTAAAAACACTCTTATAAGGAGAATAGTTAGTGTAATCAAGTATCAAAATTTTTCTTTCTATAAAATATATGCAAATTTAGATCATAGAAAGAAAATATATAAGTAACTCATCATCAAAACTAATCAATTGAGAGTAAATGCAGATGAGTATGTTATAATGATTTTCTTCAAATAAAGGAGATAAAATTTTAAGATATAAAACACATGTGAATGTGAAGCTCCCCCTTAATGAATGCATGGTTTAAAAGAAAATTATTGTGAATAATATAGTTAATAACTCTCTTGGATTTGTAAAATCATTAGAAATTTTGCAGAGAGAATAAGTATGAAAATCTGAAGATCAAGTTTTGAAAATGACGATGCTATTCAGGGTTTTAAGGTTGTAACCTTGCATCATCGGAGTGGTCACTTTTATGATCCTACTCAACTATTACTCGAATACTCACTCAAGTGATGCAACTCAAAGAATTTTAATTAAGTAATAAGACAATAACTCACTTGAGTAATGTTGTAATTACTCCGCCATATTCCTTTGTAGTCCATTGATGCATCGTTGGCTAGTCACTGTCTGATGATGTAATCATTACTAAGAGATTCTGAAGTGTAGTCTCTAATAGCATTTAGTATACAAAGATGAGCTCAAAATAAGGCCTTAAAGTTCTGGTTGATCAAATCACAGAGTTGTCTATCTTGCCATTCACATAAGTGATGAACTCAGCATTGTTCATAGCAAGCTTTGTGTGATTGTTGAAGTTCCTCTCACATATAACCTTGGATAAATAGACCAAAGAATGAAGGACCAGGGAGGCCAACTCTAGCAAAGTGTTGTATCTCATCTATCCTTGAAGTCTCAGCTCTCATCCTCTACACGTCTTGTGTTAACATGGAGTGAGGTTCAATAATTTAAACAAAGTGGTTATCAATCTCTTAGAGTGATCTCTATAATTACTTTGAGTGATTGCAAATTACTTAGAGTAATTGCAGATTATTTGGAGTGATCCTCAGAATTACTTGAAGTGATTGCGAATTACTTGGAGTGATCCTTATAATCACTTGAAGTATGTCTTGTAAAAGTATATATGCACCTCTTATTCTTTGAAAGACATGATCTTTCTAGTATTCCTTTCCTCCTTGCTGATAATATAGGCCATTTTGTGATAATTCTTCTTGATAAAGTGAGTAAAGTTATTGGCCTTGTTCACCATACCTATACTTTAGGTATATCATATAATTCAGTGAAGATCACACATAGAGGTGGAATTGAAGTTGAGAATCCTTATTAGTTCTCATGGTTTGATAATTTTGTACTTTTATGGCTCGTTGTACTCCTTGAAAGGTCTAATAGGAGAGTGTTGAAGCCTAACCACTTATTGATCTTTAAGGTTGAGATGGTGACCCTCTAATCTCTGACTGTTGTCTCCAATGTTTCCTCAATTATTGTGCCTTCCTCAAAGCATAACTCAGCAGGCTTCATGCCACAGTAGAGATGTCAAACTTCCTTTAGTAGTAGGGAAGATAAAGGAAAAACCAAGGCTCATAATTGCTAGACTTGTTCTTGGCCTTGAATTGAACTCAGTCGGGGCTACTAAGAGATATTCCTCCTGTTTCTCTTTCTATGACTGTATCACTAGCTAGTTACATGCTAGTAATAGGGTGTTATTTGAGTAATATTACATATCTACTTTATCTCACAATGAAACACTGTTAGTCATGCCTTTTCTGTTAGCCTCTGATCTTTGTATCCAAAAGAAGAACATTTTGATCCACTCCTGCAAAAATATAAATATATGCTCTTTGGTACCCAACTTTCTCTTAGGTCCATACAATATTAGACATTATAACTCATATGCTCTTATACAATTAAAGCATATGATATTTGAGTAAAGAGTATCATAAATCAATAAAGACCAAGATATAATTTTACCCAATTAAATAAATTCAAGCAATTGAATCATAAAGGGTAATAAGTGATATCAATGATCAATGACAGTTTGTAAATACATTTTATATAGAAACTATGTCATTGATAAGATTTTCATGCAATTGATGTAAGTCAGATCAAAGAGAGTTGAAAATCTATTCATAATGACCAACTATTATGAAATGATAAATCATTAATGAAATCAAGTTTTCCAAGAATGATAAAGAGATATGCAAATTGTTTCAACTCTCAGATGTAATTTCAAATCATAATAATGTATTGTGAAATGAGATTTTGAATACATGAAAAACTCATTTTTGAAAATGTTTACAATTAATGTTTGTGTTAAAAATGTTGGAAGTCAACAATTTGAATATACATATACCAGAAAGCTTCTCTTTTAGAGAACAACTAAGATAATATGTTAGGCATTGGATTTTAACACGTTTGAGAATTTCCCCTAGAGAAAAAGTCACATGGGAAATGAATTAGTTAAAAAGGCTTATCTTCATGGATGTATATAAACACAATGACTTTGCTATTAACCAAGAGATAATCTTGAATCTTAGAGTTTTGTCTTGAAGAATAGGAATATTCATCTCAAAGATTCGAATACAATACACTAGTTACTTAGAGGTATATGATATCAATGGTCTATGTAGTTGAGCAACAAAATGAGTCTAAATGAATTATGAATGATTAAGCACATACTCATTAGTCCAAATGACTAGAATATTATCCTAGTAAGCTATTCCACTATAATAACTAATGCATTAAGATTCAATACACTTATGACCTTCATAATGCTTGGAATAACATGGGCA
Source organism: Inga leiocalycina (assembly GCA_963242795.1). Taxonomy (NCBI): domain Eukaryota; kingdom Viridiplantae; phylum Streptophyta; class Magnoliopsida; order Fabales; family Fabaceae; genus Inga; species Inga leiocalycina. Next base: position 35,085,337 of record OY725328.1, read on the forward strand.
ACCAAAGATTCATGCATTAGGCATAATGCTTTCACATATTGAATTCTTTTCTAGGAAATACACTTGAAACTCATATAGATAGCTAACTTGTTAGACATAAGATCTAACTTGTTAGAAAATAATGGTTGAGGAGTTCAAGCAATAATAGGTTTATAATCAAGAAATAATATGTGAATGATGGGGAAAACTCTAGTGGATGGATTTGAAGCATTTCTGAATTTTAGTATATAAACATATTAACTTTCAGTTTTGAAACCAATTTAAATGTAAATGAAATATAAATAATTTTCAAATAATGTGTATGCACTTTTATAAACATGATCGATTGAAATCTAAGTACATGTTTGAAATAAGCGTTTCAAAACTTAAGTATATAGAAAGATTATGCACAATTTCACTTTCAATCCATTTAGCAATCTAAAAACATTTTGAAAAACCATAAATGATTGATTGCTAATAGTGTGCAATAATAAGCAAATTATTCATCACCCAAATAAATAATTTATATAAGCATAGTATCGGGTAAGGATAAAGAAGACAATACCGTACTCAAGAAATCTCGTAATTACTTGAGAAATTATCCTTTGAAGTTTATTTGTTCATAAGTCCTTGACTTTTGCCTTCTAATCTTCTAGTTGGTCTTATCACTTGAACATTCACTCCTAGTTGTTACACAGTGATGATGATCACTTGATTGGTTACTTGTGTGATGCTTTACTATGCATCTTTTCTTCCTTCATTGCTAGCTAGCACTTGCAATGTTGCCTCAAGTAATACCTCCTTTTGTTTACACATTTAAAATGTAGATTCAAAGTCCAACTTCACCAAGATTCATGTGAAATCCTATGTAGTCATAATCTTGAGATGAAGCTCTTCCTTTCTTCTTCCTACAAAATCATATAGATCTTTTTCTTCCTTTGTTAACCAGTTTTACTTGGATCCACTCATGGTTAGCTTGTAGGAATCAAGATAAAATTCACATGCTCTAAGAATATAAACAATTCAAGGCAATTGAGCATAACGAATTAAACAAGTCTTTAAAACTAAATATTTTCTTTTCAAATCATTATATATGCATAAAGAATTAACCTGTTGAACATTGCAATCCCTTCATAAATAAATCTATTAACTGGTTTTTTAAGGGATATGAAAACATAATTTTAAAGTAAGTTGTAATGTTCATTCCTAAGGTTCCAAAATATAAAACATCAATAAATATTATATACAATAGCATAGAAGGTTTTATCATTATGTATCTTTGCCTTAGATACTTGGAGGATTGCTTTTGCTTACCCACTGCATCTTTTTATGATATTGATACTTTGAATATCTTGCTTTAGGTGCTAGTAACCTTCTCTCAAAATATATAGACTCCAAGAGTCTTCCACTTGATGCTTGAGATATCTTCCTTTTCTTGTTCTCCTCATTGTAGTTAAATGGTACTCTATGGTAGCCCTTCTTTAAGGTGGAACGTACTCCTTTTATCCATTGCTTCTCTTCATAATCACATTGTGTAGTTCTAGCAATGGGTGCTCTGAGAGTTATCCTTTTCTATATAGATGCTATGAACCTCATTCTTGGTGCATGAGAAACTCTTGGATTCTTTTTCATCATCTCTGCACCCTTATGTCCATTCTTCTTATATTCAATCTGCATACATAAAGTACTAGATGGACATTTTGGTACCCACATATACTTGGGTCCTTGATTGTTAGCATTAGACCTTACTTGCCTTTTAGGAACCCAAACAAATTGATTTCTCACATTAGAATTTCTCCTAATATAGAATGTGTGAGAAATATGACCTGATTTACCACAATAATTACAAATAATAGAATTATATGCATTATGAGATTATATGCAAGTATTGAGTTGGTCATGAAAGTAGAAACTCAAATGGATTTTATTTGAACATTTTTTCTTCCCAGCAAACTTTCTAGCATATTTGAAAACAAATTTTCTTTTCTTAATAGAATCAACAATTGGTTGAAAAATAATTTTGCGCAAACTTTGAAAATTTGTTTTCCAAATAACTTCAGAAGAATCAGAATTGTTTACCATATGTAGATCTTGATTTCCGGAGGATGATCATCAAATTCGTCCATAATGAGATCTTCTTGGGAAATCATCTTCCTCTTGTTCTTCTATGTTGACTAGATCATGGAAGTGTTCTATGATTTCTCATTCTTCATTATCACTTCCACTTGTTTATGAATCGTAGAAATGCAGCTTGTAGTTTCACATGAACTGTCAACACTTTCAACTTCAACATACTGGTTAGAAGTATACATAGTATCAAGAGTATCCCAAATATCTCTAGTAGTAGAGAAAAATCTAATTTTCTCAAAATCATTTTCGGTTAAACCACTATACAGAATTTTCATTGCTTTAATGTTCAATGCAAACATTTTCTTTTCTCTTTTTGTCCAATCCCTTCTCGGTTTGAAATCAAAAGCATTTGTCAAAACATTCCACATATTAAAATCAAATGCTTTTATAAAACTAGTCATTCTAGCTTTCCAAAACCAAAATCAATATCTTTTAAAAGAGGTGGAATTGTATAGTCAAAACCTTTGAAAAACATATAACACCCAAAATTAGCTATTATAAACTCTTGAGATGGTTAAGTCCTTTAAACAAGAGTCTAACTCTGATACCTAATGTCAGAATTGGCCAACATCCAAGAGGAGAGTGAAGTGGGTGTATGATAAGGAATTAAGAACTTTGAAATTCTTTTCGCATCTTAATGAAAGCTGTAAATGTGAAAGTAATGAATCATAACTCAACAGCTAAATATTTAAAACATATATGCTGGAAATATAAGAGCTTAGGGAAGAGAAGATGTAAACTATGATTTATCCTGGTTTGGCCCAATCCATGATGACCTATGTCCACTCCCCAGACTCCTCCTGAGATTTTCAATCCACTATCTTCCTCAAGTTTAACCGGGTACTTGAGAACCACTACAATCTCACAAATTTAGCTGTCCACTTGCAAAGCCTTTTACAAATCTCTCACCAAGTTACTCCTCCATACACATTGTAAGTATACAAACTTGATGAAGAAGGAATAAAATCAATTTTCTCTCTTATAAGTGAATAGATGAATACTAAAGTACAATACAAATGATTACACTCTCAAATACACATAATATAGAAAATAGATAAGAACAGAGAGTGGTTGGATCATAGCCGATAACTCAAGATATAAGCATGTTTGTGTCGTTGTGTTCTTATTGTTGTTGTAGTTCTCTAATTGAATTTCCTATATTTATAGTTGAGTAGGATATGACCATTGTGAGTATTTCAACTTATTCGTTGAGTCCCATTACTTCGTTTGACAGTTCTTTATATTGTAAGAACTAGCCATTACGAACGATGAACGCTTTATTTCCGTAAAGTCAACTTTTGTCTCTTCACATCATCTCTTCATTATATACCTAGAGAAATACGTTAAACACTAATATAATGAAGTGTAAGAGTGATTGGAAGCAAGAAGAGTGTGTTTCATAATCAATCCCATGATTTTCAGAAACTTCGGATACATTGCCTATCGTATTACTCAAGTGGTTACTCGAGTAATCTTGGGTCATTACTCGAGAGATCACTTGAGTAATCCCCTTCAAAATCTGGCTGAGAGCATTTCCAACTTCATTACTCGAGGGGTTACTCGAGTAATCCTTGGACATTACTAGAGTGATGTCTTGATTTTGATTTGAAACATGGCCAATTAAATATCATCAGAAAGCTCTCATCGTCTATATTCCAATGTAACAAGAATCACCTCCAAACTCATTGTATACAGAAAGTTATGATCCAAAGAGTATCTTCTGCACTATACAATGTCTGAAATCACGAGCATCAACTTCCAGAAGGCATAAATCTTAGTATATAGCTTCAAATATGGTAAACTACATATCAATGGAAAGCTCTTTAAGTCTACTTCCATATGACACCAATTTTGTCGCAATCCAATATGCAGTTTGGGAGTTATGTCAAAAATACCGAAGCTTCCTTGTACTATGATGGTGATTTCAGTGTCCCTTTTGCAGCTGATATCTCTCTCATCTGAACTTCTTTGAATGTGATATTTGGTTAATATGATTCATTAGGAGTCTAGTTCCATATGCTATTAGTTTCAGCTTAATCACTGGAGTGATTCTGGATCATCACTCGAGTGACCACTCAAGAGATCCCCTACAAAATGAGGTATTGGCATTTTACTCGAGTGATCACCTCTAGAGGTAGCATATGTTCCATATAAGTCATTTTTGCTTCATATTAATGCGTTCCAACCTCCGGTATCACTTCTAAGAGCTTGAATCTTGATATTCTCATTTAATCTTGCAGTTCTTCTTTCTTCAATCTCTTTCTTCTTGATCTTACTCTTGATGATAATTCTTTATAACCCAACTAGATATTTTCTTGAATGTCTTCAATCTTCTTTTTTCTTTACGTGACTAATATATCTTCTTGAAATTCGCATTAGTTCTTGCAAGTTCTCCTTTCTTCAATATCATTCTTCTTGACACTATAGCCTAATTAGATATCTCATTTAATATCTTCAATCTTCTTCTTTCTTTGCTTGACTAATCTACAAATATGCAACATTAAATATAGTAGTTACTCAATATAGAAGATAAGTATAATATGAAAAATTTTTTCTCTTAATACTTGACATCTATATTTGACATCATCAAAACTAATCATATCTAACAGTTAAGAGCTAGGAGAAATATCATCGAAATGTACACCGGGAGTTATACTGGTTCGGCTACAACTACTTTGACCTACATGTAGTTCTCAGAGCTTCTCTGAGAGTTTCACTATATCTTTCAAGATTTAGTGGGTTCTTGGCACCGCAATACACAGCAAGTTCCTTCATTGGACACTCGCTCCCCCTTACACGTTATAATCAAATCCCCAACTCAAGGTTCCATAACCTGTCTCAATAATAGATATTGAGTTGTAATGTAAATCTCTCTCACTGAGAAAATATATAATCACCAAAGTACAAAGAGTGAATGTAGGAAAGACAGAGCATTAAGAATATATTGATCAATGTATGTTCGTGTGTTCTCAGTTGTTATGTTCTATTTTTTGTTGAATGTTCCCATATTTATAATTGATTTTGTAATAGCCATTTTGTAACCCCCTGCCTCAAAACCCATAATTATGATTTGAAAAGGCATAATTAAAATGAATTAGAGATCAACAAATAATTAAACTGATTTCAAAACCCCCTCCTTACGGTAGGATTTTCACAAACTCTTTCAAAATTTCATTCCTATTCTGGTCTCAAATTCAAGTTTTGAATATAATTACCCTGTGCAGTTGAATCGTATTCATACATATCAGAGTATACAACAAAAATTATGGCCACCACCGAGTTTCATTCATTCACTAAGGGTTTATCATTTTCCATGTAGGGGACTACACAAAATCATTCCACATATATACAGTAATCCCAAATCAAAATGGATAACAACAACCAACATCAAAGATCTCTAAGGATTCCTAGCTACTCTTGGTTGTCTGCTTTCCTTTGGAGTTACTTGCCCTGTCTGTAGGTCAGTTCCTGGAAAGAATGAGATTCAAAAGAATCTCAAGAGTAACAAGTCACTCGTACAATATATAAGCACACAGTATATAAGTAAATCACAAATAGCAACAGCAACAACATCACAAAGATACACTGCTTTTACCACAAACGACAGCACTCACACTGTACCTATAATACGAAAGCTCCCACTATAATCACAATCACGACAGCTGACGCTGTAATCACAATAACGACAGCTTGCGCTGTAAACGATAGCTTGCACTGTAAATGGCAGCTTTCGTTGTATAACGACAGCTATTACTAGCTGTAACCATAGGAACATCAGAAATCATCACAAAGGAGTGATACAACAAACATACAATGCATTACACATAGTGTAACAAAAAAAGTCACTACCTGGTTATTTCCGAATGTGCTCTGGCACAGATCATTCATGATCAGGGCAAATGTTGAATCCTACAATTCCAAATACACTATTTAGACACTTCCATAGTATTTCTGGGCATTATATAAGTCTATAATGAAAATTTATAAAAATGCCCCCGAGGACCCTACCCCGCCTTGCTGTACCCGATCCCACTACACTTTTCCTAAAATTTTAACCTGAGCTAACCTAACATATTTCCGCCCAAGGAATCCATTTCCAGACTCGAAATTATCAAATTGAATGGTAAATTAAAAATTTACCCTTGGCAGCCCAACTTAAGGGTTTCAACGGCGTTTTCGTAATTATGCTTTTTCAGCCTTTTTCGAAAAACTGACAAACTATAACCCCACCTAATTTTCCCTCTTGAATGTAATGGAACAATCAAATCATTGAAAATCCAACTCTAAGAACCATTTCTAGAGCTGGCCAAAATTTGTGTTCTCCGAGGAAAATTGAGGTTTTATGATTTTGACTCCGTAAACGCGTTCCTTTCTAATCCTTGCCACTTTATTAACTATTACATTAGGTTATAACTACCATTTGAACCAAAATTGGGCAGTATAACCCTTACGCAACTCAATTTCCAAAATTTAAAACCAACGGCAATCCTACAAAATTTCACTGATTAAATTGCCCACAACAGCTAGAATAGTTAATATACGAAGGTTTGGAAGTTACCTCAAGCTCCCACAAGCTTTTCTCAAATATGGGTGAAACCCTAACCTAAATAACAATAGTTTTTTGAGCCTCCAAACCATAAAGAAGAAAGAAGAGTAGCTTAGGGTCAGAGTTATATGCATTAGGAGCTAAATCGTCAGAGAAATCAGCTTACCTTGTGAAATTTCTTCCCTTTCGCTCTCTTGCTTCAGCTGAAACCGGCGTGAAAATGGCTGGAGAAAGAAGGATGATGATATTTAATATCATATATTTTATGATATTTAATTATTAATTTAATTTCTAACAATTTTGGATTTTTCAGAAATTCAGGCAGATTTCAGCCCAAATTTTGAAAAATCATAACTAATTCTAGAAAACTCAAATTAGAGTAATTTTGAAGCCTATATAACCCTTATTGAGTCTAGATTCAAGGAAACATATAGACTTTTGCTATATAAAATCAATAAATTTCCAGAATCTTAATCTTTGCTTGCTGTTCCAAAAAATAATCAATTTCTTTAGGAAAACTTCAAAAATTCATAACTCCTAGCTCACAAAAAGAAATGACGTGAATTATATGTCCATTTTAAAGCTTGACATGTGAACTTTCAGATTGGAGAGTTTCAGAATTTTGTAGACACCATTTGCCCACTCAAAATGCCCTTATAAACCGACTGCCTTGCACAGAATTACACTTAACAGTTTATGAAATGTTCAACAAATGTGTCTAATGGCTCCAAAATCAACAATCAAACTTATTCCCACACAATTTTTCACAAGGAAACCATTGGAATCACTAAAACCACCAAATTCCCATCACACATTCTCCAAAAGTGTTTATTCAACAATAATTACATCCACTTTTGAAGTCATTAGTCCTTAATTACTTTTTGGGATATTACATTTCTCCCCTCAAAATAAATTTCGTCCTCAATTTGTCACACCACTTGAGTCATAAACTCCAAATAACGCCTCCATATATCAGTTTCTGCTTCCCAGGTTGCCTCTCTCTGAGTCATTCTCTTCCAGATCAACTTTAAATGTGGAATGCTTCGGTGTCTGAGCTGTCGTTCTTCTCTATCAATGGTCTGCTCTAGCTCTACCGCATAGATAAAGTTGTCTTGTAGCTCGACTTCTTCATACTCAATAGTGTGAGACAGATCTGGATGGTACTTCTTCAGTTGGGAAACATGAAACATATCGTGGAGCTTGCTCAAGTTTGGGGTACAGCTACTCGATACGCAACAGGCCCAATTCTCACAAGAATCTTAAAAGGACCTATATACCTCAGGCTCAGCTTCTTTCTCTTGATAGCTCTCCTGATGCTAGTAACTAAAGATACCCTCAAAAACACATAATCACCAACCTCAAACTCTAAAGGTCTTCTTATCTTGTTAGTGTAGCTTTTCTGTCGATTCTGCGTTGTAAGGAGCGTCTTTCGAATGATTCGAATCTATGCTGAGGTTTGATTAACAAGGTCTGGCCCATAAAGCTTCCTCTCAATTAACTCATTCCAACATAAAGGTGATTTGCACTTCCTCCCATACAATGCTTTATATGGAGCTATCTGGATGCTCACATGATAGCTATTATTGTAGGCGAACTTGGCAAGTAGAAGAAAGTAATCCCAATTCCCTTTAAAGTCGAGGATACATGCTCGAAACATATCCTCCAATGTCTAAATAGTCCTCTCAGATTGTCCGTCTATTTAAGGATGATAGGCCATACTGAATCTCAACTAAGTACCAAGGGCCTCATGCAAAGCCCTCAAGAATCTCGAGGTGAATCAAGGATCTCGATTGGAAATTATATTCTTCAGTATGCCATGGAGCTTCACAATCTCTTGAATGTAAATCTCTACTATCTTGTCAGGAGAGTAACTAGCATTAATTGGTATGAAGTGTGCCGACTTCATCAACCAGTCAACAATCACCTAGATCACATCATAATTCTTGATCCTGGGCAATCCCACAATAAGATCCATGGTCACACTTTCCTATTTCCATTCTGGAATCTCAGGACTTTACAACAAACCCAGTGGTCTCTGGTGCTTAATCTTTACCCTCTGGCAATTAAGACACCGCGACACATATTTTGTCACATCACTCTTCAATCCCGGCTACCAATACATAGATTTCAAGTTATGGTACATTTTGTTCATTCCAGGGTGAAGAGTATACCGGCTCTTGTATGCCTCATCCAAAATCTTCTGTCTCAACTCTGCCTTAAGTGGAACACAAATTCTCTTCTAATAACGAACTAGTCCACTAGGCAATAAATCATAGCCCTGAGCTTCTCCCCATTCAATTCTAGCTAGATCACGTTATATCCAACCATCTTGCTTTTGAGCTTCTTCAATCTCAGCTCTCAAGTCACTTTCCCCTTGGGAAATAGTATAATTGGCACAGACATTCTAGTTGGACAGATTCAGATCTCAAAAATCTTTTATCAATTTCCCCTCTTGTATCATCATTACAGCCACAAGAACCATCTTTTGACGAAGAGCATCCGCAACTACATTTGCCTTACCCGGATGATATTTGATTTCCAGGTTGTAGTCTTTAAGAAACTTCATCCAACGACGCTATCTCATATTCAACTCTTTCTGATCATACAAATACTGAGAATCTTGTGGTCGTAGTACAGTTCTACTGTTACACCATACAAATAATGTCACCAAATTTTCAAAGTAAACATAATGGCCGCAAGCTCTAGATCATGGGTGGGATAACTCATTTCATGAGGTTTGACCTATTGAGAGGCTTAGCCCACCACATGTCCCTGCTGTATAAGGACACACCTTAATCCCTGCTTACTCGTATCACTCTACACAACATTAGTCAAGCTAGGATCAGGTATAATCAACACAGGTGCTGTAGTCAATCTCTCTTTCAATTCTACAAAGCAATGTTCATATTTTTCAGCCCACACAAACGGCTTATCTTTTCTCATGACCATCATCATTGGCAAAGCAATACAGATAAATTCTGAATGAATCTCAAGTAGTAACCAGCAAGAGCCAGAAAACTGCCTATCTTAGCAACAATTTCTGGCTTCTTCCAGTCCAGTACTACTTCCACCTTATTGGGATCCACAGAGACCCCTTCTTGTGAGATAACATGGCCTAAGAATTTTAATTTTGACAGCCAAAACTCGCATTTACTCAATTTGGCATATAGCTACTTCTCATGCAAGATGTTCAACACAATCCTCATATGATGCTCATGCTCATCTATACTATGGAGTATATCAAAATATCATCAATAAACACAATAACAAATTGATCCAAATACTGTTGAAAGACATGATTCATGTAATCCATGAATACCACAGGTGTATTGGTTAGCCCAAATGGCATCACCAGAAACTCATAATGCCCATACCTCATTCTAAAAGAAGTTTTCGGAACATCTTCTGCTTTCATACGCAGCTGATGATATCCCGACCTTAGATCAATCTTTGAAAACACACACGACCTAGATAGTTGATCTAAAAGGTCATCGATTCTTGGGAGAGGATACTTGTTATTGACGGTAATCTTATTCAACTCTCTATAGTCAACACACAACCGGAGGCTTCCGTCTTTCTTTTTAACGAATAACACTGGAGCTCCCTACAGTGACAAACTAGGTCTAATGAACCCCTTCCCAAGCAAGTCTTCAATTTGTTTCTTCAATTCCGCCATACAGTATGGGGCATTTAATATAGAACCAGCTCCAGGCACAATCTCAATTGGGAATTGAACTTCCCGTTCAAGAGGCAATTCGCTAAGATCATTTGCAAACACCTTAGGGAATTCTCGTACCACGGGTATACTACTCAAAGTTTCTTCAGTCTCTCCTTGTACAGAAAAAAACACCATATACCCCTGGCAACCCTTCTCCAAGTACTTCTCAGCTTTAGCCGTCAAGAGGAAATTCATACTGGCATTCACATCCTCAACACTTTGAGAAGCAGGATACACTATCCTCATATTTCCTCAATCAAGCAACACATTATTTTTTATCAACCAATCAAAACCCAAAATGACTTCTAATTGGCATAGCGGCAGGAAAATCAAATCAACCATGGACTCATGACCCTCCGCAATTAGTACACAGTTTAAACATGCTTCAGTGGTTAAATCTTTAACACCCATTAGGGTTGACACAATCAATTCAAATGGCAGCTTATGCACATACATGCCCAGGCGTTTCACACAATTATAAGCAATAAAAGAGTAACTTGCACCTAAATAAAATAATGCTTGTAACAAGTTACCATTGAGAACTATATTACCTTGAATTAGATCAGGGGACTTCTGAGCTTCCTCGTGTATTATGACGAATACTCTCCCCTGAGTCCTCAGGCTCTGCTCTGGTCTGGGCCATTTGCATTCACTCGAAATATGCCTGGGCTACTTGCAGTTAAAACATATCATTAAACCCTCACATGTCTTTCCATGATGTAGCTGGTTACAACGAGGGCATATCCATAATGTAAGAGCTCTCTGCTGTTCAAGACTCCTGGACTGATAGGGCTTTTTACTAGTACCCTTAGATATAGAGACCCCTGGCCCTTCCGCTTTTGGGAAGTATTACCCCTATTGGGTTCATTGCGGCTACTAGCAGCCTTGGCCTGATATAAATCTCTCAAATTGTTCTCAGTGATTCTACATTCCTCGACCGCCTTATTGAATTCAGTGAATCGGTGGGTGGCTAACATTTTCCTCAATTCTCACCTCAACCCACAATCAGCATATTCGAGCTCCATTCCTCATCATCCATTTTCTGTATATAAGAGGAATACCTGGATAACTGAATGAAACGAGACAGATAATTGTCGAAGGTCTCTGAATCACCCTAGTTGATGGACAAAAACTCAATGTCTTTCTCGAGCTACACTGACTTGGGAAAATATTTTTCATTGAACTGTTGTTGGAACAATTCCCAGGTCAGAGGCATATTGCGATTCCGCAATGTTAAGGCGATATTCCGCTACTAATGATCTGCATCTCCCTCAAGCTTGTATATAGCCAGACGAGCCTTCACCTCATTCAGGCATTCAAGAACCTCAAAAAATTTCTCCAGCCAGTTCAACTAGTCTTCGGCTGCTTGGGGATCAAACATCCCTCTGAACACCAGAGGTAAGTGCTTTCAGAATCTTGAAACCCAGTATTGAAGATCCCTTTTTTCTCTAACTGGAATCCCATGTGATTTTTGGTTTGGTCTAGTATGTGGAGGTGATTCTTGTGGTCATGCCTATCCTTCTACAGTTTCTTCTGGTGTTGTCTCTTCTTAGGTCTTTTCCTGTGTGGACTAACCCCAACCCTTATGCCGTTTAGCGTTCTCTTCTATGAGTTCTTCTCTCAAATCAGCAATCATATCCCTCTTATCTTTAATTAGACCCATCAATTCTTGTATAAGGTTCAGTGGATTGTCATTGACCGCCTCCACCCTAGGGTCTACCTGCTGTACTCTGGGGTGACCTTTTGTTTTATTCATTCTATAAATAACTCATCCCATCAATCTCACAAATAAGTATACACATATGTTCACAAATCCCATATATATTCACAACACAGGCATACATGTGTATACACAACAACTATCACAAATCATCTTCTATTACTGAAGCCAAACTAAGGGAACTATCCTAGCAATTCTACCCTTGCCAAGAACATGGTTCTGATACCAAAAATGTAACCCCTTGAGTCAAAAACCGTAATTATAATTAAAAGGCATAATTAAAATGAATTAGAGACCAACGAATAATTAGAATCATTTCAAACTCCCTTCCTTACGTAGGGTTTTCATAAACTCTTTCAAAATTTCATTCCTATTTTGGTCTCAAATTCAATTTTCGAATATAATTACCCTGTGCATTTAAATCGTATTCATACATATCAGAGTGTACAACAAAAATCCTGGCAACCCCTAAGTTTCATTCATTCACTAAGGGTTTATAGTTTCCCATGTAAGGGATTACACAAAATCATTCTGCATATATTCAGTAATCCCAAATCAAAATGGATAACAACAACCAACATCAATGATCTCTAAGGAGTCCTAGCTGCTCTTGGTTGTCTGCTTCCCTTTTGAGTCACTTGCCCTGTCTGTAGCTCAGTTCATGGAAAGAATGAGATTCAAAAGAATCTCAGTAGTAACAAGTCTCTCGTCCAATATATAAGCACACAGTATATAAGTAAATCACAAATAGCAATAGCAGAAGCAGCACAGAGATAGACGGCTTTTACCACAAATGACAACACTCATGGCTATATACACAATGCAACAACTCTGGCTGTAATCACAATCATGACAGCTTACGTTGTAATCACAATAACGACAGCTTGCATTGTATAACAACAGCTTGCTCTGTAAACGACAACTTATGCTGTAAATGATAGCTTTCATCGTATAACGACAACTATCACTAGTTATAACTGCAGCAGCATCAGAAATCATCACAAAATAGTGATACAACACACATAAGTGCATTACACATAGTATAAGAGAAAGAGTTACTACTTGGTTCTTTCCGAACGTGCTCTAGCACATATAGTTCACGATCATGGAAAATGTAAAATTGTACAATTCCAAATGCACCATTTAGACACTTCCATAGTATATCTGGGGGTTATATGAGTCTATAATGAAAATTTATAAAAATGCCCCAGAGACCCGGTCTGGCTGCACTTTTCCCAAAATTCTAACCTAAGCTAACCTCACATATTTCTGCACAGAGAATACATTTTCAGACCCGAAATTATCAAATTCAATGGTAAATTACAAATTTACCCTTGGTAGCCCTACTTTAAGGGTTTTAGGGGCGTTTTTGTAATTATGCTTTTTCGGCCTTTTTCGAAAACCTGACCAAATGTAGCCCCACCTAATTTTCCCTCTGAAACGCAATAGAACCAACAAATAATTGGAAATCCATCTCTAAGACCTATTTCTAGAGCTGGCCAAAATTTATGTGTTCTCTAGGGAAAATTGGGGTTTTACGATTTTGGCTCCGTAAATGAGTCCCTTTCTACACCTAGCCACTTTATTAACTATTACATTAGGTTATAACTACCATTTGAACCAAAATTGGACAACATAACCCTTAGGCAACTCAATTTCCAAAATTTAAAACCAACGGCAATCCGGCGAAATTTCACGGATTAAATTACCCTCAGCAGCTAGAATAGTTAATATACAAAGGTTTGGAAGTTACCTCAAACTCCCAAAAGCTTTTCCCAAATATGGGTGAAACCTTAATCTAAATAACACCAGAGTTTTAAGCCTCCAAACCTTAAAGAACAAAGAAGAGTAGCTTAGGTTTAGAGTTATATGCGTTATGAGCTAAATCGTCAGAGAAATTGGCTTACCTTGTGAGATTTCTTTCCTTTCTGTCTCTAAACTCTCAACTTTCTCTTTCTTGCTTCAGCTAAAAATGGCGTGAAATGGCTGGAGAAAGAAAGACGATGATATATAATATCATATATTATATGATATTTAATTATTAATTTAACTTCCAATAATTTCTGATTTTTCAGAAATTTTGGCAGATTTCTGCCAAATTTTAAAAAATCATAAGTAATTCTAGAAAAATAAAATTGGAGTGATTCCAAAGGCTATAGAACCCTTATTGAGTGTAGATTCAAGGAAACATATAGAATTTTGCTATCTAGAATCAAGAAATTCCCAGAATCTTAATCTTTGCCTGTTGTTCCAGAAAATAATCAATTTCGCTAGGCAAACTTCAAATATTCATAACTCCCAGCTCACAAAAAGAAATGACATGAATTATATGTCCATTTTGAAGCTTGACATGTGAACTTTGAGACTGGAGAGTTTCAAAATATTTAGACACCATTTGCCCATTCAAAATGTCCTTATAAACCAACTTCCTTGCATAGAGTTACACTTAACAGTTTATGAAATTTTCAACCAATGTGTCTAAAGGCTATAAAATCAACAATCAAACTTATTCCCACACAATTTTTCATAAGGAAACCATTAGAATCACTAAAACCACCAAATTCCCATTACATATTCTCCAAAAGTGTTTATTCAACAATAATTACATCCACTTTTGAAGTCATTAGTCCTTAATCACTTTTTGGGATATTACACATTAGAACCATTTCAACATATCTGTTAGAGTCGCGCAGCCTTGTTTGACCATTGTTCTAATGTGAAAACTAGCTGTTTGTGGTAGGTAAGCATTTCAGACATTGTGGATGATATGTTTGACTTTTCTCTGAACACATGATCTCTTCATTGTTTCTTTACAAATAAACTTAGGAAACTAATACAATAAAAGATTAATCATATGGATAATAAATCAATGAACAACAAATTAAGATCATACTCTGTGTATTGCATTACACGAGTGATCATGATCCATTACTCGAGTGGCCCATTGAAAAACTTGGTAGAGAGTTAAGTCAATGACTTCTCACCTGATCACTAGAGTAGTTACTCGAGTGATTATTATCCATATTTCAAGTGTCTACTTGAGTGATCCATTGAAAATCTAGGCAGAGAGTCAAGTCAAGGACTTCTAACCAGATTACTAGAGTGGCTACTCGAGTGATCCTACCAAAATATTGGTAGAGACTTTACTGACTCAAAACTTACCTAGTCATTTGAGCGGTCCCTCAAGTAATCACTTGTCATTACTCGAGTGACACCATTAAAAATTGGCTGAAACTTCTCTGGATGATTTTTGTACATATCACTCGAGTGGTTGCTCAAGTGATCCCTTCAGGAATCTGCCAATGAAGCTTTCTCCTATTCAACAACTATTTGTTCTTCTTCATCACTCGAGTGGCTACTCGAGTGATGCCTTTCCCTGCCACCAAGTAATTAGTTACTTTGTTCAAATCTCTTCTATTTATAATCAAAACCTTTTGTAGAATCAATACATTCTTTGTTATCATCAAAACATGCAGATCTAACATTCTCCCCCTTTTTCATGATGACAAAACTTGGTGATTTTTGAACAAGGTGTTTGAAAGCATTTGAGATTTTTTTAAGATAGAATTCTTGATCGCTTCTCAAATATCATCTGAAGAGTATTACAAAAAGCTTCTTTTAATTCAAATGACTTCGAATTAATCTAAAAATGCTTTTAAGTTCAAATCTATGTTTTTGAACCTTTGGATTGAACTTATTTTGAAATCAACAACTTTGAGATTCCTATGATTTCAAATTCAATGATTATGAAACTTTTAACTTATTTTTGAATTCTCAAGTTCAATGATTTTGAAATGAGAGTGAATTAAAAATTAAATTAAAGCCTGTAATCACCTTTCATACACAAATAAGAATTCATTAGTTCATAATAAATTGCATAATAACTTTAACTACAGAATTCATTCATGAAATTCATTTCATAACTAAAAATAACAAGAACTCCTTAAATTCCAGTACACCCATAAGCCTATGCTATATCTATACAACATCAATATTAATTAAAAATCACTCTTCTTCCCTTTTTTGTCTTCATCATAAATGTGGGAATCAATCGAGAGAAGGGCTAGGACTAGATGGCTGGGTAGCAGAAATGGGAGTGACAGGAATGTAAGAGGCAAGTTTCACCCAAGAGGGGGGGTGAATTGGGTAATGTTATAAATTTTTCGTTCGATGTGGTGATATGAAAAATATAGTAGATAGAGTAGAGATGAGAAGATTTGAACACAGAGAGTTATACTGGTTCGGCCTAACAACAAGGCCTACGTCCAGTCCTCAGAGATCAAGACCTACTGAGATTTTCACTATTCCTCCAAGATTCAATGGGCTCTCAGAACGCCACAAAACAACAATCGTCCTTGAACGGACTACGAGCAGAAATATTCTCTCAACAAGAAACTTCTCTCCCACTTACGACAAGTCTTACGTGCAGAAAAACAACCTATGACTCTTCTCACTTGCTTATGTATACAAGACTTATGAGCAGCAACGTTCTCTCCTGCTTACACCACTGTAAGTCTTACGAGCAGCAACATTCTCTTCTGCTTGTATCTTATAAGGCTTATGAGTGGAAGACACCACAAGGAATTCTCTCAACTGCTTCTCTCGTAAGGAAAAATTACCCTCTCAAGGTCCCAATACCTTGAGATCAAATAAACATAGAATTTTGGATTGTATACAGACTCTCTTACAGAGCAAATGAATAAACACTGAAGATCAATGCGAATACAGAAGAAAAAGATGAATAACAGAGACTTGGTATAAGCTTGTGAGTTCTTGTGCTACGTTGTTATTTTGATTATCTTTGAATCTCTGTATATATAGTTGCTTCAGTTTTTGCCCGTTTAGGAAATCAACATTTGAGAAGCTGGACTTTTGCAACTGTAGAAGAACACGCGCATGTTTGAATATTCTGAATGTGGTAGGTGCGAACGTGTTTGTAATCATGTTGTCTGCCGTTGTTTGACTTTCTCCGTAACAACTAATTTCAAACGTTCATCTTCCTGTATCTTACTTTTAAAACAATTAAAATAATGTTAAACAATGATAATAAGTAATGATGATATGAATAAACAACAATAAACTATATTCGGAATGAACGTTGTGATACTTAGCATTTTCGGTGGTCAAACAGGGCATCACTCGAGCATGAAAGGCTCACTTCGAGTGATCTCCTATTTTCCTTCATATGCCTCTATTATCGGGTTGTGCTTGCATAAATATCAGAGAGACAAAATCTTCACTCGCGGGTGAAGAGGGGTCTCACTCAAGCACAAAACCTCTGCTCGAGTGATCTTGCAATTTCCACAGGGAATGTCTTCTCGGGTCATCACTCGCATACCATTTTGACAAGAGTGAGAATATGTACTCGCGGGTGATATGGACCCTCACTCGAGCACACTTACCTCTGCTCGAGTGAGACGCATATTCTCAAGGAATATGCTCTCAAAACCATCACTCGCATCAGGATTTCAGAGGGATAGAATTTTCACTCATGAGTGATGTGGGCCCTCACTCGAGCACACAGACTCCTGCTCGAGTGAGAAGAATATTCTCAAGAATAATACCTTTTGAACAAGCACTCGCAACAGATCTGGAAAGGGATAGAATTTTTACTTGCAAGCATTGATGTGTCACTCAAGCATATATGGGTGTGCTCGAGCACACTTGCACTTCTCTGAACTTCATGACTCTCGGCCAAGTACTCGCAGTACCTTGCTCGAGCACAAAATGCTCATGCTCGAGCATTGATGTCTCTGCTCGAGTGAATGAAGGAAGCATGCCATTACTTGCTCTCGGCCAAACACTCGCAGACCCTCACTCGCATGTGTGCTCGAGTGAGAATGACTTCTCTGCTCGAGTGCATACCTTGTGCTCGAGTGATCTAGTGAACATAAAGGGAGAATGCCTCTCAGGTACATACTTTCTGGCTTTCTCTCGCACCTGCTCGAGTACAGAAGAGATCTGTGCTCGAGTGCAAAATCCTTGCTCGAGCACTCCAGTGCAATTTCACAGCAGATATCAGCAAAGCATCAAATATGCATTTGGTAACTTGGAAACTTTTCTTAACCTTCTAAAAACATGTCTTGCACATAATTGACTTATTGTTATCATCAAAACTTGGGATCTAACAAGGAAGAGGTATAAATCTAGAGCCATGTTATTCACCCGTACTAGAAGAATTTAAAGATGAAGGTTTAGGTTCAAAGAGATTCATTGGAGGATATGAAGAATCCTCTGAAGGATTTGGCGGTGATGGGATTAGAGAACTAACCTTGACCTCTTCTATACTAGTAGGTGACTGATAATTACTAGATGAAACAATTACCTCCACAATACCTGTAGGTGAAGCAATAGGTATAGGCACTAGCTGGGACTAACTGTTGGGCTGGCTGGACTAGGTCATTGATGGTGATGTGAATAGGTTTAGATGTTTCTGGGTTAGGGTCAAGCATAACAAAAAGGAAGTTTATGGGGATGGTGATAGGTATTGTGTAAGAAAGATAGAAGAGGGTCTAGGCTCAGAAGTTGGTACTGACTCAGGTGCAGTAGCAGGCATAGATGGATTAGGAGTAAATAAACCAGGTGCCAAGCATCAAGTCTAGCATGAACTGATCTCAAGAGGTCACCTTGGGCTCATTGTTCTGCCAACATCTCCTCATGTCTCTTATCCATAATCTCTACAAGGTCTCCCATCTTGTTGGTCATATGAATGATAAGTTTCACATTAGTGTTGGCGATATCGATATGAAATCCTTTTAGAATATTTTCCATAAATGTCTGCAATTTGATTCCAAAGAAAGAAGGAGGAGCAGTAAAGGTAGGGGCAGAAGACTGGGTATCATCCAACTTATTGGATCCAACCTTGGTCTTTTTCTTCTTGGGACTAGACTCAAGTGGCTTCTTCAAGGGATTGTCAATGTTCAATTTCCAAATTTCATTTCATCCCACTGGAGTTAGCCTCTCAATTAATTCATTCTTCTCCAAGTACCAAATCTTATTCTTTTTCAAGAATAAAGATATAAGTTGGGGATAAGGCATTGGAGTGGTTATTTTTCCTTCAAACCTATATTTCTTATTCTCAACAAATATGAACTCACCCAAGTCCTTTCTCTCCTGGAGAAGAATGGAGGCAAATTTTCTAAAATCCATCCCAATGAAATAAGTGAAATTTTTGGATTTATTTACTATGGCTCTAGAATAGACATACTATAGAACTCGGTGAAGATCACACATATCACTTGGGTTAAAACTGAGGGGTCCTACTATCTCACCGAGCCTTAGAATTGAAAACAACTAGCTTAAGTTAAAGGTAGGATAAATATCTTCAGGAGGGTCCTTTATCCCCAACCAGTTGTTTTTTTTTAAGGGTGAGATTGGGATTTCTTGTCCCCTAATCTTAGAGACCATTTCTTCTTTCAGAGAATCTCTAAGGGCATCATTGACAGGTTCTAAATTACAATAGAAATGCCTAACTATTTTTGTGCAGAAAGGAATTTTAACAGATAGCCAGGGCATATAAGACTTTAGATAAGGATTGAGGTCGAATTTCAACTCCTCAATCTTCTTTACATTGAATCCCTTTGGGGGAAATGTGAATTCTTCTTCCCTCTCTTTTAGTTCATTTATAGATTGTCCCTCCCTTCCTCCTTGAGGTGGTGAGATAGAGGATTGTCCTTGTTTCCCTCCTCTATAGTTGAAAGCCTCATCTAGTATACTTGCCATTACTTGGGCAAGTTCTCCGTCATACTTGGCTCCTTTAGAAGGTTTCCTAGACCAAGAAGTGTCAAACAAATCTGAGGAAGGTTAGGATGGCATTCTGGTTTCATTGCCTTTGACAGGAGGAATAGCCTTCTTTGTATAAGCCCTTATGGTAATAGGTTCCTTGATCACAACTCCTTTCACATTGGGCTTGGTTTGAGGCTTCGGTTTAGCTTTAGGTTTGGGAGATAACTTCTGTTTCTTGGTTGGAGGAGATGAAGGAGACTTAGAGGGTTGTTGAGGTTCAGAAGACTCAGAAGGAGTATTAGGATTAGGAGATTTGATTCTAACCATAGTGATTAAGAAGAGAAGTGAATTTCTGGGAAAAGAGTACCGATAATCGCAAGTTTAGGGCAACAGATTTTGAGAAATCTGAGAGGTTTTTGAAGGCACAAATCAATGGGTTTTGATAAAAATGAGGTTAGAAAGTGTTTGTGAAATATTTTTAGGAGAGCACTAGGAGAATCACTCGAAGAGATTTTGAAAACATGACTAAGTTGCGACAGATAAAGCCCTAACACCTGACATTACTCAAGGGGCTACTCGAGTGATCTTGAGGTATTACTCGAGTAGCTACTCGAGTGATCATACAAAAAATTCAAAAATAAAGAAAATTTAAATGTGTACCTGGTATAAGTAATATTATAATTATCCATGTATATTCCTTTGGTGATTTGATGACACTTTAAGCCAGATTTAAGTTGAAATAAGGTTGATTTGTGATCTGTAATCATGATCACTCGAGGGCTTACTCGAGTAACTCTAAGACATTACTCAAGTGATCACTCGAGTGATTAGTCTTTTCACTAATTAACTATTCATTTTCAACCATTATGTTGTTTTCCTTTGAATTCATGCTTCACTACCTCATTCTCAAGGCCATCACTTGAGTGGTCACTTGAATGATGCTTATCATCACTTCTAGTTATCACTTGGGTAATATAGGTTACTTGAAGTTGTCCCTTGAGTGATATAGTACTATGTTAACCTCTATTTTTCATGCCCTATAATAGAGTAACAAGATCCTACAAAACAAATTGCTAGATACTCCAAAGCTTAAGTTAGTAATCATCAAAACATAATTAAATTACAATTTCTAGCAAAAACAACTTACAATTCATTGGAATTTACCATTTCCAATTCTCTTTTAATGATAGGAATTGATCTTTTGTGAGGGGTTTTGTAAAAATGTCGGCTAGTTGAGGATGAGTTGGAATGAATATTACTTTGACATCTTTCTTTTGGACAGGATCTCTGATGAAATGATGTCTAACATTAATATGCTTGGTTCTAGAGGGTTAAACTAGATTCTTTATCAAGCTTATCATATTAGTGTTGTCATAGTATCGGTATCTCCTTCAAGAATATACCAAGGTCTTGCAGTTGTTGTTTTAGCTATAACACTTAGCTTATCATATTAGTGTTGTCATAGTATCGGTATCTCCTTCAACTTGACACTGCAACATACTTAGCTTCCGTTGATGAGGTGACACTGTATTTTGTTTCTTGCTAAACCAAGATACAAGTGAGCCTCCTAAATATTGGCATTGCCCATTGGTACTCTTTCAATTAGTCTTGTATCCTTCGTGATCAGAGTCTGAGTATGAAACACGATATTCATTTCTTCCTTCAGGATACCAGAGACCTAATTTTGATGTCGGCAAGATATCTAAAGATACGTTTGACGGTTTCAGCATGTGATTCCTTTGATGTTGATTGATATCTTGCACACATACCCACACTAAATTGGATGCCAGATATGCTTATTATGAGATAGAGTAATGATCTAATCATTCTTCTATATTTTTGTAATGTTATAATCTTTTCCCTTGACATCAGCATCAAGCAACGTGGTTAAAATCATAGGTATATCCATACCATTTGCTTCATCTATTCCATATTTCTTCAATAGCTCCTTTAAATATTTTCTTTAATATATGAAAATTCCATTCTTCCTTTGTTCAATTTGCAAACTAAGAAGGAAGTTTAATTCTCCTATTATTGAAATCTCAAACTCCCCCTTGATTATCTCATAGAATTCTTGCACAAAGTTTCATTAGTAGCACGAAAACAATATCATTAACCAATATTTGAACTATTAAAATATCATTTCATTTTCATTTTTTAAAAAGTGTTGCAGCGAATTTTTCTCATACAAAACCTTGATCAATGAGAAATTTACTAAGTCTTTCATATCATGCTCTCGATGCTTGTTTTAAACCATATAAAGCTTTTCTTAGTTTGAAAACATGGTCAAGCTTTGTCATATCTTTAAAAACTGGAGGTTGATCTACATACACTTCTTCCATAATATAGCCATTTAGGAATGCCCTCTTTACATCCATTTGATACCGTTGGAATCCCTTGATGCATGTAAAGGCCAAGAGTACTTGTATAGCTTCCAATCTAGCCACTGGAGCATATGTTTCCTCATAATCAATTCCTTTTTCCTGATAATAGCCTTTGGCCACCAATCTTGCCTTGTTTCTAACAATTATTGTGGATTCATCGAGTTTGTTCTTGAATACATATTTTATGCTAATGATCGGATGATCCTTAGGCCAGGGTACCAAATCCCAAACTTGATTTCTTTCAAACTAGTTAATTCTTCTTGAATTGATATTACCCAATCATTGTCTGATAGGGCTTCGTCAATGTTAGAAGGTTCAATCTCAGAAATGAATGCAAAAAAACTAACTTCATTAAAAATTTTGTTTCTGGTTTTCACACCTTTACTCACATCTCCTATGACTTATTCTAGGGGATGACTCATGTTATATTTCCAAGCTCTCGGCTGTCGTAGTGATTGTTTTTCTTCCTTGGTTTGATCAACCTCTAGAATGAAAGGTTTAGAATTAGATTGACCATTCGCTTGATTTGAAACAATTTCCTGCTCATTATCAATAATGTTGTCAAAGGATTCAAATTCATCGAATACAACATGAATTGATTCTTCAAAAACACAAGTTTGTTTATTGAAAACTCTGTATGCTTTGCTTCAGTTAGAATAGCCTAAGAATATTCCTTCATCTGTTTTAGAATAGGTTATCTTTACCATTATTATGAATGAAATACTTACAACCAAAGATTTGCAAATGAACAAGATTTAGTTTCCTTCCTTTGTATAGTTCGTACAGTGTCTTTCCAAGTTTTATTCTAATGTAGGCTCTATTTGAAATGTAGCATTTTGTGCTCATTACATCTGCCCAGAAAACTTGAGACACATTCTTTTCATTCAGCATTGCTCTAGCCATTTTAGTGAGTACTATGTTCTTTAGTTCTACAACTCTATTTTGTTGAGGTGTCCTTAAGCGGAGAAATTGTGATCAATGCCACTAGTGTCACAGTAATCTCCAAAGGTTTGATTCTCAAATTCTCTACCATGATTTTTCCTGATACCTACAATAAACATACCCTTCTCATTTTGCACTTTCTTCGCAGAAACAATAAATTCACTGAAGGTTTCATACTTTGATGATAACAAAATAGTCCATGTAAATATAAAGAAATCATCAACAATGACCAATGAATGTAAGTTGCCACCAAGACTTTTAACTCTTGCTGGTCTAACAAAATCCATATACAACAATTGAAGTGGTCTGTTAGTTGTGATCTCAATTTTTGGTTTGAAAGATGATTTATTTTGTTTACCCTTTTGACATGTGTCATAAATCAAATCGTTTTTTTAAATTTACTTTGGGTAGACCAAGTACTAAATCCTTTTTGAGTAACTTGCCTAGTTGGTGCATATTGACATGAGCTAGTCTCTTATGCCATAACCAACTTTCATCAGCATTACTTAGAAAATAGTTTTAAGAATTATTTATGCTTATATCAAGAGTATAGTAGTTACCTTCCCTTTTTGCTCTGAGCTTTGCTTTGAGGTTCTTCTTATCTATTTGTAAGTCTTTCTTGTTTACAATAAGACATTCCTCCAAGTCAAATATTACCTAGTGGTCCATATCTACACTTTGACTCACGCTTAGCAAGTTATGAAACAAGCCTTCAACGTAATATACATCTTTGACTTGTATACCTTTGTCGTTTTTTACTTCACCAATTCCTGCTATCTTTCTATATTGATTTCCTCCAAATTTTACCTTTCCACCTTCCTTAGGTTACAGCATGGTACAACTTTTGAAATCACCGGTCATATGTCTGGAACATCCACTCTTTATATACCATTTGTTTCCTTGGGATGCTTTAAGACATATCTACAATTAAATACAATTAAGTCTTAGGTACCCACATCTTTTTGGGTCCTTTTGGGTTAGTTCAAATTATTTTCTGAACAGAAGAGCCTTTAGTTACCCACTTGTAGATTCCTATTTTTCCTTTCTTTTTGTGAATTCACGATGAAATATAATGACCCTTTCTATTACAGTAATTGCAATATGCAAAAGGATTTGCTGTATGAACAGAATGTTGAAAATAACTCAAATATATCTTACCTCCTGTTTTCTTTCTTCCTTTCTTTTAGTCTGTTTTTGGATCATATCCAATACTAGATCAATCATTTACAAATCATTGAGCTTTTAAAATAACATTTAACATCTCACTACCTGTAGTAAATTTTTCAAAAGTCTTAGTGAGATCAAAATTTTTCTTTTTCAAAGAAGAGAAATTTTCACAAACTTTTTCTAAATTCTCTTTAAGTTCTTATTCAAGAACTTTGTTTTTCCTTTTTAAAACAACTAGTTCTTTAACTACTTTGATGAATTTAAAATGTAAAGCATTATATTTGAAAAATAATTCATCATAGGTAGGATTAGAATCAGTTACCCCTTCTTCTATTTCTTCTTGAGAAACTAGACAGATATTGGCTATCTCTTCATCTCTATCTTCTTCAGAGGAACTATCTCCCCATATAGCTAATACAAATGCTTTCTTTTTATTAAAGAACTTGTCTTTTCTCTTTTCCTTGCTTTTTTGAATCAGCTTTGGACATTCTGACTTGATATGTCCTAGTTTTCCACATTCATAGCAGATGATGTTTTCCTTACTGCTTGTTCGTCCTTTCTGAAGATTTCTGAATCCCTAGCCTTTCTTGTAAAATTTCTTGAATCGTGTTATTATTAGACCCATTTCTTCATCGTTAAAATCTTCATTATATTCTTGTGTTTCTTCTTTCGATTTTAGTGTAAGTCCTTTCTTCTTCTTTTCTCCAATACCTTCTAGTTCGCATTTGAACTTTAATTTGCTTTCATATTCAGAGAAACTTCCAAATAGAGAAGCGACTGATCGCATTGATTCGCCTTTTGCTTCCTCTATCACAATGACTTTGGCCTCCCATTCTTTTGAAAGTATGTTCAATATCTTTCTTGCTTGGGTATGTTGATCATAGACTTTCCTAAGTGCTACAAGTTGATTAACAAGTTGAATATATCTAAGTTTGAATTCAACTATTGAACTTGATTTCATTCAAAGTAAAACAAATTTAGTAACAAGAGTATTGATCCAATTTTCCTTTATTCCCAAAGTTTCTTCGTGAGCTATTTTCAAGGCTTCCCACATTTCTTTAGCTGTTGGAAGTGTGCAGATCCTAAAGTACTCATTTTGACTTAATGCACTTTGAATCATTAGAACTGCCTTGCTATTGAGTGTGATGAGTTTCTTATCATTCTCATCAAATTCTGCTGGCATCTTAGGAACCTTTTGTAAATCTAAAATTTTCATAGGTTAATGGTTCCGACTCTTAATCATGTCCCATAATCTGTATTCTATAGCCATTATGAATATTCTGAACTTTACCTTCCAGAAAGAGAAGTATTCGCTACTGAAACCTGGTGGTCAGTGATAAAGTCTCCGTCAGGAAGTATTCATTAACCCATGCTTGCCATTGGATCCTTTACCCATGAGGGTGGGGTGTGACAATAATGAATAAGCTGGGATCAGGGTGTGGTTGTAGCCACAGAGTAGAGCTAGTTCATCTGATGGTGAATTCGACTACATGATCGGGGTTTCTCATTTATGAGGACACTTAACCCAGCATGCCCAACATGGCTAGCCACCAGACTAGTTACACCGGTGTTGACACCAGGTAGAAAGGTAGTGCATTAAAGTAGAGTCTTAATGTGTATTGCTGCCTATACAGCTGGTGATAGATGGTGCTATCCAGTGTATGCTAGTGTTATACAGCACAAGCTAGCGTTATCCAGCGTAAGTTAGAGTTATATAGCGCAAGCTATCGTTATCTAACACAAGTTGTTGTTATTGTGAATACAGCTTTAGAGCTGTCATCTTGTGACAATCGTCATGCATCATTGTGGTAGCTGAATAAAGCTTTGGAGCTGTCACTTATGACATTGGTCACACATAATGTGTATAAAACTGGGAATACTATCGTCTTGTGACTTATGAGTCACGCATCAATGTGGAATCTGTTTTGGATATATTGTGGAATACCTAAAAGTCCCGATTACCACTAGTAGAGTTACTGGTGGGTGTACGGGTGAGGGTAACACCGTGAAAGTTGATATGGTGATGTGATATTGTTGTGGATGCCCAAAAGTCCTAGTTACCACTTGTTGAGTTACTGGTGGGTGTACGGCTGTGAGTAATGGTATGAAAGTGGATACAGCGGAAGTTGAAGTATTTGTGAATACAGCAGAGGTTTTTGTTTGATGTAATGGATATGTTCGTACGGTAATCGTGTAATAGGTCGATTGCAGTTTCATGGCAATTATGTTGTATTCGTGTGTTCGTGCCAAAGATATGGCTCTATTACTTGGATAGGGTGATAGCATAATTGTTTAGTGATTATGAGAATCATGAGATTTATGTGGGAAACTGAGCACGACACATTAAGATTATGTAAGATTCTTGTGAGAATCAGATCAGTAGAGTACTGTGTGTGTAGGTGGTCTAGAAGGGACCATCCCAATGTGAGAAACAATTTATGAAATGGAAGCCAGTGTGAAGAGGCATCTATAATTTGTGATTTAAGCTATGTGACAAATTTCGATGACCAAATTTATTGAACGGGGGGAGAAATGTAATACCCTAAATTTTAAGATTTAAGGTTAGAGAATAAGCCTGAAATAAGTGGATTGCTAAGCCCAATTTAGTAGGATCATAAATGTCACTTAAGGGTAATGACTCCAAAAGTGGATGTGATTAGTGATAAATAACCCTTTTGGAGATTATGATATGATTTGAGATAAAAATGTGTTTGGTGGTGATTCCAAGGGAATTGCCATAATCAGGGGTAAAACGGTAAAGTTACCGACCAATTGGTAAGTTATCAAAGAGGAAATTCATTGGTAACTTAAAGATCAATGGTTATGATTGAATGTTAAGAGATCATAAGGGGTGGAATCATGTGCAATCGTGTCTATGTGAGCTCATGGAGGATGTTGCAAGATCTTGACACTTGGCACAATATAGACCCTTGGATCTTGGTCAAAGTGTCAATACTCATTTTCCTCTCTTATCTCTCTATTAGGTCAGTTTTTGGCACCAAAAAATGCTGACCTCTCTTCATCTTCATTGTCTCTTATCTCTCACTTCTCAACCTCCATGGTTGTCTAAAGAAGAGGAGGAAAGAGAAAAGAACAAAGTGAGTTTTTTTTTTGTTTATGGTCCTCTTTAGCTTAAACACTCTTCTTTGATGTTTTCATAGTGATGAGAGCTTCATCTCTATGGTTTTAGATTTGTTAAAGGAGGTGTTTGATAGCTTGAGGAAAAGTGGAAAGATGAAGAATCAAAGAATTGGTTTGGAAAAAGGAAAAGGTGAGTAAGAGCTCTCTTTTGACCTATATATTGTGATTATTGGTTAAGTTTTAAGAATTGTGGTTTTTGCCCTGATTTTGGAGGAATTATGAAATGGATGAATTGCCTTATGTATTGTGGTGCAATTAGTGTTTTGTTGTGTTATATGGTCATTGGGATTGATTTGAAACCTTGAATAGAAAGGTTGGCCATTTAGTGGTTTTTGTGTTGCAATGTGCTCAAGAACGTAATACAAGTAAATGTGATATGAATTTGGTTGATTTGGTGTTTCTAATGGGTTCCTTGTGAAAATATGTGTGGGAATGATGTTTAATGTGAAAATGGGACCATTGGAAGCATTGGTGCAAAATCTGGAATTTTGTCCTGTGTGAATTCTATTCTGGGCAGTCTGTTTGTATTGACATTTTGAATGACACAATGGTGTCTAAAAATTATGAAACTTTCCAGTCTTAAATTTCTCATTCCAAGCTTCAACATGGACATATAATTTGTGTCATTTCATTTTGTGAACTAAGAGTTATGGTTGTCCAAAGTTTGGGATTAAAACTGGAATTTGTTTTGGAGCAGTGTTGGATTTTGAGCAATTCTGTATTTGTGCCTTGATTTTTGGTAATGGTCCATATTTTTCTAGTAAATAGGACTTAAATACCTTTCATTTGGCTTTGGAATCACCTCAATTCAATTTTTCTGAAATTAGTTATGATTTTTGGAAGTTCAGCCAAGAAACAGGATTTTCTTAGCCGTGGCCAGAGGTTATGTACAGTGGCCCAGATGTTTTTGACCTATTTTTGGCAGCGGCCAACCATTAAAAATCAGCATTTTGCACTTCAAAAAGGCGCTTTTGGTATAGTCTTTCCCAACCCTTTAGGCGTGTGTTTAGGCTTTGAGTAGCCACCTAAAGGTTGTGAATGATAACCAACTTGAAGTGTTATTGAAGTAAATATTTCGAATAGAGAATAACCTTATGTCCTTGCTTTAGTTATAAGGTTTGTTGTCACTCTGATCGTGTGTAGCCGGTGTTAGAGCACACGTGGAAAGAACAAGTGTAGGAAACTTACCTCTCCTGCATGTATTTGATATTTGTGTTCGTGTTTTGATGCATGTTATTGCTTTGCATGATTATGTGTAACATATATGAATATTTGAAGCTATGTTTCTGTCTATGCTATGACTATAAGTATGTTGTTTGAAGCATTGAGCTTGCAGATATGTCATTGTGTGAGCATGAGTTATGTAATGCAAGCATGTCATGCATTAAACACATATCTTACATGCATATTGGTATTGTTTTCCTACTGAGATTCTCTCAAATCTCACCCTCCCCTACCAACATTTTCGACAGGGTAGGTGAATCAAGGATGAAGCAAGCAACATAGGGCAGTGAAGACTCCTTTGGGATGTAGATTTGGTAGTTGGTTATCAATATGGGTTGGGATAACTGTCTATTTTATTGTGGATGTATATTCAGATATGTATTTGGATATTTGGATGTGTATATGTTCGAATAAGTAATTGGTTATGTATTCGAGATAGATTTGTGTAATCCCTATTTAGGAAATTGTAATGGGTGAATGTCCTGTACACCTTTGATTAATGAATAGAACCCAGGGTTAGCTAGGAATTATATGGTGTACTCTAATATATAAATGTGATTAGCTACGCTATGTGTAATTATATTCGAATTGTGAATATGAGACCGGATTGTTTGGATTTCAAAAAGTATTTGTGAAAACGCTATTAAGAAGATGGGATTGTAAATGAGTTTTGATTATTATTGGTTTCTATTTTACTTTAATCGCGTATTTTGGATATAATTATGGAAGGGGGTTACATCAATTTCTCATAGCTTCTCTGTGAGTTTTACTATGGGTCCGTTTGGTATGAAGGAATTGGGAGTGGTGGAAATGGAATTGGGAGACAATTCCATGAAGAGGCTTGTTTGGTTCAAAGAAATTGGGCACAATTCCAATTCCATGTGGAACCCAAAAAGCCTCAATTCCATAAAAAAAGCCAAGATTTGTAATTCCAAGTCCCCATTTCTACTATTAACCTTGTGCAGATTTACCGGACTCCTTACTCACGCACTCACCGATGACCTCTGTTACTCACTAGCGATGATGGCAACTTCTCCCTCACCGACGACTACAGCTCTCCCCCCTCCACCGGCGATGATAGCGATGGCGGCATCCTTTAGCACCGGCGATGAAAATGATGCAACAAATCTCCCTCACCAGATCAAATGAAGATGATAACGACAGTTCTCACTCGCCAGCCAAGACAGCAACGGTAGCTCTCCCCCTCCTCTTGGTCAAATCCTCATCTTTGTCTATCCTCCTCTCCCCCGATGACTAGGTGGACGATGATAGCGGTGGCGATGGTGACCTGCTCCATCAACCTCCTTCTGCGACGACGACGACAGCGATTTGGGCAGGAGTTGGCGACGTCAGTGGGGGAGGCAACGAGATCTGTCGAAGGAATCGGATTGTTTTTTTGGTAGTAGATGGGTGATGGGTTTACTAATTGAGGGTGTTTTAGTATTTTTATGTAAAAATAAGATCTCATTTCCAAGTCATACCAAACACACTTTTAAACCCAATTTCCATATCCATTTCCATCAAAATCAATTCCAGTGTACCAAACGGGCCCTGTATCTTCCAAGATTTAGTGGGTTCTTGGCACCTCAGTACACAGTAATTTACTTCATTGGATACTCGCTCCTCCTTACACGTAATCAAATCCTGAACTCAAGGTTCCACAACCTGAAGTTGTGTCAATAATAGATATTGATTTATAATGAAAATCTCTCTCACAGAGCAAATATATAATTATTGAAGTACAAAGAGTGAATTTATGAAAAAAAGAGCACTAAGAATATGTTGATCAATGTATGTTCTTGTATTCTCAATTGTTGTGTTCTATTCTTCGTTGAATGTTCCCATATTTATAGTTGAATTTGTAATAGCCATTGGAACCATTTCAACATATCTGTTAGAATCGTACAGCTTCATTTGACCGCTCTTCAAATTTGAAAACTAGTCATTTATGGTAGGTAAGTGTTTTATACGTTGCGAACGATATGTTTGACTTTTCTATCAACGCATGATCTCTTCATTTTTTCTCTATAAATACACTTAGGAAACTAATACAATAAAATATTAATCATATGGATAACCAATCAATGAACAACAGATTAAGATTATACTCTCTGTACTACATTACTCGAGTGGCTACTCAAGTGATCATGATCCATTACTCTAGTGCCTTATTGAAAAACTTGGCAGAGTTAAGTCAATTAGTTCTTACTTAATCACTAAAGTGGTTACTCGAGTGATCATTATCTATCACTCGAGTGGCTACTCAAGTGATCCATTAAAAAACTAGGCAGAGAGTTATGTCAAGGACTTCTGACCTGATCACTAAAGTAACTACTATTGTAATTTAGAGGCATCACTCGAGTAACTACTCCAATGATCCTTTCAAAATATTAGCAGAGATTTTACTATCTCAAAACTTACCTAGTCACTCGAGGGGTCCCTCGAGTAATCACTTGTCATTACTTGAGTAGCTACTCAAGTAACACCATTAAAACTTGGCAGAAACTTCTTTGGATGATTTTTATACAAATCACTTAAGTGGTTACTCGAGTGATCCCTTTGGGAATTTGCTAGTAAAGATTTCTTCTCTTCAACAACTATTTGTTCTTCTTCATTACTCGAGTGATGGCTTTCCCTACTACCAAGAACTTAGTTAATCTAATAACCCAATTTAGGATTAAGGGCTAATGACTCTAATCTTGATTGTAATTAGTGTAATTAAACACTTTTAGAGAAATGTGATGTAAATTTGATATAAGTGTATTTGGAGATTAAGGATCAATAGTTGAGACTTATTAACCATGGGTCAGAATCCTATACTTTGCACTTGTGTTAGCTCATGGAGGGAGTGAATAAAATGTTGACATGTGGCATTGTGTGGACTATGGGATGAGACAAAAAGACAAAAAGACAAAAACTCGCTTTTCTGTCTCTTCTCTCTCCTATTCGATTGTATACTTTGGGGAAGGGAAAGATTACACTTCATCATCATCATCTCCTTATCTCACTATTTCTCTCTCTTTCTCCCATGTCTGGCGACCTTGAAGGTGGAAAGAGGAAGGAAAAGCTTTGATTTTGGGTAAGTAATTATCTTCCTAAGCTCAAATCCTCTTCACTAATTTTGTTCATAGTATTAAGAGCTTTGTTGTGATGATTTCAGAATCTTGTAAGGTGGTGATTTGGGTGTTGGACGAAATTGAAAGTTTGAAAATCAAGATTCTGACTTTGGCAAAATGAAGGGGTAAGCATTTGGTGCTTTTTGATATATATGTTATGATTTTTGGATAAGTTTGAGAAATTCTAGAAATTTGCCTTGGTTTATGCCTATTTTTGAATGTATGAATATCATAGTGGATGATGTTGGAATTAGTTTATTGTGAAGTTCTTTGAATATTAGATATGGTTTTGGAGTTTGGAATTAAGTTGAATGAAATTTGGGTGTTGTGTGTCATAGAGACCCAAGGGCATAGATTGTGGTTAAAATGGTATTTGGGTGTCTTGGAGCTAATTAATGGGTTCCCTATGTCATTTTGAGTGAGTATTGTAAAACCCCGAATTTTGAGACTCGAGGCTAGAGAATAAGCCTAAGATTAGTGGATTGCTAAGCCCTAGTTTAGCAAGATCCCAAATTGTGATTAAGGGTTAATGACTCCAAAAGTGGATGTGGTTAGTGATAAATAACCCTTTTGGAGAATATGATGTGATTTGGCACTCAAATATGATTCGTGTGTGTTGTGAGCAGTGCCGAAACCCTGTATTTGAGTTCAATTGTGGATTAACATCCAAATTGACTTAGAATAGAGGGAAGAATTGAATGGGGTATTGTGTTGGAAATGGTGTCATGGTGTGTTTTGATGTCATTGAAATTGGTTTCACTACTACAAAAGGCACTTTCAACAACCGTTTTTATGCACTTTAAACGACCGTTTTTAAGGGGATGTGTATGTGAGTGTCGTAGAAAGTTTTGAAATAGACGACCGTTTTAAAACGGTCGTTGTAAGAGAGTTACAACGACTGGTTTTTCAAAAACAGTCGTTGTATGTTGAGATACAACGACTGTTTTAGAAAACCAGTCGTTGTATGTCATCCCCGAGCAGCCATCTGGTACTTTTATCATAGGATACAACGACTGTTTTTATAAAAACAGTCGTTGTATCCCTCTTTTTTTAAAAAAAAAATTGTTGTTTGCTTTTCATCGGTTATATCTTTATAGGTCTTTGTCTACCAATTATATAAATCAAATTGAGTTCCATTGGCCCATAATAGATTCAACTATATATATACACATAATTAATCACCAAGATTCCCAGAAAGATTTCTTTTTAATTGTAGAGGAATAATCAAATTCATACATTAAACATATTATCATTAGCAACAACATATTCTCTATTAAATTGTGAAAGATAAAAGGAGGCAGGAGAACACGCTTTGAATAAGAAGGTAAAACAGAGAATACCTGAAAGGAAGAGGCGACAATATTTCGTAAGACAAGACGAGGGATATGGAGAGAATCACAAACAGATACAGTTTCATTCATAGATTAAATTGAGAAAAATAATACCTTTTGCTTGTAAAGATCATTGTTGAGAAGATCCCTAGTCATCTCCTCAAAGAAATTGACTCAAAAAACTAAAATTTCACGCCTTTAGCCGCACTCAAAAAACCAATGGAGGACGGCAAAGAGCAGAGAGCAAGGATGATGGTCGGAGAAGTCATCGGAGAGCAATGTGTGAGCAAGAGGCAAAGGGGAAGTCCGGGTCAGATAGGGAGGCTCGACACAATGTGAGCTCTTTATAGGATCGACGCTACACAATGTGAGTTGAACAAAGGCGAGAATGGTCTGATTTAGGGATTATATGGCAGAGTTTCAACGACTGGTTTTCAAAACCAGTCGTTGAATCTTTCCCACTTACAACGACTGGTTTTGAAAACGACTGGTTTTGAAAACCAGTCATTGAATCCCACTTACAACGACTGGTTTTCAAAACCAGTCGTTGAATCCCACTTACAACGACTGGTTTTCAAAACCAGTCATTGAATCCTTCTCCTATATTTACATCCATGCCACTGCGTTATTTTCTACTACTGTTTTTTCAAAACAGTCGTGAATTGGTGTCCTTGAATCATCTTTTTGTAGTAGTGTTTGGAACTTTGGAATGGAAATATTGCAATGTTAGGTTTTGAAATGTGAATTGTGTTGACATGTTGATATTGTTGTGAAAACATGTCAATGAGATGTGAATTTGATTGATTTGGTGTTTCCAATGGATTCCTTGTGAAAATTTATGTGGGAGTGATGTTTGGTATGAAATTGGAACCATTGGAAGCAAAGATGCAAAATCTGAAATTATGTCCAGTGAAACTCTATTCTGGGCAGTCTTCTCGTGTGGATGTTTTGACTAGGCAAATGATGTTAGAAAATTATGAAATGTTCCAGTCTTAAATTTCACATCCCAAGCTTCAAAATGGACATATAATTTGTGCCATTTCATTTTGGGAACTAGGAGATATGACTGTCCAAAGTTTGAGGTCGAAAATGGACTCTGTCTTGGGGCAGTGATGAAATTTGTGTAATTCTGGAATTTTCTGGTGATTTCTGGTAATGGCTCATATTTTTTCAATGAAAAGGACTTAAATACCTTTCATTTGGCTTTGGAATCACCTCATTTCGATTTTTCTAGAATTAGTTATGATTTTTCAAAGTTTGGGGAGAAAATCTGCCAGAAAATCCGAAAATGGGAATTATGACATCATCTCAATAAAAGATGACATCATCATGGAATTAAATATTATCTCATCTTCTTCAGCCCTCATTTTCTGTCGTGTTGAACCAGCTGAAACTAGTGAGAGAAAGTTGAGAGTTCTTAGAGAGAGAAAGAGGAGAAATCTCACAAGGTAAGCCGATTTCTCCGACGATCTAGCTCCTAACACGTATAACCTTGCTTCTAAGCTTCTCTTTCATGTTCTTTAAGGTGTTGGAAACTCAATTTTCATGGTTTAAAGGGGGCTAGGGTTCAGCCATATTGAGTAAAATCCAGAGGGAGCTTGAGGTAACTTCCAAAACTTCAATCTTTGATTGTTCTGGGTGTTGTGGTTGATTTAATCGGTGAAATTTCACCGGATTGTCTTTGTTTGTAAATTTGGAAAATGGGTTGGCCTAGATGTTATGCTGCCCAAATTGATACTAAATGGTAGTTATAACCCAATGTAATGGTCAATAAAGTGGTTAGGAGTAGAAAGGAACACGTTTACGGAGCCGAAACCGAAAAACCCCAATTTTTCCCGAAGTACATGTATATTTCGGCCAAGGCTATATAAATGGGTCTTAGAGTTGGATTTTCAATGATTTGATGATTCCATTGAGTTCAGGAGCAAAAATTAGGTGGGGTTACAGTTGGGCATTTTTTCAGAAAATGCCGAAAAAGCATAATTATGAAAACGCCCCTGAAACCCTTAAAGTAGGGCTGTCAAGGGTAATTTTGTAATTGACATTGAATTTGATAATTTCAAGTTTGGAAATGGGTTCCTTGGGCGAAAATATGTCAGAATAGCCCATGTCAAAATTTCAGAAAAAGTACAGTTGGATCGGGTACGGTAGGGCCGAGCGGGCCGGGTCCCCGGGGGTATTTTAGTAAATTTTCAATATAGCCTCATATAGCCCCCAGAAACACTATGGAAGTGTCTAAATAGTATATTTGACATTGTAGGATCGGATATGAAGCCCCGAGTTGCTGGCACGCAAATCGAGGAGAAAAGACTGGAGGTAGGGGACTTACCTTACTTGCATGTATTCGATATCTTTGCTTGTGTAGTGATGTATGTGATTGCTTTACTTGATTGTGTAGAGCATATTTGAATAAATGAAGCTCTGTTTCTATTTTCGCTGTGGCCATAGTCTTGTTGTATGAAACATTGAGCATGCAGAAATGTCATTATGGGGCATGCATCTAGATAAAGCTAACATGTCATACATATAGCATCTATCATGCATGCATTATGGTATCTGTTTCCTACTAAGATTCTCTCGAATCTCAGTCTCCCCTACCAATAATTTAGACAGGGCAAGTGGCTCGTGGAGGGAGCGGCTAGGACTCCTCCGATATGAGATTGTGTAATCCCCATTTGAAGAATTGTAATGGGCAATTGTACCCTGTGTATCTTTAGCGAAGGTATGTACCCGGGATTGCTGGGATGATTAAGTTGTGCACTCTGATATTTATATGAATGTGATTTATCTTCGTGCAGTAATTGTATTCGAAATGTGAATATGAGACCAAGTTTATAAATGATTTCCAAAAGTATTCGTGAAAACCCCGTCATGTGATGAGTCAGTAAATGTTATTTGATTATTATTGGTCTCTATTTCATTTTAATCACGTATTTCGGATCTAATTACGAAGGGGGTTACAAGTATGAGCTTGGTGTGGAGTTTGGGAACTATTGGGTGTTATTTTGACCAATCTGGGAAATTCTGTCAGTTGTTGCGATATGGCAATCTGATAGCCTCACTCGAGTAAGGGAGGAACTCACTCGAGTACTGCCGTGTATTTTCCCTTTTCTCTTTGTGTTTTGCCTGGGTTCTCATGAAGGGAGCTTGAGTGTACTTCCTTCACCCCGAGTGATGTTGGTGATCACTCGAGTGAGCATGGGATCACTCAAGTGATGGCATGTGTTCAAAAGTTAGGGTTGCTCTCGGGTTGTCACTCGCTGGTTAATGTTCAAGAGTATGTTCCAACACTCACAGTGAAACCTTCTCACCCGAGCATTAGGGGGTATGCTCGCGTGAGCTTTTCCCTTTGATGTTGCATGTGTTCTCGGGTTGTCACTCTTTGTGTTGCACTTTCGGGGACTCGAGTGGATTGGGAGTCATCACCTGAGTGCAAAGCCTTATGCTCGAGTGTTGTGAGCACTTTCTGGTCGAAGTAGCTGCTCACTATCAAACACTCACGAGTGAGAGCGTTCTTACTCGAGCACAAGTTTTTCATCACTCAAGTGAGGTCATCTTCAATCGAGTGGCCAGCCAAAAATCAATGTTTTGCCTTTCGAAAAAGGGGTCTTTAGGGTAGCTCTCCCAACCCTTTAGGCATATGTTTAGGCCTCTAATGGTTACCTAAAGAGTCATAAATGATAACTGACTTAAAGTATTATGGAAATAAGTATTTAGGAAAGAGATTAATAATTGTCCTTAAATTGGTATAGGACTTGATATCTGTAAGATGCGTGAGCCCACTGTGCCAAAGAACGTCATGAAAGATATAGGTAGTGACTTCTCTCTTATACTTTGTGTAAATGTATTGTATGTTTGCCCCTATCATGCATTGTGTGCTGCTGATTCTGCTTTGAGATGCATTGAGATACCTTGTGGAGCTTTGTGCTTTGTGATACGTTGTGCATTGAGATACTTTACGCTTTGTGATGCTGCTGCATAGTGATTACTACTAAGCGAGCATTGTGATTACAGCGAAAGCGGGCATAGTGCATTGTGATACAGCCATGAGTACTGTCATCTATGGCACGAGCCATAGATCATTGTGTTGTTGATGATGCTGGTGAACATGATGACATTACATGCTTTATGTTTATATATTGTATGAGTGGTTTATTACTACTGGGATTCTTTAGAATCTCACTCTT
The DNA here is from genome assembly GCA_963242795.1 of Inga leiocalycina. Classification (NCBI taxonomy): domain Eukaryota; kingdom Viridiplantae; phylum Streptophyta; class Magnoliopsida; order Fabales; family Fabaceae; genus Inga; species Inga leiocalycina. The sequence continues at coordinate 35,122,647 of OY725328.1, forward strand.
TCCAAATGAATAACATTTCAGATAGGGCGAGTGGCTCGAAAGGGAACCAGGCAATCAGGAGTGGTTAGGGCTAGTAGGGACATATGTATTTTTGGACCGTTGGTTATCTATTTTAGATTTTGAATTTTGGGATTACTTTGTATATAAGATGTAAATATGGATCTTTTGGTTATGTAATCCCTATTTTGGAAAACTTTAAACCCATTCTATATATACAAGTAACCCGGGGTTGCCGGGATTTTGGTTATACACTCTGATATTTATTATGTGATATAACTACACAAGTAATTGTATTCAAAAGTGAATGTGAGACCAGATGAATAATGTTTTTGAAATGATTTTCTAAACACCCCATCTCTTGGAGATGAGTGATTATAAATGTGATTTTATCTTATTTGTCTCTATTTCACTTAAATTTCATAATCCGGGTATAATTACCGTGAGGGGGTTACATTTACTTTGTTCAAATTTGTTTATAATCAAAACCTTTTATAGAATCAATCCATTCTTTGTTATCATCAAAACATGTAGATCTAACATGCAACTCTTGTCATAAGGAAAATGTGTGATCTTCCAGCTCCTTCACCCTTATACTCAAACCCTTGCTTCCATTAATGGATGCAGAAATGGCCACACTTCCCCTTAGGCTCTGGATGCCTCCTTCGTATACAAAGTTGATTTTTCGAGCAGCTAATGCAATTCCAAGTTCTTTTGCTACAGTTAGAAACTCTCCATCCTTGCTCGAATCAGTTTACCAAAAATACAAATAGATATAAATCTACATTTTTGTGTGATACCCTTTTTCTCTTCTTTTCTCTGAAACTATTTGTGTTTATAAGTGGAAGAGTGCATATTTACAAGTGGAAGAGTACATATTTATACTATTAAAACAACGATAACAAGATCAAGACATTTTTCAAAGAACTTTGAAAAATTTCTGACATAACTTTGAAAAATTTCTGACATAAATGACCGGTAGGCCGTTGCATGAAGAAATTAAACAAAGAGATTAAAGAAAGTCAAAAGTTACTAAGAAGATAAAATAAATTATTCAAAAGTTACTGAAAAGATAAGACAGATTGAACAAAAGCATGATTATATACAGTAGTTGTGATTTTAGCTCACATCTTCCCCTAGTTTTTTGTCTAGCAACGGCTTACATGCTTTCTATAAATTGAGGATTTGCTTCCCATCCAGTTTTCTTATAAACTGGCAAACAGGGTCTTTCAATGTCATATTCTCTAGACAGTAGCACTCTTTTTCTTTGTTGAAAATGTCTATTAAATCAAGAAGAATACAATGAACATCACTTCTCGTATGCATCTCAAGAGTTTGAATGATATCATCCAATGACTCCTTAGTCCATCCTCTATGAATTTAATTTTATCTTCTCAATTTATAGAAATCATTCCTTTACTCTTACAGCATTGATCACATGTCCACCTTGCACATTTATGGCATACATTCATTCTTTTAGCTCTTCTCTTTTTAGAGTAAGAACTTCTTTCCATTCCTGGCATAGGTTTAATAATTGGCTTATAAATCTCACCTACCAAATGTACATTAGCTTCAATGATCCAACATACATTCTCAGGAAGGCCCAAATGCTTGAATATCTTCATTCTTTCAAGTCGGCAGCTATAGATCTTCCTGAGTACATCTTTAGAAAGAGTAAGGAACCTATTCTTAAGCTTTATAAGAGATTTCTCCATATTAACTTGAAATGAAAATGATGACAACTAAAATTTCTAACACAGTGCAGTGTGTTTTCGTAAGTAAGAAAGAAAAATGAGCAAGGAAAAGAAGTTTTGGGTTACCTCCCAAAGAGTCGCCCTTCTTTAATGTCTTTAGCTAGACAAAAATCAAACCAATTGACCCTTTTTATTTATTATTAATTTTTTATTTTTTTTACAATAAGGAGGACTTCCCTGTTGGTTCCTCAAACGTGATGACAGTTTTCAAAATGTTGAGTGCACCGTCATTATACTCCTTTAAATGTTCTTGATTGTAACCACCAAAGCGGAATACATAGGAATGGAAATAGACCAAGCCCCTAACATTTTCCTACGCCCTAACCTACATAAAGCTTAGTCTAGCCTATTTAGTAAATAGACTAGGCTCATGCTCAGGCCTATTATCAAGCCTATTTAGATAAATAATCCTGGCCTATTTTCATAAGACCCAGCCTACAAGCTTACATGCCTGGCCTATTTAACTTTTTTAATTTATGCTATAATATGAGAATATATAATGTCATATAAATAATTGTATAAATTATTTATAAATTTACCAACTTAACCTTTATTCTAATTTTCACATTTCATCGTTATTACTCTCAACCCTTACTTTCGCATCAATCATTAACCCCCCATCTTTTCTCTTTGATCGCTCGAAATGGCAATTCTAACTCACTCCCTCTCCCTTGATTTGCGTTGTCTACTAAAACATTATAATTTATGAGTTTGTTTTAGTACCAAATGAAATATTATAGTCTTAGTAGGAGGAGTTTGTCTCAATTTATGTGGAACCAGTAAAAGAGATAAAATCTAATTTTACATGTTACTTGTTATGCTTGGTCAATTTTAAAAAATATATCTCATTAGTTAGCGGACATTAGTTTTATTTTCCTACTTGCTCGAACAATTGTTGTGAATAGAAATTCTTTTCTTTTCCTTACTAAGCCTTTATATCACAATGAGAATGAGTACTAAGTTTTTAAGACATAATGTAATATTTTAAATAAGCGTGAATGCGGTTATATATGAATTTAGATGCATATGTTTTAAAGGCTATTTAAAGGCTTATATTTTAAGTAGGCTTTTAAGTAGGCTTCAGGCCTTCTCAGGCATTTTGAAGGCCCAGGCTTAGGCCTAAGAAAAAGCCTATATACAGGCTTGGCCCAGGCTTAGGCTTTAAATTTCTGTTGCAGGCCCAGGCCTTATGCCAAAATCATTATTTATTTGTTAATTACACCTAAATTCATTAAATTAAGCTCAGATATCCTCCACAAAATCATCATATAAGGTAAAATAAATATGAAAATTTTTTACTTATCATCATATGAATCCAAACATCATCCAGAATTTCCACACCAGATAAACCTTGATCCCAATATAACATTTCCATATTGTGTAGGTACTTTGCATAATGGGCTATCCTGGTGTCCTCATCATAGTAAGCTTACAGATAATTGTCTCTGATATACTCCCACAGCTCCTGGTTTAATTTGGTAACAAATCATGTCTCACATTTACTATCTCAACTCTAAAGCTGGTGACAGAATGTGGGTCAGACTATGTTCTATTTGTCAATTGTTGCTTTGTGTCACCCACAAAAGAGCTGACCGGTTATGCTGGTCTTGGATAGGTCCATACACCGGCCTTGGCCGTACCCATTTCCTCGGTGTATGCATCATTAGTGCTCCAACTACTATATGGTAATATCATACTCGTTGACCTTCTGGTATCTTATGACTTTCCTATGTCTAATTCACCTATGGTGGTGACACACTCTATTGTTGCCTTCTCCCGTGCATATCTCGTGTCAACATATAATCAAAACCATATCAGCATACTATTCTGATATTGCCAGAGTCACTGCTCTAATACAAAAAATGTCAAACCTCTTAGCAATTCAACATTTATATCATAGTGACGTCACGCAGTTTAGTGGGCAAACAGAAATAGCTTAAATATTGATATAAAATACTTGATTACATTATAGGAGTATCCCATAAGATTTAAAATAAAATATTTTCAATATTCAAAATAACAAAAAATACTACAGATAACCAACGTTTATGCACAAACTGGACCAGAACCCTCAGTTGCCGGTATCTACATCTTTGCCCTTTGAGCTGGTCATTCCAGCTCAATAATTTAAATTTTTATGGAAAGGGGTGATATTCATACAAATCTTAGTAGTAACATACAATCAATCATATAAAATACAATAAATAAACATGTAATGCACCATATCATGTAACATAAATAAACAATGCAATATGTCTATGTGTTTGGTATTTAGGATCAAAATGACTATTTTGTCCCTACTAGCCAATGTGTTCACTGTTCAAGATCAAATGACTGTTTAACTCATAATTGTACTTTTCCAAAAATTATGACCCAAGCTGCTCCTAAATAATTTCTTGAGTAGAATCCATTTTTGACCTCTGTTTTGACAAATTCACACAAAAATGACCAAAATACCCTTGGCAGCCGCAAATTAGGGTTTTAGGGGCAAAATTGTCATTTCATATCCTAAAGTATTTATACTTCATATTTCACATGTTTCCAACACAGATTTTCATTTTAAACACAACGAAATCATCAAATCCATGAAATTCTAGCTCAAATTCCCATAATTGCCCCTAGCCAAAAATTACATAAATTTAGAGAAAATGGAATTTCATGATTCCAATTAACAAGACACCTTTTTACCTCTAATAACTTGTTTAATCACTTAAACACCTCTTGAATATGATTAATCAAAATTAGGGTAGCACCTCCCCTTAGAGTTCATGCATCCCGAATCATAAAATCAAGCCAATAATTCAACCACAACAACAATAACCACCTTGAATTCAATAAGAAAATCAAGGTTTATGAGTTTACCTTTTGATTCCTTCTTCTTTCCTTCAAACCCATGCCTCTTCCTCCTTCTTTCTCTTTATTTTCTTCTTCCTTTGCATGATTTCAAGAAGGATTTAAAGTTTAAAAGAGGTTTCCAAGAGATTAGAGACAAGAAGACATGAATTTTGAAACCAAACTTATCTTGTTTGCTTCTCGACTTCCTTGTCTCTTTCTTTGCTTCTTGTGTTCTTGAACTTGTTCTCTCTCTGTGCTTTATTTGGACAAAATTATGGCCTTTGGGAAGAGTTTAATAAGCTCTTCTAGAGTCATCTTCCACCTCCTCAATTATATATTATTTTATTAGAATTTTGCACATATTACTATTATTTTTTTCTTTTCTTTTTCCACTTGGTTTGAAAAGCTTCCACATGTCATCCTTGGTGTCAAAATATCATTTCCTCTTCCTCTTTTCTCTCTTGACCAAAATTGGCCTTTAATTTGTGGAAAAATCAAGAGCCTTCTTGATTAATCAACAATTGACCATTTTACCCTTTCATTTTTTCAAATTTTTATAAATAAATGTTGTCTTCCTTTTTCTTCTTTTTAGCCGAATTTTACACATAATATTAGGCCAAGGATGATGCTCTTCCATGGCCCATTTTAGGTTATTTTTGTAGCCCTTTAATGAGACAAAAATTAAACTTTTATGTCCCAACTTAACCAAACTTTATATAACCTCTATTTCAAATATTTTGTTATTGAAAGTGCACCAAAATTCACCATTTTATTCCATTTAATGTAACTAATGACAAGGAATTTTGGTGATTGAAAATTAGGATATTACATGTCTACAGATTTGTGTAATGACCCAATTTGAGATTAAGGGCTAATGACTTCGAAATTGATTGTAATTAGTGTAATTAAACAGTTTGGGAGAAATGTAATGTGAATTTGATATAAATGTACTTGGTGATAATTTATTAAGCATAGTGAAAATCAGGGGCAAAATGGTAAAATTGGAAATTTACTGACCAATTGGCCAGTTGCTAAAGAGGAAACTCATCGGTGATCAAAGATCAAGGGTTGAGATCTATTGGCTATGGGTCGGAATTGTGTGATATGCACCTATGTGAGCTCATAGAGGAAGTGAGAAAGATGTTGACAAGTGGCATTTTGTGGACCATAAGATCATGCCATAAGTCAAATACTCACTTTTCTCTCTCTTCTCTCTCCTATTCAGTTTGAGCTTCGGGAATTGGAAATATGTGCTTGCTTCATCATCATCTTCATTATCTCTAATCATCTCTCTCCTCATCCTCCATTTCCGGCGACCAAGGAAGAAAGAGAAGTAGAAAGGTGAGATTTTCATGCCTTTGTTGATCTAAAATGCTCTAGACCTCTTCTTTAATGTTGTGCACCTCATTGAGAGCTTCATCTCGACGATTTCAGAATTTTGAAAGGTGGTAGTTTGAGTGTTGGAGTAGATTTAAAAGTTGGAGAATCAAGGTTTTGGTTTTAGCACAGTGAATAGGTGAGCATTTAGATCATTTTGATATATTTATTGTGATTTTTGGTTAAGTATGATGAATTCTGGAATTTTCCCTGGTTTTATGCCAATTTTTAATGCATTGATTATATTATGAATGATGTTGGAACTGGTTTATTGTGGAGCTATTTGAGTGTTGGATATGGTTTTGAATTTTGGAAGTGAGTTGAATGAATTTGGGTATGGTGTGTGTTATAAAGACCCAAGAGTACGAATTGTTGGTAGGATGGGTTTTTGAGTGTTTTGGAGGTTACCAATGGGTTCCTTAAGGGATTTTAAGTGGGTATGAGCTTTTTATTAAGTTAGGGAGCTACTGGGATTAGTTTTGGCTAATTTGGAAATTTTTAACTTTTGCTACAATCACGCAATCTGATAAGCCTCACTCAAGTGAGGATGAGTCTCACTTTAGTGTTGTGCATATTTTTGCCCAAGTTCTTTCAATTCTTGTTGCACCTCCATGCCAAAACAGTGAGTTCACTTTTTGATTCTTAAGTGATACAAGCCATTACTCGAGTGAGCATGGGTTTACTCGAGTGCAAGTACAATGCCATATTAAGAGTTGCTCTCGGCTAAGCACTCGCGGGCCATTTGTCAAGAGCGTGTTCTGATACTCGCAAGTATAGTCTTCTCACCCAGTGCCAAGAGTTGTACTTGAGTGAGCTTCCTGCTCTAAAGTGTCTGTGCTCTCGGGCAAGCACTTCCTGTGTTGTGCCTTCGGGGACTCGAGTGAATATAGAGTCATAACTCGAGTGCAAAACCCCATACTCGAGTGTTGTGAGCACTTTCTAGTCATGGTTGTTGCTCACTGTCAAACACTCGCGAGTGAGAGCCATTCTCACTCGAGTACAAGTCTCCCACCACTCGAGTGAGCCAGCTAAAACTTAGTGTTGTGCTTCTGAAAAGATATATTCAGGGTAGTTTCTTCCAACCCTTTTAGCATGTGTTTAGGCCTCTAATGTTCATCCTAAAGAGTTTGAATGATAACCAACTTAGAGTATTATAGCAATAAGTATTTGGAAAAGAGATTGATCGGTTGTCCCTAATTTGGTTATAGAATTTGACATATGCCGTACTCATGAGCCCACTGTCCCAAGGAACGTCAGGAAAGAACAAGGTAGTGACATTTCATTTATACTTTATGTAAATGTATTGTATGCATGTTGTTATGCATTGTGTTGCTGCTGCTGCTTTGTGCTGCCTTGTGACGCCTTGTGGAGCTTTGTGATGCTTTGTGCCTTGTGATGCTGCTGCATAGTGTTTATAATGAAAGATGGCATAGTGTTTATAGTGAAAGCCGGCATTGAGAATCGGCAAAAGCTATCGTATTGTGATTACAGCCATGAGTGCTGTCGTTCATGGCATGAGCCATGAATTATTGAGATGCTGCTGAACATGATCATATATGATATGTGTTTATACATTGTATGAGTGATTTGTTACTTATGGGATTCTCTTGAATCTCATTATATGACTAATATTCCAGATAGGGCAAGTGGCTCAAAAGGGAAGCGGACAACCAAGAGCAGTTAGGATCTCTTAGAGACATTTATTTGGTTGTTGGTTATTTGTTTTGGATTTGGGATTACTGTATATATTTTGGGTTGTAAATAGTATTTTTGGATATGTAATACCCTATTTTGGGAAACTATACACCCATTTTATATATACATGTAACCTGGGGTATGCCGGGATTTTAGTTGTGCACTCTGATAATTATCAATGTGATTTGATTTCTCAAGTAATTATATTCGAAGCGTGAATGTGAGACCCGGTTGAATATATTTTGAACTATTTTTTGAACACCCCATCTTGAAGATGAGGGATTATAAATGTTGATTTTGTCTTATTGGTCTCTATTTCACTTTAATTTCATAAACCGAATGTTATTATGGTAAGGGGGTTACATTTTTGGTATCATAGTTATAGTTCCTGGCAAGGGTAGAGTTTGCTAAGATAGTTCTTATAGTTTGGCCTTAGTTGTAAAAGATCATTTGTGTATAAATATTGCATATACATATGTGTTCTGGTTATGTAAATATATGTATGATTTGTGGAATTATGTGTATGCCATAATTGTTGGATTAATGGGGTGAGTTATTTGTAGAATGAAAAGAACAACAAAAGGTCGCTCCTGAGTACAACAAGTAAATCCCGAGGTGGAGATGGCCAATGGTAATCCACCGGACCCGCTGCAAGAAATGATGGGGTTGATTCGGGATCAGCGAGACATGATTGCTGAGCTAAGAGAAGAGCACAGAGTTGAGAGAGCAAAGAACAATGAGGGCCGGGGTCAGTCCACTCAATAAGAGACCTAGGAGGAGACCCATAGAGAAGAAACTGCAGAAGGGTCGGCGCGACCACTTGAGTCACCTCCTCATGCTAGACTAAACCAAGAATCATATGGAGTTCCAACTAGAGAGGAAAGAGATCTTCAATTTTGGGTATCCAAATTTTGTAAACACCTGCCTCTGATATTTAAAGGGAGATTTGATCCTCTGCGACCGAAGATTGGCTGAACCATCTTGAGAAGATTTTTGAGGTCCTTGAGTGTCCTTCAGAAGTGAAAGCTCGACTAGTAGTGAATAAGCTGAGGGAGATGCAGATCGCTGGTGGTGAAATATTGCCTTGTCTTTACGGAGTAAAAATATACCACTGATCTGGGAGGTCTTCCAACAATATTTTAATGACAACTATTTTTCCAAGTCGGTAAGGCTTGAGAAGGAGAATGAGTTTCTGAACATCAAGTAAGGGGACACAGAGTCTTTCGATGAGTATCTGTCCCATTTCATCTGCTTGTCTCGGTATTCTTCCTACCTACAAAAGATGGATGACAAGGAGTTGAGCTCAGACATGCTAGTATGGGGTTTGAGGCGTGATATGAGGAAAAGATTAGCCACCCACCAGTTCACCAAGTTCAATAAGGCGGTTAAGGAATGTCAGATCACATAAAGCAATTTAAGAGAATTGCATCCGGCTAAGACTATTGTTGGCTGTAGTGATCCTAGTAGGGGCAGTGCTTCTCAGAAGTGGAAGGGCCCAGGATCATCTTTATATAAGGGCAGTGGTAAGAAGCCCTACCAGTACGGAAGTCATGATCTGTAGAAAGCTCTTACAGTATGGACATGTCCTCATTGTAACAAGCAACATCATGGCAAGACTTGTGATGGTCGGGTGATCTGTTTCAATTGTAAGCAAGTGGGGCATACATCTATTGAGTGCAGATAGCCATGACAAGAGAAAAGACTGAGGACTCAGGGCTAAGTATTTTCTATGACTCATGAGGAGGCCCGAAAATCCCCAAAGTTGATACAAGGTAAAGTCCTTCTTTTTGGTAATATGTTACAAGCATTGTTTGACTCGGGTGCAAGTCACTCTTTTATTACCTATGAATGTGTATAAGTTACCATTCAATCTAATTGTGTCAATGCCAATGGGTGTTAAGGATGTGACTACAGAAGGCTGCTTCAATTGTATTGTAACTGTTGAGGGTTATGAGTCTGTGGTATATTTGATTTGTTTACCACTCTACCAATTGGAAGTCATTCTAGGTTTTGATTTGTTGAGTGCAAATAACATGTTGTTAGATTTTGGGAACAAGAGGATAGTGTATCCTGTTTCTCAAAGCATTAATGACGGGAATGTCAGCCTAAATTTCCTTTCAACAGCTAAGGCTGAGAAATATTTGTAAAAGGGTTGGTAGGGATATATGGTTTTCTTTTCTGTGCAAGGAGAAACCAATGAGACTTTGAATAGTATACCTATGGTAAATGAATTCCCTAAGGAATTTTCTAATGACCTAAGAGGGTTGCCTCCTGAAAGGGAAGTTCAATTCCCCATAACCTATGATACCAAATGAAATGGCAGAATTAAAGAAACATATTGAAGAGTTACTTGAGAAAGGGTTTATTAGACCCAGTGTGTCACCTTGGGAAGCTCCAGTTTTGTTTGTTAAAAAGAAAGACTGGAGTCTTCGTTTGTGTTTGATTATCGAGAATTAAATAAGATTACTGTCAAGAACAAGTACCCTCTTCCTATAATCGATTACCTTTTAGATCAACAATCTGGGTCATGTGTATTTTCAAAGATTGATCTAAGGTCGGGATATCATCAGCTGCGTGTGAAAGCAGAGGATGTTCCAAAAACTGCTTTCAGAATGAGGTATGGGCATTATGAGTTTTTGGTCATACCATTTGGGCTAACCAATGTACCTGCAGTATTCGTGGATTATATGAATAGTATCTTTCGACAATATCTGGATTAGTTTATTGGGGTATTCATCGATGATCTTCTGATATACCAAAGAGTATGGAGGAGCATGAGCATCATTTGAGAATTGTGTTGAATACATTATGTGAGAAGCAGCTCTATGCCAAACTGAGTAAATGCAAGTTTTAGCTATTAGAAGTAAAATTCCTAGGCCATGTTATCCCGCGAGAAGGGGTCTCTATGGATCTCAGTAAAGTGAAAACAGTATTGGACTGGAAGAGGCCAGAAACTGTTGCAGAGGTACGCAGTTTTATAGGTCTTACTGTTTACTACCAGAGATTTATTCAAAATTTCTCTCGTATTGCCTTACTGATGACCAAGCTCACACGAAAGGATAAGCCATTTGTGTGGCATGAACATTGTGAAAATTGCTTTGTGGAGCTGAAAAAGAGATTGACTATGGCACCTGTGTTGATTATACCTGATCCTAGCTTGTCCTACATTGTGCATAATAATGCGAGTAAGCAGAGATTAGGGTGTGTCCTTATGCAGCAGGGACGTGTGGTGGCCTATGCCTCTCGACAGCTCAAACCTTATGAAATGAACTATCCCACTCATGATCTGGAGCCTGCGGCCATTGTGTTTGCTTTGAATATTTGGCAGCATTATTTGTGTGGGATGACGGTAGAACTGTACTGTGACCATAAGAGTCTTAAGTATCTGTATGACCAGAAAGAATTGAATATGAGACAACGTCGCTGGATGGAGTTGCTTAAGGACTACAACCTAGAACTCAAATATCATCCGAGTAAGGCAAATGTAGTCGCTGATGCTCTTAGTCGAAAGATGATGCTTGTGGTAGCTTTGATGATACAAGAGGGGAAGCTGATTGCTAATTTTCGTGATTTGAATATGTCAAACCAAATAATCTGTGCCAACTATATGGTTTCCTAAGGGGAAAGTGATTTGAGAGCTGAGATTGAAGATGCTTAAAGGCAAGATGGTTGGATACAACGTATCTGGCTAGAATCGAATGGGGAGAAGCTTAGGGCTATGATCTGTCTCCTAGTGGACTAGTCGTTATCAAAAGCGAATTTGTGCTCTACTTAAGGCAGAATTAAGATAGAAGATCTTATATGAGGCGCATAAGAGTCGGTACACTCTTTATCCTAGTATGACCAAGATGTATCATAATTTGATGTCCGTGTATTGGTGGCTGGGATTAAAAAGTGATGTAATGAAATATGTGGCATGGTGTCTCACATGCCATAAGGTAAAGATCGAGCACCAGAAACCACTAGGTCTACTACAAAGTCCTGAGATTCTGGAGTGGAAATAGGAAAGTGTGACCATGAATCTTGTTATAGGATTGCCCTGAGTCAAAAACTATGATGTGATCTGGGTAATTGTGATCGATTAACGAAATCGGCACACTTTTTACCGATCAATGCTAGAAGAGATTTATATTCAGGAGATTGTGAAACTCCATGGCATACCGAAGAATATCATTTCTGATCGTGATCCCTACTTCACCTCTAAATTCTAGAGGGTATTGCATGAGGCATTGGGTACTCAGTTGAGATTTAGTAAGGCTTATCATCCCCAAACATATGGACAGTCAAAGAGGACTATCAGACCCTAGAGGATATGTTTCGAGCATGTGTCCTCGATTTTAAAGGGAGTTGGGATCATTTTCTTTTACTTGCGGAGTTCGCCTACAACAATAGCTATCAGCGAGCATTCAGATGGCACTGTATGAAGCGTTGTATGGAAGAAAATGCCGATCACCATTATTCTGGAATGAATTTTCTGAGAGGAAACTGTATGGGCCGGATCTTGTTGACCAAACCTCAGTCAGATTCGAATCATTCGTAAGAGGCTTCTTGCAGTACAGAGTCACCAGAAAAGTTATACAGACAAAAGGAGAAGGTTTATAGAATTTGAGGTTGTGATCATGTGTTTCTGAGAGTGTCTCCAGTTACGGGCATCGAGAGAGCTATCAAGAGGAAGAAGCTGAGCCCAGGTATATAGGTCCTTTTGAGATCCTTGAAAGGATTGGGGCTGTTGCATACTGAGTAGCCTTACCCCCGAATTTGAATAGACTCTATGATGTATTTCACGTTTCCCAACTGAAGAAGTACCAACCGGATCCATCTCACATTGTTGAGTATGAGGAAGTGGAGTTACAAGATAACTTCATGTATGCGATGGAGCTAGAGCAGATTATTGACCGAGAAGAACGGCGGCTCAGACACCAAAGTATTCCTTATGTGAAAGTGATCTGGAGGGGAATAACCCTGAGAGAAGCAACTTGGGAAGCGGAAGACGATATCCAGAGTTTATAGCTCAAGTAGTTTGACAAATTTCGAGGGCCAAATTTATTTTACGGGGGGAGAATTGTAATAACCCAATTTGAGATTAAGGGCTGATGACTTCGAAATTGATTGTAATTAGTGTAATTAAACACTTTTGGAGAAAGGTGATGTGAATTTGATATAAATGTACTTGGTGATAATTTATTAAGCATAGTGAAAATCAGGGGCAAAATGGTAAAATTGGAAATTTACTGACCAATTGGCCAGTTGCCAAAAAGGAAACTCATTGGTGATCAAAGATCAAAGGTTGTGATCTATTGGCTATGGGTCGGAATGTGTGATATGCACCTATGTGAGCTCATAGAGGAAGTGAGAAAGATGTTGACAAGTGGCATTTTGTGGACCATAGGATCAAGCCATAAGTCAAACACTTACTTTTCTCTCTCTTCTCTCTCCTATTCGGTTTGAGCTTCGAGAAGGGGAAATATATGCTTGCTTCATCATCATCTTCATTATCTCTTATCATCTCACTCCTCATCCTCCATTTTCGGTGACCAAGGAAGAAAGAGAAGAAGAAAGGTGAGATTTTGATGCCTTTGTTGATTTCTAATGCTCTAGAACTCTTCTCTAATGTTGTGCACCTCATTGAGAGCTTCATCTTGATGATTTCAGAATTTTGAAAGGTGGTAGTTTGAGCATTGGAGCATATTTGAAAGTTGGAGAATCAAGGTTTTGGCTTTAGCAGAGTGAAGAGGTGAGGATTTAGATCATTTTGATATATTTATTGTGATTTTTGATTGAGTATGATGAATTCTGGAATTTTCCCTGGTTTTATGCCAATTTTTAATACATGTATTATATGATGAATGATGTTGGAACTAGTTTATTGTGGATTTATTTGAGTGTTCGATATGGTTTTGAATTTTGAAAGTGAGTTGAATGAATTTGGGTATGGTGTGTGTTATAGAGACCCAAGAGTATGAATTGTTGGTAGGATGGGTTTTGAGTGTTTTGGAGGTTACCAATGGGTTCCTTATGGGATTTTAAGTGGGTATGAGCTTTGTGTTTAGTTATGGAGCCATTAGGATCAGTTTTGGCAAATCTCAAAATTTCTATCTTTTCCTGCGATCTGGTAATCTGATAAACCTCACTCGAGTGTTGTGCATATTTCCGCCCAAGTTCTTTCAGTTCTTGTTGCACTTCGATGCCAAAAGAGTGAGTTCACTTTCTGATTCGCGAGTGATACAGGCCATTACTCGAGTTAGCATGGGTTCACTCGAGTACAAGTGTAATGCCATGTTATGAGTTGCTCTCGGCCAAGCACTCGCGGGCCATTTGTGAAGAGTATGTTCTGACACTCACAAGTGTAGTCTTCTCATATGAGTGCTAAGAGTTGTACTCGAGTGAGCTTCCTCCTCTAAAGTTGTCTATGCTCTCGGGCAAGCACTTCCTATGTTGCACCTTCGGGGACTAGAGTGAATATGGAGTGATCACTCGAGTGCAAACCCCATGCTATAGTGTTATGAGTACTTTTTGGTCATGGTTGTGCTCATTGTCAAACACTCACGAGTGAGAGCCACTCTCACTCGAGTACAAGCCTCCCACTACTCGAGTAAGGTCATCTTCACTCGAGTGATTATGTTGCGTTCGAACTTAACTGTTTAGTTTAAAGTTTAACTACTTTCATTTTCAAACAATTGATGTGATTATGTTGAGTTCTAACTTAACTGTTTAGTTTGAATTTTAACAACTTTTATTTTGAAACAACTTATGTGATCCTGTTGCTTTTGAACTTATCTGTTTAGTTGGAAGATTGATGTTGCTAATTATATCTATCAGTGCTGTATGGAAGTACTAAATGGGCCACTATGTTTGAAATTGACATTTCTTTGCTGCATGTACTGCCTCAACCATTTGTTCTTCCTGTTTACAAATTTTTATGCTGACAACTATCCCTCACGCAGCAATAATGTGCATTGACTTACTTATTCACACAACACATGCATGCTGCCTCACATCTTCACAGCTATAGCCATTGCTAGTACATGGAAGCAATTTTACATCTTTGTCAAACTTACAACAACATTGCTGCAACATCATTGTTCTCCTTGGTACAAAAACAAAATTACAAAAACATTTTTAGAAGTAATGACATCAACAAATGTCAAATAAATTTTCTAGATTATTAGTACAAGTTTTACTCCTCCCATTTCAATTTGAAGGTTAACATATGCAATTCATCATTTGCATATTTCTTCTATTCAATTGAATTCAATTCATAACCATAATTTTCACAGCTTGACCTATTGCTTAAGCATACCAGAATTTGAACATCTTTACTAAGGTTAGAACAACATTCCTACAATCACATTGTTCTACTTTGTATGGGGACAAAATAATTGAAAATTTTTTAGAAGTAATGACATCAGGAAATGGAAAATTACTTTTTGAATTGTTTGCTAGTGGTGTTGCTAGTCATTTTTCAATTTGAAGGCCAACATATTTAATTCTGCATTTCCACATTTCTTCCATTCAATCCCACTCAACACATCACATTGTTACAACTTTAGCCATTGCTTACACATCCAACAATTTTTTCATCTTTACCAAGTTTACAAGAACATTGCCAGATTCACATTGTTCTCCGTAATAGAAAAACAAAATTTAAAAAAACAACAACTCTTGTTTAGGTCACATTTTCATCTACCACCATTGTCAATAGTGTCATTTTTCTCCATAATCATCCTCTCCTCTACTCTCCCCAGGCAAAGCATACGCTTTCAACCCACACCCTGGCAACCGCTCCTTCATCCTCCACTCTAAATTCATTAGATCTGCTGCCAACCACGCTGTTTTAGCCAAGTTATGCTCTGCTTTTGTCCTCTCCATTAACAATTTGACTAGGGTGTGCTGGATCCATAACTTCTGCCATCTACGCCTTCATTATCATCTCCACCTCCTGTCCTCTCGTCATCGTCATAAATCCCATCCACAGCACCTTTGATTTCCCTTCTTTCCCTAATACACACACACACTTTGGCGGGCCTCTATTTGTCTTTGATGTTTGTTATTTCGCCACTTTTTGCAGCTTATTTTATTACTTTATGCCAAGGATATTATGGGCTTTTACCCACTGCTTCCCACTTAACCCAATTCTTTTTCTTGCAACCAAACACTTTATTTTCCCTCAACATATATTCCGTTCCCATGTCTACCAAATAGCTCACTCTTCTAAGTTCCCTCTCAATCTTCCTTCCTTTATGTTCCCTCCTAAAATGTTCCTTATACCAAACAGGCCCTAAAGGTTCAAAAGCTATTGGAAAGTCTATTATCGGTCAGGTACGAATGTATGGCAAGTTGACGAATATAAGTATTGAACAAACAATTACACACACACACATATCTTTAACTATGTATTAATTATCTTGAAAAAGAGAGAGTTAATCTAGAAAAGACTTGTCTTAATCAAGAAAAGAGAGTTTACAACTTGTTGGAAGCTTCTTTAGGATCAAACATTGGAAAGTAGCAAAATGTTGAGTACAAAAAGTAAAGCTCACAGCACACAATCAATATGAATTAGTCAAAAAAAAAACTATCATGTCAATAAGTCAAAACATATATCATAGCAAGAAGGATCATATTTGTCTTTCTTTATCTCCTTCTCACACCGCTCATCACTTAAGCATCCTTAGTTTTTGTTTATTTTACTATCTTGAATAGGTAAAAGCTTTTTTTTCATATGCACACACCATAAGCTTAAATCTTTTTCCTTGGTTAGATTTCTTTTATCTTTTTATTTATGATTATTCTAATTCATATTTGCACTTTGTTTTTTTTACATGTGTCTTCTTTAGAGAATTCTTGTTCTATTTCACGATCCAACTCCAAGCCCTAATTCAAAAGCCATTTTCTAAATGGTTTAAAATGGCTCAATCACATAAACAATCCAATCATATGGAACAAGCCATTTAGCACACCAATCAATGGTTGGACAAGCTTGATTGTCCAATCCGGTTCAGCCTTCAAATCAGTGTTGTTAATTTCAAGACTCTTTCAAGATTTTATTGTTTTGATGAAGATAATTTGTTTAAGTCATGTTTGATTGTCATTTCTTTGACATGTAAAGGTGATTACTTTCCTTTTCACTAAATTTATAGAAAAAATTGTTTTCAATCTTTTATGTTTTATATTTAGCCTATGTAATACCCCAAAATGTACTCAAGGGTTAAATGTACATAGTAGATAGTTGGATCAATGACAAAATTACCCTTAAAAATTTTGTTATGACTTTAGTTCCGATTAACTTAAGATAACTACTTAGTCTTTTAGCCTAAAGTCAAAAATGACCAAAGGCCAAATTTGAACATAAGAAGAAGGGGAAATGGCATATGGAAGAGAAAGAAAGGAAACAAATAAAGAGTTAACGGCAAACTAAATAATGTTGCCATAATTAAGGGCTAAAGGGACATTTACCCTTGGATCTTGAGGATAAAGTTGGAAAACAAATTGGAGGGCTAGCATTTGCTTTTCAAAAGTAAGGAGTAATTATGAGAAATGAAAAGCAAGAAAGGAAAATAATTTACTTAGTCCATATTAATTTAAGAGGGGTTAATTATAGCCAAGTAAATGAAGTTGAAAAGTCAATTTTCTCAAGCTACTTGACAATTTAATATTATTGTTTGAGGAGGTGGGACTTATGATATTTTGAGAGATTATTTACTCCTTCTTTGGCCAACATTTCATCCAACATAAGGCAAGAGAGAGAAAATGAATATATGAACACAAATGGTGACCTTAAGAAGCCATTAAAGTCAAGTGGAACAGATAAGAAGAAAAGTAAAAAAATTGTAGGCAAATAACTACAATTAAAATCAATATTGAAGGAGGCAATTAGTCAACATATTTTCCTCCATGTTGGCAGTGAAATTTCATCCATGTAGAAGAGGAAAAAAGGAAGAGAAAGTCAATATATTTACCATAAGAATTTACCACCATGATAACTTACTTGACTTGCACAAGAAGAGTGATTTATGGCCACAATTTTTGCTTTCTCTTTGGCAAACTTTCAGCCCAGTAATTAAGGGCAAGAGAAGAGGAAAAATCTGACCCATTCCACTCTCTCCCACTTGAATATTTCAGCCAACAAATAAGGAATAAGAGAAAAAGAAATACAACAAGCAAAGGTAACTTTCTAGCTTGATTTTCTACAATCAAATCACTTTTTTGGCTCAATAGCTCTTCATGAACCTTGTTCCCCTTGATGAGAGCTTCAATTCTATGGCTTTAGAATTTCAAGGGAAGGTTTTTTGAGTCATCTAGCAAGATCCAAAGTTGTAGAATCAAAGAAAGAACCTAAGGAGGAGCAAGAGGTGAGTATTAACTTCAATTCAAATTATGGGTTGTGTAGGTTGAAAGAGTATTTTGACATATGTAATTCTACCCTAAATTAGTCCAAGCTAGGGTTTTAAAGAGTCATAGTGACTTGATTATGTTCATGGTGTTTTTATGATGCTTAGAGGACATATGAAGCTAATTAGGGGCTTAAATTTTAAGTATGGTAATTGTTGGAATTTTTTGTTGAAATTCTGCCTAAAATAGGACATGGGGAATAAGTAATATTGTGTTCATTTTGATGTTACCATTGTGTTCTACATGAAAAATTCTGTGGGTATAGCCCTGAGTTGTGAATTTCGGGTCATTGTACTCAATGCAAAAATGGATTTTCTGTCGAACAGGATTCTAGTGAGGTACCCTAATTGTGTGGTGTTTTTGGATAAACAAATGATGGTCAATGAAGGTGAAACTTTCCCAAATAAAATTAGACATATCAACCTTTAATTTGATAGGTTATTTACATCATTTTGATTTGTACATTGGGAGTTATGAATTTTTCAATTTAGGTCATGAAAACTAGGTTGAATTCTAGCAATGTGCAATAAATGACAAATCTGGGAATATTGTGCATCCAATTGGTAGTGGTTGATATTTTTTCTTGAAAATAGACTAAATAAGAGTCCCATAGCCTTTAGAATCTTTGCAATTCAATTTTTGCACATAAAGATATGATTTTTCAAAGTTGATGAAAAATTCTGGCAAGTTCTGTCACTTGTGCGAAAATTGAAGATGTAATGGCATAGTGTAATATTATTGAATTATGAGATTAGAAATTCATTTTTTAGGTTATTGACCACTCTAACTCCTTAGTTGACTTGATTAAATGTCCCTGATGATAACCAACTTGAGTGATTGAATTAAAGAAGAATTAGATTAAATAATAACCTGTCATCGGTCATTCTAATTATAGGATTCAATATCTGCCCTGAGCATAAGAAATCTGTGCAAGTACAAGACCAAAAAGAACAAGGTAGTGACTCTTTCTCTTATATCATGTATAATACTTGCATGTTTGTTCTTATCATTGAATTGTGATGAACGTGAATGCTGCTGTGATGCCGTTGTGAAATTGTGATAAACATGAATGTTGTTGTTGCCTATGCCAAAAGTCCCAGTAGAATATACAGGTGAGGGTAGTCCAGCCAAATGACCTAGTAGAATGTATGAGTGAGGTCGTTACATGTTTATGCCATTGTGAACACAGCTAAAGCTATCATAATGCCATGGAAGTGAATACGGCGAAAGCTGTCGTTATGCCGTGGAAGTGAATACAAAAAAAGGTATTGTTGTTTATGCCATTGTGAATAGAGTGAAAGCTGTCATTTTATGATTAAATTCATGCATCAATATAGTAGCTGAATACAACAAAAGTTGTTGTGACAATTATCACACATCAAAGGGGAAGCTGCTGAGGTTGCAGTTGTAAATTACCACTGAGAATATTATTGTGTTATTATTTTGAGAAAATTGCTTACATACTTTGTTTATTATAAATCGTACTTTGTTGATTACATACTTTGAGAAAATTGCCATATGATTGAAAGTGTTGCTACTAAGATTCCTATAAATCGTACTCTTTCCACTACTAACCTACAGCTAGGGTAGGTGGATCAAAAGAGAGGCAGGTATACAACGGCGACTAGAGTTCGTGCCTAGGAGATTTGTTTTATGTTAGTTATCAAATGTTAGGATGATTGTATGTGTAAATGTAGACCGATGTAGTAGCTTTGTGCAATTGTCTGTAATCCCCATTTGAAAATGGGCAAATATGCCCTGTAGGCTCTTATAGTTAAAGGTTGAATCCTGAGTGGCATCGGGAATTTCATTGAGTACTCTGATATGAATGAATCGAACGGTACCGAGCAGGCCAAATAGTTTTGCAATGTGGGCATGAGACTTGGTTAAAATAGACTGTGAAAAGTTTTGAAAAAACCCTCTTTACCACAAGCCCAAGTCTTGTCTTGACATTGGGATTGCGAATGAGTTTTAAATTTTTTCGTTGGTCTCTTGTTTGCTTTATGACACATTTTTGAATCATATTTATTGGCTATGAAGGTAATGGGTTACATTTATAGTATCAGAGCCAGGTTCAGATCTTGGGACCTGTAAGTTATGAGCCCACCATGCTTCCGTTGCGCCACTCTGATTAAATGTAACCCCTTACCTTCACAGCCGATAATAAGGTTTGAAAATGCATCATAAAGCATGTGAGAGACCAAAGAACAAATTTAAAACTCATTCACAATCCCAACTTCATGATAAGACTTGGGTCAGTGGTAAAGAGGGTTTTTACAAAACTTTTGACAATCTATTTTAATCAGGTCTCATGCACACATTTCAAAACTATTTGGCCTGCTCAGTACCATTCCATTCATTCATATCAGAGTACTCAATGAAATTCTTGACCCACTCGGGATTCAACCTTTAACTATAAGAGCATACAAGGTATATTTGCCCATTTTCAAATGGGGATTACAGACAATTACACAAATCTACTACATCAGTCTACATTTACATATACAATCATCCCAACATTTGATAACTAACACAAAACAAATCTTCTAGCCACGAACTCTAGCCGCCGTTGTATACCTGCCTCTCCTTTAATCCACCTGCCATAGCTGTAGGTTAGTAGTGGAAAGAGTAAGATTCATAGGAATCTCAGTATCAACACTTTCAATCATATGATATATAATAAATAAAGCATGTAAACAATAATCTCAAAATGATAACACAATAATATTCTTAGTGGCAATTTACAACAGCAGCCTCAGCAAATGAGTATTATAGAAAATTACATAAATATACTACATCGGTTTACATTTACACTTACAATCATTCCAATATTTGATAACTAACCAAAACAAATCTCCTAGGCACAAACTTTAGCCGCCGTTGTATACCTGCCTCTCTTTTAATCTGCCTGCCTTAACTGTAGGTTAGTAGTAGAAAGAATGAGATTCATAGGAATCTTAGTAGCAATACTTTCAATCATATGATATATAATAAACAAAGCATGTAAGAAATTATCTCAAAATGATAACACAATAATATTCTCTATGGCAATTTACAACAACAACCTCAGCAGCTTCCACATTGATGTGTGATGATTGTCACAACAGCTTTCATTGTATTCAGCTACCATATTAATGCATGACTTTCATCACAAAATGACAGCTTTCACTGTATTCACAACGGCATAAACAATAGCTTTCACCGTATTCACTTTCACAGTAATACAACTACTTTAGCTATGTTCACAATGGCATAAACATGTAATGACCTCACTTGTACATTCTACTGGGACTTTTGGCATAAGCAACAATAGCATTCACGTTCATCACAATCTCACAATGGCATCACAACAGCATTCATGTTCATCACAATTCAATGATAAGCATAAACATGCAAGTATTATACATGATATAAGAGAAAGAGATTGTTCTTTTTGGTCTTGTTCTTGTACAGATTTCTTACTCTCAGGGTAGATATCTAATCCTATAATTACAATTATCGACAACAAGTTATTACTTAATCTAATTCTTTCTTAATTCAAACACTCAAGTTGGTTATCAATAGGGACATTTAATCAAGTCAACTAAGGATTTAGAGTGGTCAATAGCCTAAAAGATGAATTTCTAATCTCAAAGTTCAACAATATTACACTATACCATTACATCTTCAATTTTCATACAATTTTTCATCAACTTTGAAAAATCATATCTTTATATACAAAAATCAAATTGCAGTGATTCTAAAGGCTATGCGACTCTTATTTAGTCTATTTTCATTAAAAAAATCACCCACTACCAGTTGGATGCACAATATTCCCATATTTACATTTATTGCACATTGCCAGAATTCAACCATGTTTTCACTATCTAAATTCAAAAATTCATAACTCCCAATGTACAAATCAAAATGACATAAATACCTATCAAATTAAAGCTTAATATGTCTAATTTTATTTTGGAAAGTTTTACCTTCATTGACCATCATTTGCTTATCAAAAAACATCACACAATCAGGGTACCTCGCTGGAATCTTGTTTGGCAGAAAATCCAGTTTTGCATTTTGAGTATAATAACCCAAAATTCACAACCCGGGGCAATACCCACATAATGTTTTGTGTAGAGCACAATGGTAACATCAAAATAAACAACTTATTACTCATTCCTCATGTCCTATTTTGGGCAGAAATTCAACAAAAATTCCAACAATTACCATACTTCCAATTTAAGCCCCTAACTAACTTCATATGTGCTCTAAGCATCATAAAAACACCATGAACATATTCAAGTAACCATGAATCTTGAAAACCCTAGCTTGGACTAAATTACGGAAGAATTACATATGTCAAAATACTCTTTCATCCTACACAACCCATAACTTGAATTGAAGCTAATACATACCTCTTGCTCCTCCTTAGGTTCTTTCTTTGATTCTACAACTTTGGGTCTTGCTATATAACTCAAAACACCTCCCCTTGAAATTTTGAAACCATAGAATTGAAGCTCTCATCAAGGGGAACAAGGTTCATGAAGAGCGTTTGAGCCAAAGAAGTGATTTGATAGGAGAAAATCAAGCTAGAAAGTTACCTTTGCTTCTTGTCTTTCTTTTTCTCTTTTTCCTTGTTTGTTGGCCGAAATATTCAAGTGAGAAAGAGAGTGGAATGACCCAGATTTTTCCTCTTCTCTTGCCCTTAATTACTTGGCCATAAGTTTGTTAAAGAGAAAGCAAAAATTGTGGCCATAAATCATTCTTCTTGCACAAGTCAAGTAAGTTACCATGGTGGTAAATTCTTATGGTAAATATATTGACTTTCTTTTCCTTCTTTCCTCTTCTACATGGACAGAATTTAGCTACCAACATGGAGGAAAATATGTTGACTAATTGCCTCCACCAATATTTATTTTAATTGTAGTTATTTGCCTACAATTTTTTTTGTTTTTCTTCTTATATTTTCCACTTGACTTTAATGGCTTCCCAAGGTCACCATTATTGTTCACATACTCATTTTCTCTCTCTTGCCTCATGTTGGGCGAAATGTTGGCAAAAGAAGGAATAAATAATCTATCAAAATATCATAAGTCCCACCTCCTCAAACAATAATATTAAATTGTCAAGTAGCATAAGAAAATTGACTTTTCAACTTCATTTACTTGGCTATAATTAATCCCTCTTGAAGTAATATGGACCAAGTAAATTATTTTCCTTTTTTGCTTTTCATTTCTCATAATTACTTCTTACTTTTGAAGAGCAAATCCTGGCCCTCCAATTTGTTTCTTAACTTTAACCTTAAGATCAAAGGGTAAATGTCCCTTTAGCCCTTAATTATGGCAACATTATTTAGATTGCCATTAACTCTTTATTTGTTTACTTTTTTTCTCTTCCATATGCCATTTCCCCTTCTTCTTATGTTCAGATTTGGCCTTTGGTCATTTTTTACTTTAGGCTAAAAGACTAAGTAGTTATCTTAAGTTAATCCGAACTAAAGTCAACAAAATTTATGAGGGTAATTTTGTCACTAATCCCACTATCTATTATGTACATTTAGCCCTTGAGTAGATATTGGGGTATTACAACCTACTTCAAATATTTATTGTTCTAAGTGAGAGGATGTTGAAGATAATCCCTTGCATAGACAAGGGGTGTAATAGGAACCAATAGCCGAGCTTTACTAGTTTATTTTAGGAAGAGATTATTTATGTTTTATATTTTTTCATGTGTCTACAAATTTGTGCATTTCTAATGCTTAATACATAATGGTTACAGCTAATAAAGTCCTCAACTCCTTGTGAGTCTTATTACTTTTCATCATTGGCCTCCTCCTTCCCTTTATCATGTTAACATCCCAATGAGCTCCTCTGCCATTGTCGCCGCCGCCACCACCTCCTCCTCCTCCTGAAATGGAGGCTCTGATACAAAGTTGGCAAGCCTTGACCGTGACATAAGGTGTCTTTGCAGCATATGCCAATACACTTAACAGGAATTTGAACCACATACTTCATTATAATAGTGATGTTGAACATGAATTGCAGCTAGACCCTTTATCTCCCCCCTCCATTGATAGGAATGAGAATAAGATTAGGAAAAGGAGGATGAAGAGTATAATGAGGAGGATGAGGATAGCAGTGGTAGTGATAACTGAACATCATCATACTATTTTCTTATTTGTCATCCTCATCCTCCTCTTTCTCATCCTTATCCTTATTCTCATCATCGGATCGAAGGGAGATAAAGTGTAAAAAAGACAACTTAATAATTCATGGTTATTAATTAAGAAACGTAAAGTATTCTTGCCAACAAACTTAATGGTTCTAACTTATTAAGAACTGTAAAGTATTCTTGCCAACATACTTAACGATAAGTATTCTTGCTAACATACTTAACGGTTCTAACTTAATAAATGTTAATTAAAAGTTTCAAAACATTTCCCCTTGCTGATTATGGTTGCCTCCTTGTTATCATCCAATGATTGTCATCATGAGAATAAACCATGTACCCTTTCATTATGCCCTAGTTGTTCAACTTCCAATGCGTACAATAATGGTTTTTCACGTCCCTTCTAGATTCGTATTATTTAAACTCCACATATTCATCTATTTTTCCTATGTTTTTGCATCATCGCCTTCTTTGTTCTCTAGCTCAATTGCTAAGATGAAATGCTATGTGTAACACCCTGCTTTTAAACACGTGATTATAACTCGATATTAGGTAATTAAATTAGATTAGAGACCGTCGTATGGTTTAAAACTCATTTAAACTTCATTCCTCTTCCAGTCTCAAGTTAAACTTATCGAATATAATCACCTGCGCAGTTTATATACATTTACGAATAACAGAGTGTATAACCAAACTCCCGGCAACCCCCGGGTTCACTACATACCTAGAATTCCAAATCCTGTTTAGGGATTACAACCAAGTATTTCAAACTATATACATCTCCAAAACATAATACAGTAATCCCTACCCAAAATGAATAAACCAACAAAACTATACTAATGTCCCTAAGAAACTCTAACCACTTCGGGTCACGCGCTTCTCCTTGGAGCCAGCCGCCCTGTCTGAAAGGTTAGTTTAAAGGAAAGAATGAGATTCTAAAGAATCCCAGTAGTAACTAAACATTTATACCACACATAAGTACATAGCATGTAAGTAAATCATCATACAGCAGCAACACATATCACACTCCAGCCTCCTCCCCTTTCTCCGCCGGGAAGGCACACTGCCTAACCCGAACCGTTGTTAGCTACTCAGGGACTATTGGCATGGCAGTGCATACATATAGCCTTATAGCACATAGCTATCCGGCTTCACAAACGGCTCGTCAGCCTCACAAATAGCCTTTCGGCTCATAACCGACCTTTCGGCCCACAATCAGCCTCTCGGCTTTCATGTCACATAATCACACCTCATCCTCATCCCCTTTCTCCGCCGGAAAGACACACAGTCGTTATCCGAACCGTTGTTAGCTACTCAGGGACTATTGGACTGACGGTGCTCACATATATCCACATAAGTCGCAGCATACGAACTTATCGCAAAGCAATGAAAATACACACATACGATGCATCACAAATGGTACGAAAGAAAAGTCACTACCTGATCCTTTCCTGATGTCTCTGGGCACAGTAGGCTCACGAGGATAGCAGATATCAAATCCTATAATCAAAATAGGGACATTTGGTTAATTTCCTTTTCCAAGTTCTTACTTCAATATAACTCTAAGTTGGTATTCATTTGGACTCTTTAGATGGCCATTAAATGCCTAATCATATGCCTAAAGGGTTAAGAGAAACTACCCCCAAAGACCCCTCTTTGAAAAGCTAATCATTGATTTTTGGGTCCTCTCACTCGAGCACAGAAGGCCGTGCTCGAGCATGACTCTCGCTCTCACTCGAGCACACATGCGAGTGACCTCCCGCGAGTGCTTGCCCGAGAGCAACCTCCTCTACAAATCCACACTCTCACTCGAGCACAAGAGGCTGTGCTCGAGCAGAGACCCCGAGCACACTCGAGCACCACAAGAGTGAGGCCTGCGAGTGACAACCCGAGAGCACCTCTCAACCTCTTCTTTCACCTTCACTCGAGCACAAACGCTTGTGCTCGAGCACTGACCCTCAGTGCTCGCGAGCACAAGGCAGCGAGTGCCTACCCGAGAGCACCCCAACTCCCAGGCAACAGACTCACTCGAGCACAACCCCAGTGCTCGCGAGTGATCCCTCAATGCTCGCGAGTGCCAGGCGCACTCTTGGCAATCACTCACGAGTGATATCCTGAGACACTCACCCGCAGCACCAAAAAGGCACCCTCACTCGAGCACAAACATGCTCACTCGAGCACGTTCATCCTGTGCTCGAGTGAGTTCTTCTCTCACTCGAGAATTCACACCAGATACCCATAACGCAGAAACTGACATGGTTTACCAGAATTCACCAAATGAATTCCAATGGTTCCCTAACTCATACCATTACTCATTCTCTCATATATCATCACAAGGAACCCATTGACAACCATAGACAACCCAAATTTCCACTCAACAACAAGATCTCATCTCTAAACCATAAATCCACCAAAACCACAACTTCACACATTTCCCTTATTCAACTTCAAATCAATTTCTAATCACTCCCAAGTGTCAAAACTGACCAAATGAACAGTGACACTCTCATCAAAGACTACCCTTCATTTAACATCATAATTAGGTCTAATTTCCAGATTTCTCATTGGTTAAGCAAACATCTTGACATATATATCAAAATGCATTACAAACCCACCTCTTCAACTTACTGATTTCAGAACTTGGATTCCTCCACTTTCAAAATCCCTCACTTTGCCACACACCACCGATCACAAGTCTGAAAACATGGAAGTAGAGCTCTTAACCTTTTGAACAATATCAATAAATAGTGTTTGAGCTTATAAGGTCATTTACCTATCTTAATTTCAGACTCTTCCTTTCTCTTTCTTGTCAAGCTCGCCGGAAATGGAGGAAAATGGAGAGAGAAATGAGTTGGTGAGATATGATCATTTGCTTCTCTTTTCCCCATGCATACCAACGAGTTGAAGGAAGAGAGAAGAGTGTTTGAAAACTTTGACTCATCCAATGGTCCAAAGCTTGCCACTTGGCATCATCTTACTCTTCCCACAATGCTTTCACCTAAGCTTGCTTGCATCAAATTCCACCCCTTGGTCTTTCAATCTCAACCATTGATCTTGATTACTAAGGGGTTTTTCTCATCATTAGCTAACCAGACAGTTGGTAAATTTACCGTTTTACCCCTGATTGGTTCTTGACTCATGAAATCATCACTAATCATCCTTATATCATAACACACAACATATACTCAAATATGCTTAATTAACATTAATTACATCCTGTGAAGCTACTAATCCTTGATTACAAATCAGGATATTACAATTCTCCCCCCGAAAATTTAATTTCGTCCTCGAAATTGTTACATTACTTGAGTCATAAACTCCGGATATCTTCTCTGCAGATCTTCCTCTGCTTCCCAAGTTGCCTCGCTCGGAGTCATTCCCTTCCAGACCACCATCACATATGGAATGCTTCGGTGTCTGAGCCGTCGCTCCTCCCGGTCAATGATCTGCTCTGGCTCCACCGCATATGTGAAGTTATCTTGAAGCTCAACATTCTCATACTCAACTATGTGGGATGGGTCTGGTTGGTACTTCTTCAGTTGGGAAACGTGAAACACATCATGAAGTCTGCTCAAACTTGGGGGTAGCGCTACTCGGTATGCGACAGGCCCAATCCTCTCAAGGATCTCAAAAGGACCTATATACCTCGGGCTTAGCTTCTTCCTCTTGATAGCTCGCCCAACGCCCGTAACTGGTGATACTCTCAAGAACACATGATCCCCAGCCTCAAACTCTAGAGGTCGTCTTCTCTTGTCAGCATAGCTTTTCTGTCGACTCTGCGCTGCAAGTAACCTCCTTCGAATAATCTGAATCTGTGCTGAGGTCTGATCAACCAAATCTGGTCCGTATAACTTCCTTTCGGATAGCTCGTTCCAACACAAAGGCGATTGACACCGTCTTCCATACAATGCTTCATACGGAGCCATCTGAATGCTCGCATGATAGCTATTGTTGTAGGCAAATTCCGCTAGTGGAAGAAAGCGATCCCAACTTCCTTTAAAGTCGAGAACACAGGCTCGCAACATGTCTTCCAGCGTCTGGATTGTCCTTTCTGACTGCCCATCCGTCTGTGGATGATAAGCCGTGCTAAATCTCAATTGAGTTCCCAAAGCTTTATGCAATGCTTTCCAGAACCTCGAAGTAAATCGTGGGTCTCGATCAGAAATGATATTCTTAGGAACACCATGGAGTTTCACGATCTCACGAACATAAATCTCTGCTAGTTTGTCAGGAGAATAACCAGCATTGATTGGTATGAAGTGCGCCGACTTCGTTAACCGATCCACAATTACCCAGATCGCATCGTAATTTCTGATCTTGGGCAATCCCGTCACAAGGTCCATAGTCACACTTTCCCATTTCCATTCGGGAATCTCAGGACTCTGGAGCAAACCAGGTGGTCTTTGGTGCTCGATCTTCACTTTCTGACAAGTGAGGCATCTCGCCACATACTTGGTCACATCACTCTTCAAACCCGGCCACCAATACACAGATTTCAGGTTATGGTACATCTTGGTCATACCAGGATGAAGAGTGTACTGGCTCTTATGCGCCTCATCTAGAATCTTTTGTCGCAACTCCGCCTTGAGTGGAACGCAGACTCTATTCTGATAGCGAACCAATCCTCTAGGCGACAAATCATAACCCGGGACTTCTCCCCGTTCAATCCGAATCAGATTTCGCTGTATCCAGTCATCTTGCCTCTGAGCTTCTTCAATCTCAGCTTTTAGATCACTTTCCTCCTGGGAAACAGTGTAATTGGCACAGATGATTTGGTTCGTCAAATTCAAATCACGAAAATCTTCAATCAATTTCTCCTCTCGTATCATCATAGCTGCAACGAGCACAGTCTTTCGACTCAGAGCATCAGCGACTACATTGTCTTTACCCGGATGATATTTGATTTCCAGGTCGTAGTCCTTAAGCAATTCCATCCAACGACGCTGTCTCATATTCAGTTCTTTCTGATCGTATAAATACTTGAGACTCTTGTGGTCGCAGTACAGTTCCACAGTCACACCATACAGGTAATGACGCCAGATTTTCAAAGCAAACACAATGGCCGCAAGCTCCAGATCATGAGTGGGATAATTCAATTCATGAGGTCTGAGCTGTCGAGAGGCGTAGGCCACCACACGTCCCTGCTGCATAAGGACACACCCTAATCCCTGCCCACTGGCATCAGAATACACAACATATGTCACACTGGGATCGGGCAAAATCAACACAGGTGCCGACGACAACCTCTCCTTCAGCTCCACAAAACAATTTTCGCATTTATCGTCCCACACAAACGGCTGATCCTTTCTCGTGAGCTTGGTCATCGGCAACGCAATACGAGAGAAATTCTGAATGAATCTCCGATAGTACCCGGCAAGACCCAGAAAACTGCGTACTTCTGCCACAGATTCTGGCCTCTTCCAATCTAGTACTGCTTCCACTTTACTGGGATCCACAGAGACCCCTTCTTGCGAGATAACATGGCCTAGGAATCTTACTTCCGATAGCCAAAATTCGCATTTACTCAACTTCGCGTATAGTTGCTTTCCACACAAAATATTCAATACAATTCTCAGATGATGCTCATGCTCTTCCTTGCTTTTGGAATATATCAGAATGTCATCGATAAACACCACAACAAACTGATCCAGATATTGCCGAAAGATACGGTTCATGTAATCCATGAAAACCGCAGGCGCATTGGTTAGCCCAAATGGCATTACCAAAAACTCATAATGACCATACCGGGTCCTGAAAGCAGTTTTCGGAATATCTTCCGCTTTTACTCGCAGCTGATGATACCCTGACCTTAGATCAATCTTTGAGAATACACACGATCCAGAGAGTTGATCCAACAAGTCATCGATCCGGGGAAGTGGGTACTTGTTCTTAATAGTAACCTTGTTCAATTCCCTGTAATCGATACACAACCGAAGGCTTCCATCTTTCTTCTTTACGAATAACACTGGAGCTCCCCAAGGCGATACACTGGGTCTAATGAATCCTTTCTCAAGCAAATCTTCTATTTGTTTCTTTAGTTCCGCCATCTCGTTTGGGGCCATACGATATGGGGCTTTCGAAATAGAACCAGCTCCAGGTACAATGTCAATCGGGAACTGAACTTCCCTCTCAGGAGGCAATCCGCTAAGGTCATCCGGAAACACCTCAGGGAATTCATTTACCACGGGTATATTACTCAAGGTTTCACCAGTTTCCCCCTGAATGGAGAAGAATACCATATACCCCTGGCAACCCTTTTCAATATATCTCAGCTTTAGCTGTAGAAAGAAAATTCATACAAGCACCTACAACTTCAGCCCTTTGAGAAACAGGATATACTATCCTCTTATTCCCGCAATCAAGTAATACGTTATTTGCCGTTAACCAATCAAAACCCAAAATGACTTCCAACTGGTAAAGCGGCAAACAAATCAAATCTACAACAGACTGACGCCCTTCCACAGTTATAACACAGTTCAGACAAACTTCTGTGGTTAAGGCCTTAACACCCATCGGAGTCGATACTACCAAATCAAATGGTAACTTATGCACATGCATACCCCGGCGTTTTACACAATCATACGCAATAAAGGAATGACTGGCACCCGAGTCGAACAATGCTTGTAATAGATAGCCATTTAGGGAGATTTTACCTTGTATCAACTCAGGAGATCTACGAGCCTCCTCATGGGTCATTGCAAACACTCGACCCTGTGTCTTCGGCCTTTGCTCCGCTCGTGGTTGTTGACAATCTCTGGAAAGATGTCCTGGCCGCTTGCAGTTAAAACAAATCATCTCTCCCTGACAATTCTGGCCGTAATGTGATTTGTTACAGCGACGACATTTCCACTCGGTTGCAAATCTCTGAGGTTCACGACCTCCAGGCTGATAGGGCTTCTTATCACCACCCTTGAATGAAGATGATCCTTGGCCTTTACGCTTCTGAGGAACATTACCCTTACTAGGCTCACTGCGGTGGCCAATAGCTTTGTTAGGGTACACCTCTCTCAAGTTGTTTTCCGTGATTCGACATTGCTCCACAGCCTTATTGAACTTCTTAAATCGGTGAGTAACCAATCGCTTCCTCAACTCTCGTCTCAGACCACGAATAAGCATATCTGAGCTCCATTCTCCGTCATCCTTGTACCGGAGATAGGAGGAATACCGGGACAGGCGGATGAATCGGGACAAGTAGTCATCAAAACTCTCTGTGTCCCCTTGCCTGATATTAAGGAATTCTGTCTCCTTTTCAAGCTGGACTGACTTCGGGAAATACTTCTCATTGAATTCTTGCAAGAACAACTCCCAAGTCAGTGGTGTTTCATTGTTCTTCAATGTTGAGGCGATATTCCGCCACCAACGATCTGCATCCCCTTCGAGCTTGTAGACGGCCAACCGTGGCTTCACTTCATCCGGACATCCGAGAACCTCAAATATCTTTTCCAGACGATTCAGCCAATCTTCTGCCACTTGAGGATCAAACCTCCCTCTGAACGCCGGAGGCAAATGCTTACAGAATCGGGTGACCCAATACTGAAGGTCTTTTTCCTCCCTGGGTGGCATCCCATATGATTCCGGATTCAAGGTAGCACGAGGTGGGGATTCTAGAGGTCGTGCTGATCCTTCTGCAGTGTCCTCATAACGGGTCTCCTCTTGAGTTTCTTCCGGAATAGACTGAACCGGAACTTCCTTATTCTTTGCCTTCTCTGCTCTGAGCTCGTCCCTTAGCTCAGTGATCATGTCCCGCTGATCCTTGATTAGACTCATCAACTCATGCATAGGATCTGGTGGGTTTTCATTATCAACCTCCACCACGGGGTCTACACGCGGAATTTTGGGGCGTCCTCTGGTTTTCTTCATTCTACAAGCAACTTACCCCATTAATTCAGCAGAGACAGTATGCACATATGGTCACAAAACTTATATGTATCCAAATCATTTAAACATATATGTGCACACATAACAATCATTCACAAACAATCTTTTATCCCTAAACCAACTAAGGGATCTATCCTAGCAAACTCTACCCTTGCCAGGAACTACAGCTCTGATACCAAAATGTAACACCCTGCTTTTAAACACGTGATTATAACTCGATATTAGGTAATTAAATTAGATTAGAGACCGTCGTATGGTTTAAAACTCATTTAAACTTCATTCCTCTTCCAGTCTCAAGTTAAACTTATCGAATATAATCACCTGCGCAGTTTATATACATTTACGAATAACAGAGTGTATAACCAAACTCCCGGCAACCCCCGGGTTCACTACATACCTAGAATTCCAAATCCTGTTTAGGGATTACAACCAAGTATTTCAAACTATATACATCTCCAAAACATAATACAGTAATCCCTACCCAAAATGAATAAACCAACAAAACTATACTAATGTCCCTAAGAAACTCTAACCACTTCGGGTCACGCGCTTCTCCTTGGAGCCAGCCGCCCTGTCTGAAAGGTTAGTTTAAAGGAAAGAATGAGATTCTAAAGAATCCCAGTAGTAACTAAACATTTATACCACACATAAGTACATAGCATGTAAGTAAATCATCATACAGCAGCAACACATATCACACTCCAGCCTCCTCCCCTTTCTCCGCCGGGAAGGCACACTGCCTAACCCGAACCGTTGTTAGCTACTCAGGGACTATTGGCATGGCAGTGCATACATATAGCCTTATAGCACATAGCTATCCGGCTTCACAAACGGCTCGTCAGCCTCACAAATAGCCTTTCGGCTCATAACCGACCTTTCGGCCCACAATCAGCCTCTCGGCTTTCATGTCACATAATCACACCTCATCCTCATCCCCTTTCTCCGCCGGAAAGACACACAGTCGTTATCCGAACCGTTGTTAGCTACTCAGGGACTATTAGACTGACGGTGCTCACATATATCCACATAAGTCGCAGCATACGAACTTATCGCAAAGCAATGAAAATACACACATACGATGCATCACAAATGGTACGAAAGAAAAGTCACTACCTGATCCTTTCCTGATGTCTCTGGGCACAGTAGGCTCACGAGGATAGCAGATATCAAATCCTATAATCAAAATAGGGACATTTGGTTAATTTCCTTTTCCAAGTTCTTACTTCAATATAACTCTAAGTTGGTATTCATTTGGACTCTTTAGATGGCCATTAAATGCCTAATCATATGCCTAAAGGGTTAAGAGAAACTACCCCCAAAGACCCCTCTTTGAAAAGCTAATCATTGATTTTTGGGTCCTCTCACTCGAGCACAGAAGGCCGTGCTCGAGCATGACTCTCGCTCTCACTCGAGCACACATGCGAGTGACCTCCCGCGAGTGCTTGCCCGAGAGCAACCTCCTCTACAAATCCACACTCTCACTCGAGCACAAGAGGCTGTGCTCGAGCAGAGACCCCGAGCACACTCGAGCACCACAAGAGTGAGGCCTGCGAGTGACAACCCGAGAGCACCTCTCAACCTCTTCTTTCACCTTCACTCGAGCACAAACGCTTGTGCTCGAGCACTGACCCTCAGTGCTCGCGAGCACAAGGCAGCGAGTGCCTACCCGAGAGCACCCCAACTCCCAGGCAACAGACTCACTCGAGCACAACCCCAGTGCTCGCGAGTGATCCCTCAATGCTCGCGAGTGCCAGGCGCACTCTTGGCAATCACTCACGAGTGATATCCTGAGACACTCACCCGCAGCACCAAAAAGGCACCCTCACTCGAGCACAAACATGCTCACTCGAGCACGTTCATCCTGTGCTCGAGTGAGTTCTTCTCTCACTCGAGAATTCACACCAGATACCCATAACGCAGAAACTGACATGGTTTACCAGAATTCACCAAATGAATTCCAATGGTTCCCTAACTCATACCATTACTCATTCTCTCATATATCATCACAAGGAACCCATTGACAACCATAGACAACCCAAATTTCCACTCAACAACAAGATCTCATCTCTAAACCATAAATCCACCAAAACCACAACTTCACACATTTCCCTTATTCAACTTCAAATCAATTTCTAATCACTCCCAAGTGTCAAAACTGACCAAATGAACAGTGACACTCTCATCAAAGACTACCCTTCATTTAACATCATAATTAGGTCTAATTTCCAGATTTCTCATTGGTTAAGCAAACATCTTGACATATATATCAAAATGCATTACAAACCCACCTCTTCAACTTACTGATTTCAGAACTTGGATTCCTCCACTTTCAAAATCCCTCACTTTGCCACACACCACCGATCACAAGTCTGAAAACATGGAAGTAGAGCTCTTAACCTTTTGAACAATATCAATAAATAGTGTTTGAGCTTATAAGGTCATTTACCTATCTTAATTTCAGACTCTTCCTTTCTCTTTCTTGTCAAGCTCGCCGGAAATGGAGGAAAATGGAGAGAGAAATGAGTTGGTGAGATATGATCATTTGCTTCTCTTTTCCCCATGCATACCAACGAGTTGAAGGAAGAGAGAAGAGTGTTTGAAAACTTTGACTCATCCAATGATCCAAAGCTTGCCACTTGGCATCATCTTACTCTTCCCACAATGCTTTCACCTAAGCTTGCTTGCATCAAATTCCACCCCTTGGTCTTTCAATCTCAACCATTGATCTTGATTACTAAGGGGTTTTTCTCATCATTAGCTAACCAGACAGTTGGTAAATTTACCATTTTACCCCTGATTGGTTCTTGACTCATGAAATCATCACTAATCATCCTTATATCATAACACACAACATATACTCAAATATGCTTAATTAACATTAATTACATCCTGTGAAGCTACTAATCCTTGATTACAAATCAGGATATTACACTATGCAAAATACATGCCAGAAAACTCTCAGCGTCATTATCCACATTGTCCTTCTCTTCCTCCTCAACCTCCACCTCTTGCTTCTCCTCCCCAACATCTGCCTCTACGTTCGCCTCCCCCACTATCACCTCTGCGACCTCCTCCTCCTCCTCCACATCTTATGCTTCTTCAATTAGAGAAAATGTTGTGGCATGCATAACATAGTGACCATACCGTGAGGAGGCTTTCTGGATGCCTTTCCAGTATGAACCGGAAGGCCAATCTAATACTTGATGGATATGGGATTGGCCATGATCCTAACAATGATCCTGGCCAATCCTCTAGTGAAGAGTATCCTGTTGATCTTATCATTTCATTAGGCTACTCACCACTGTTCTTTTTTTTTCATTTTATCATTTAGTCTTTTTAAATTTTTATAAAAAAGAAAGAATGTATGCAATGGTTCTTAGAATAATACCATCATGAAATAAAATAAATAATGGTTCTTATACTATTCATTCTTAACGACTATCATAAAAGAACAACCGCCTGTAATACTAAAAAAATGATCAATCTTAGACAACTTAATAACGGTTATTAAAAACCAACAATAACCATTTATAAAGGATGCAATAACTCGATAATCCCCAAAACCCTCTATATATAAACATCTGAAAACTAAACTCCACTACCATTCCAACTTCTCAAAGCCAATATCTTCACCAAACATGTCACATTTCACAATTTGACCTTTGTTATTCCATCTTATAGTAAGTTTCCTCCACTCCTTCTTAATTTACTTTCTAGACCACCTTCATGACAATAAGACCCTTCCCTAGTACTATTTTCTCTTATGCCATCTAGTCATTTAGTGCAATAGATGGACTGGTGGAGCGGGTAGAGGCACTTGTTATGAGTGTAAATGGTCTATTAGAAAGTGCAAGTGTACACTGTCGTCAACAAGTAATATAGAAGTGAGTAGAGTATCGTTCCCTCGAGGATTGATCACTAAGTACCAAAATGAGTAATTTTAACTCCATTTAGTCGATCAATTAGTTGGTGATTGAGAGTACAAAATAAAAAATTAGTAAATATTAATATAAATGATATGAAACAACTATTGAGAAAAAGCCCTAAGGGTCAGATTTCAATTAACAAATTCCAGATTGAATCACTTATCTAGAGTAGCCCAATTTATTCCATATGATTAATAGTCAAGTTTCCCTAATTTAATTACTAGCCTATTCCAAGGTCAAGCAGTTCTATAATTAATTGCTAATCTAATATATTCCTATATGAATTTAAGCAATTAATTATGCATTAAAATTTATGGAACTCTATTAGACTACACAACTCATATGAATATATTCCTATTTCATATGCAAGTTATGGTTTTAATTATAGGGTCTACACACATGTATCTCCTTCCGGTCTCAACATATATATTGAAATCATTCAAACGATGGCCAATCAAATAAAAGCATTAAGAATAATAATTAAAACTCAATCATGAAGGAAAATTTAAAACTATATTTAATAAGTTAAGATACAATCCGTTATTAGTAAGCTACATCATCACCCTAGGAAAATGAAAATTTAGCTCATGATAAAATTAAAAACAAAACAAAAATAAATTGACATTATATAAAACTAGAATGAAATCCCCATAAATACTGCATAAAACTTGAATATTAAATTCTCATACATAAATATACAACCAAAAGATGCATGAAAAATGGAAAAATCTAGCCATCCCTTTAGGAGGTAAAACCTTCCATGTAGGTGGCATGCAAAAAGTAATACAATCCTAAGCCTCCCAAGATGGAGGCATGCAAAAAATAATACAATGCATAAAATTAACTCTAAGATGGTGTATGCGGAGAGGAGAGGAAAGTAATGGATATGATATGGTTGTAAGTGAAGAAGAGAAAAGAGTAATGGATATGAATTGGTGTGTGAAATGTGAAGGAGAGGGTGGCTATATATAGGGACGAATGGAGTAGGGTAGATGAAGTAGTAGGTGAAATGTGGTAGGTAAAGTAGTAGATAGAATGTGGTAGATGAAGTAGTAGGTGAAAAGGAAGATGAAGTGGTAGAGGAAATGGTTGGTGAAATGGTAGATAATTCCCGCTTTCAACTTCCAAGAAAAATTCGAAACCCTTGGATATAGAACTGGATTTTGGTCTCAACATCAAAGTTGTAGAGCTCTTTCTTTGCATTCTATCCATATATAGAACGTCCCAATACGACATCTAGAGCTCCAGATATTGCCTAAAAACTGAAAGAGGGTCTAATTTAGTATTTTTCAAGAAATTCTATTTTATGCCAAAATCATTATTTATTTATTAATTTCACCCAAATTTATTAAATTGAGCTCAAATATCATCCATAAAATCATCATATAAGGGAAAATAAATATGCAAATATGTAACTTATCAAATTCCCCTACACTTAGCTCTTGGATGTCCTTGGATAAGGAATGACTAATTAGTGCTAATAAAATTAGAAGTGTTAAGTCATAAGGAAGAATACAATTGAAAAATAAAGAGATCATAGTATTCATGAATCAACGAAAATATAAACTGGTAATTTCATTCAAAACTGAATAAACCAAGTTCGTAATTGTAGCTCATTCTCCCAATCTCTCAAGTGTTTAAGGGTAGGTGTTTCGTTCAAATTCAACTGAAAAAATTGCACTACCATAGGGTTGCTAAAAATCACAATCTCCACTACCTAATTCACTTGCATAATTCAAATCAAAAGGAGTTATTAAGGGTTGTAATGGGGTTAAGGTAAAAGGAATATAAAGCATGATATGCAGGGCTAAAGAAATAGAAAAATTAAAAAATGGGCTGCTTATGAATAAATTTAATTCTCCACAACATCTCACAATACTTAATAATTTTTTTCTCTTCCTCTTTTCTTTTCTTTCCTTTTTTTTTGTTTTGCATTTCTAAAGTTGATGATATATACACCCCCACACTTGTCAAAAGCCTATTTCACAAAAATTTCAAATGCTCTGCTAATCTTCCAAATTAGGTAAAAGCACTTGATATATCATTAAAGTACATGTTAATGGGTTGAGAACAAAGAAACAATCAATTAGGCTTAAAGGGGCTTATCAACGTTATAATTGCAAGGTTGGCTATTTGGCTCTGGCTAAACAAAATGAATGCCTTTATCATTTTTGAATGTGCATGTGAGATGAAATTTCAACCAGATTTAAAGCAAGTTCTAGAGTGACAACTTAATAGGTGGATATCACACACAAGAGAAATAATCATTATAGGCTTAAAAGATCATGGTTAGGGGCTTTCAAACTCAGCTCTTTCAATCTCAAAATTCATCACCAATTGTAATAATCAGTTGTTCATTCATTCTATGAAATCTCTAAATTCAATTGATCCATACTCAAAACTTATATACTTAAGATCATTACAAAGTACTTAAATAAGATGATTTTTTTCACTTTTACTCTTTTTTTAAGAAGGAACAAAAACATGCAACTAATAAAATGCTTCTCAAGAGTTAAGAATAACTCCTTACTCTGCCATTTTTTTCCACACCCCATGCATCTAATGGTTTTACTAACTAAAAAAATTTTTCTCCACCCCCAACCTAAATCAGACATTGTCCCCAATGCCTTTTAGAGCTTAGAGAAAGCTTTTCTTAAACATAAACACACAATAAATTAAAACCAAGAGATTAATGAAAGTTACAACCGAAGAGTGGTATATGGGTTCTGCTTCTAACTGCAATCTGAAGATTGCCCACCTATTTTCTTGACGAGTAGATCTAGTTTAGGTTCACAAGTTTGCATTTGTCCGAGTAGTTGATTAGCAATTGGTGCAGCAATTATGGAGTGGTGAGTCGCTTGGGGTATGAATCCTGTTTCCACAGCATGATCAAAAAAACATAACAAATCATCATAAAAACCATTAACATTTAACAATCCTAATGGCTTTTTGTGGTAGTTCAACTTAGCCCAATAAGTAATGCTAGAGATCCCATCCAACGTCTCTAAACCACCGAGTAGAGCAATAAAAGCTTGAGCATGGTAGAACATTTGTCCTATACGTTCAAGCAACCTTGAAACCTACAACTCTTGTCCAAAGGAGAAGACGTGGTCTTCCAACTCCTTCACCCTTACACTCAAACCCTTTCTTCCATTCATGGATGCAGAAATTGCCATACTTCCACTTAGGCCCTAGATGCCTCCCCCGTACACAAAATTGATCTTTCTAGTGGCTAATTCACTTCCAAGTTCGCTTGCTGCTATTATAGATTATCGATCCTTACCCATATCAGTTTCACCAAAAATGAAGATAGATGTAAATCTACATCTTTGTATGATACCCTTTTTCTTTTCTTTTTTCTTGGACCATTTGTGCTTACAAGTGAAAGACTGCATATTTACAAGTAGAAGTTTGCATATTTATAAATGAAATAGTACATATATAACACTAATGTAGCAACAACAAAATCATACAAATCACACATTTTTCAAAAAATTTTGAAAAAATTCTGACATGAATAACCGGCATAATTTGCGTGAAGAAAAAAAGGAAAGAAACTCAAAAGTTACTAACAAGATAAGACATATTAGACAAAATCTACTAAAAAGATAAGATAGATTAGAAAAAAGCTACGAAAAAGATAAGACGATTAGACAAAAGCATGATTATGTACAGTAGTTGTGATTTTGGCTCACATCTTCCTCTGGTTTTACATCCAGTAATGGCTTAAACGCTTTCTATGAATCGAGGATTTGCTTATCATCCAGTTTTCTTATAAAATGGCAAACAGGGTCTTTTAACATCAGATTCCCAAGACAATAGCACTCTTTTTCTCTGTTGAATATGCCCACTAAATCAAGAAGAATACGATGAACATCACCACTTGGATGCGTCTCAAGAGTTTGAATGATATTATCCAGTGATTCCTTACTCAATCGATCCTTTACAAATTTAATTTTACCTTCTCAATTTATAGAAACCATACCTTTACTTCTATAGCGCTGATCACTATTCCACCTTGCACATTTATGGCAGACATTCATTCGTTTAGCTCTTCTTTTTTTAGAGTAAGATCTTCTTCCCATTCTTGGCAAAGGTTTAACAAAAGACTTATGAATCTCACCTACTAAACATACCTTAGCTTCAATGATCCAGCAAATGTCCACAAGAAAGCCCAAACGCTTGCAAATCTTCATCCTTTCAAGTTGACTGTTATAGATCTTACTGAGCACATCTTGGGAAGAGTGGGGAACCTGTTCTTAAGATTTACACGAGATCCTCCATGGTAACTTAAAATGAAATTGATCAAAACTAAAATTCTCAACCCAGTGCAGTGTGTTTTGTTGAGTAGGAAAGAAAAATGAGAGAGTAGGAAAGAAGTTTGAGAGAGTAGGAAAGAAATGAGTGAGTAGGAAAGAAGTTTGGGGTTGCCTCCTAAATAGTTGCCCTTCTTTAACGTCTTTAGCTAGACAAAGACCAAACCAAATTTTATTTATTTATTTATTTATTTTATTTAAAAAATTACTAGATTGAGGACTTACCTATTGGTTCCTCAAACGTGATGACAGATTTCAAAGTATTGAGTGCACCTTCATTGTATTCTTTGAGCCTTTGCCCATTCACTTTGAATTTTCGATCACTATGTTGAATCTCCACAGTTCCATATGGCCATACTTGAATCACAGTAAAAGGACCTGACCACCTTGATCTCAACTTTCCTGGAAAGAGCTTTAACTTTAAGTTGTATAAAAACACTTTTTGTCCTGGTGTGAACTCTCTCCTCAAAATTCTTCTGTCATGCCACATTTTTGTCTTCTCCTTGTATAACTTAGCATTTTCATAAGCATGTTATCTGAATTCTTCAAGCTCATTGACTTGAAGAAGACTTTTCTCACCATCAGCCTTTAAGTCAAAATTTAAGGCTTTTACTGCCCAATATGCTTGTGCTCCATTTCTACTAGAAGATGGCTTACTTTTCTGTAGACCAATTGATATAGGGATGTACCAATTGGTGTCTTGAAGGCAATTCTATAAGCCTAAAGCGCATCTTTTAATTTCTGTGCCTAGTCCTTTTGATTAGAATTCATCGTCTTCTATAAAATCCACTTCAGTTTTCTGTTTGAGATTTCTACCTGCCCATTAGTTTATGGATGATATGGAGTTGCAACCTTATGGTTACTCCATATTTAGCTAATATTGACTGAAGCTGCTGATTGGAAAAATTCCTTCCTTCATCACTGATAATAGCTCTAAGTACTCCAAATCTTGTAAAAATATTTTTCCTCAAGAACTTCACAACCACTTGAGAATCATTTATAGGAAAGGCAGCTGCTTCAACCCACTTGAAGACATAGTCAACAACTACTAAAATGAACTGGTTGCTAAATGAGGATGGAAAAAGCCCTATAAAATCAATCCCCCATATATCAAAGAGCTCAACTTCTAAGATATTAGTGAAAGGGGCTTCGTGTCTCCTTGAGATATTTCCCGTTCTTTGACATCTATCACAAGTTGCCACAATTCTATGAGAGTCCTTAAAGAGTGTAGGCCAGTAAAATCCTGATTAAAGAACTTTAGTAGCTCTTCTATTTGCTCTAAAATAACCACTATGTGGGACTGAATGTCAATGATTTAAGATGTTGTCCATTTCTTCTTTAGGAACACAT
Organism: Inga leiocalycina; assembly: GCA_963242795.1. Taxonomy (NCBI): domain Eukaryota; kingdom Viridiplantae; phylum Streptophyta; class Magnoliopsida; order Fabales; family Fabaceae; genus Inga; species Inga leiocalycina. The sequence goes on from OY725328.1 coordinate 35,164,314, forward strand.
CACCTGATCATTCGATCTGGGCATTGTTTGCATAAGAACGGATCCTCCCAAAAGTAATGCCTTACATCAGTCAGAAACTTCTTCTTTTGCATTTTAGAAAGTTCACAAGGCATTACTCCGCTTGCCAAATAATTCACAAAAATAACATACCATGGGGTAGGTTGTGACTGCATGACGAAAAGTTGCTTATCTGGGAAATTCTCCTGGATTGGTAATTCTCTCTTTCATTCTGGTGGTTCTAACTGAGAAAAATGATCTGTAATGAGATTCTCGATCCCGTTTTTATCTTTGATCTCCAATTTAAATTCTTGAGTAGAAGTACTCATCTGATCAATCTGGGCTTAGCATCTTTCTTCTCAATCAAGTATTTGATTACTGAGTGGTACGTCCAGACATTAACCTTCGACCCGATTAAATATGCTTTGAATTTTTCGAATGCAAACACTACTACTAAGAGCTCTTTTTATATTGTTGCATAATTCATCCGTTCTTCTAAGAGTGTTCTGCTAGCATAATAGATAGCATGAAAGATCTTATCTCTTCTTTGGCCTAAAACAGCTCTAACTGCATAATCACTTACATCGCACATCATTTCCAATGGAATGTTCCAATCTGGAGCTATGATAACTAATGCAAAAGTCAAGGAACTTTTTAGAGTTTGGAAGGATGGATAAGCACTCCTTATTAAAGACAAAATGAGTGTTTTTCTCAACAGCATGTAAAATAGCTTTGTGATTTTTGAGAAGTCCTTGATGAATCTTCTATAAAAGCCAGCATGTCCCAAAAAACTCCGAATACCCTTGATTGAGGAAGGAGGTAATAGCTTTTCAATTGATTCAATCTTAGCCTAGTCCACTTTAATGCCTCGATCAGATACCTTGTGACCCAGCACGATTCCTTCTTTCATCATGAGATGGCATTTCTCCCAATTTAGAACCAAATTTATCTCTACACAACGTTGTAGGACTTTTGCCAGATTTGAAAGACAATGATCAAATTATTCTCCAAAAACTGAAAAATCATCTATGAACACTTCAATGAACCTTTCCACCATGTCTGAGAAGATCGCCATCATACTCCTTTGAAATGTTGCTGGTACATTATATAGACCAAATGGCATCTTCTGAATTCAAAGGTACTATATGGACATGTAAAAGTTGTTTTCTCTTGATCCTCTGGTGCAATTGAAATTTGATTATATCCTATGTACCCATCAAGGAAACAATAATAGGCTTTTCTAGTAAGTCTGTCAAGCATCTGATCTATAAATGGTAGAGGAAAGTGATCTTTTCTAGTCACTTTATGGAACTTTCTATAGTCAATGCACACTCTCCATCCAGTCACCATTCGTTGTGGAATCACTTCATTTTTCTCATTGGGCACTACTGTCATTCCACCTTTCTTTGGTACAACTTGAACTAGACTTACCCATTGACTTTCTGTGATTGGGCAGATTATGCCAACATCCAGCATCTTTATTACCTCCTTTCTCACCACTTCCTTCATGTTTGGATTGAGTCTTCTCTGGTGCTTGACTGATGGCTTGTAGTTGTCCTCCATTAAGATCTTATGCATACAAATTGAAGGATTAATCCCTCTTATATCAGCTATTGACTATCCAGGTGTTATTTTATACTCCCTTAGAACTCTTAATAACTTTTCTTCTTCATCATGAGTAAGAGCTGCTGAGACGATTACTGGTAGTGTTGAATTTCCTCCCAGATAAGCATACTTCAAGTGGGATGGTAGTACTTTCAACTCTAGTACTGGTGGTTTCTCTGTTGATAGCACTGGCTTATTCGGCCTTTCCCCCAAATCTTCAAATATTTTCTTGATAAAAATTGGAGAATTTGCTTCAAGGTACCTAATCTGCTCCAAAACTTCTGGATTAATATATTTTGATATATCTACCATTCCCATTGGTAATGGGTGATCTATGCAGATTTCGTTTACCATGTCTTTTATGCAGCTGGTTAATGTATCAACTCTGCAACAGGTGTCTCCTTCATCTAGAAAGGACAAAGCCTTGAAGATGTTAAAGGAAACTTGATTATCTTGAACTCACAAAGTTAACTTCCCCTATTGCACGTCTATTAACGTTTTCCCGGTTGCAAGAAATGACCTCCCAAGAATGATAGGAATTTGTTGGTCTTCTTCCATGTCAAGTATTATAAAATTAGCTGGGAATATAAGTTTGTCCACCTTCACCAGAACATCTTCTAAGATACCTCTTAGATGTTTTATTGATCGGTCAGCCAAAAGTAATGAAACTGTGGTCGGCTTCACCTCTCCAAGATTGAGTTTGTTGTAGACAAATAGAGGCATGAGGTTTACACTTGCTCCATGGTCACAAAGTGCTCTTTCAAAGTGACATTGACCTATAGTGCAAGGTATGCAAAAGCTTCCTGAATCTTTCAGCTTTGGTGGTAATTTCTTTTGGAGAATAGCACGCACTCCTCAGTAAGTGCAACTGTTTCAAATTCCTCAAGCTTACACTTATTTGAAAGAATATCCTTCATGAATCTTGCATAATTGGGCATTTGGGCAAGAGCGTATGCAAAAGGAATGTTGATATGTAGATTTTTAAAAACCTCCAAAAACTTGCCAAACTGCTTGTCTAACTTTGCTGTTGTGAATCTCTGAGGATATGGAATATGGAAGAGGATTATCAGGAAAGTTGATTCTTCCTGGTATTACATCATCCTCCTTTTGTTCTTCTCCACTTTCTTTCTTTTCTCAGTCATCCTTCTTCTTAATTACAGGATCTTTCAATTCTTTACCACTCCTTAGTGCAACGGCCTTCACATGTTCTTTTGGGTTTCTTTCAGTGTCACTTAGTAAAGTTCCTAGTTTCCTGGAATTCAGCATATTTGCAATTTGGCCTATATGGATCTCCAAGTTCTTTATTGAGGCTTCTTGGTTTTTGATTGTTGCATCAATCCTAGCCATGAATTGTGATGTATTCATGGTTAGTTGAGCTAATGCATCCTCCAAATTCACTTTCTGTTGTGGTGGATTTGGTTGTTGAAAAGCTTGCTATTGGTAGTTCCCTTACGGCTTGAATACATTTTGATTATTCCTCCAACTAAAGTTTGGATGATTTCACCAACTTGGATTGCAGGTGTTTGAGAATGGGTCATTCCTTTGATTTTCGATGAAATGATCTTGCTTTGGCATGAAAGAATGTCCTTCTTGACATTACCTGCTCACATAAGGTCCTCCATATTGATCACAAGCTTTAGTAGGAGTTCTAATTACATTTTCTTAGGTTGTCAATGATCCTACTTGCTTGGATATAGATACAACTTGGGAAGACAAAGTTGTAAGGACATCCAGCTCGTATACTCCAAGTGCTTTCTTTGAATTGCTACGTTCAGAAGGCCATTAATATGCATTGGCTGCCATCTCCTCAAGTAGATTGTAAGCATCATCTATAATTTTTCCCATTAAAGATCTTTCATCTGCAGTATCTACAAGAATTCTAGAGATGTGCGTCATCCTACTATAAAAAGTTTACAATTGCCTCCAATTTGGTAACCCATCATGAGGACATCTCCTTAGAAACTCCTTATATCTTTCGCATGCTTCATAGAGGCTTTCTTGCTCATGCTGGGTAAATGAGGCAATTTCATTCCTTAATTTAGCAGTTTTTACTGAAGGAAAGTATTTCTCCAAAATTTATGCGCCATGATCTCCCATGTAGTTGTGCTTCCTACTGGTAGCGATTGTAACCAACTCTTAGCCTTATCCCTGAGTGAGAAAGGGAAATTTCTAAGTCTAATGGCATCATCAGTAACACCATTATGCTTGAATGTGTCGCAGATTTTTAGGAAGTTAGATATATGTGCATTAGGATCTTCTGTTGTTAAACCACAAACTAATTTGCTTGCATCATCTGGATAATTGCAGGCTTGATTATAAAGTTGTTAGCTACTACTAGTGGTCTCTTGATTCTAGAGTTTGTCTCCATAATTATTGGTGTTGCATAGTCACGGAGTGTTTTGGTATCTATTGTTTCTCCCCCCGGATTTGCCATTGGATTGCTTAGGATTGAATTGGACTACTTCTGAACTCTTTGATTTCTTCGAAAAGTTCTTTTGATCTCAAAATCAAGAAGTTGTAGTTCAATCTCCTTCAATCTGCTCATACACTAAGCAAAAACCTGAAAGGAAACATAAAACACCAAAAAGAAAAATAAATATAATATAAAGACCAAATTAGTATTAAAATTACTTGGTATTGATATTAATAACTATAATCCCCGGCAACGGCGCCAAAAACATGTTGAGTATAAATGGTCTATTAGAAAGTTCAAGTGTACACTGTCGTCAAAAAGTAATATAGAAGTGAGTAGAGTATCGTTCCCTCGAGGATTGATCACTAAGTACCAAAATGAGTAATTTTAACTCTATTTAATCGATCGATTAGTTGGTGATTGAGAGTACGAAATAAAAGATAATTAAGTATGAATGCAAATGATATGAAACAACTATTAAGAAAAAGCCCTAGGGGTTAGATTTTACTTAACAAATTCTGGATTGAATCACTTATATATTCTAGCCCAATTTGTTCCATATGATTGATAGTCGAATTTCTCTGATTTAATTACTAGCCTCTTCCAAGGTCAACCAATTCTATAATTAATTGCTAATCCAATATATTCCTATATGAATTTAAGAAATTAATTATGCATTAAAATTTATGGAACTCTAAGACTATACAACTCATATGAATATATTCCTATTTCATTTGCAAGATATGGTTTTAGTTATAGGATCTATACACATTTATCTCCTTCCGGTCTCAACATATATATTGAAATCATTCAAAATATGGCCAATCATATGAAAGCATTAAGAATAATAACTAAAACTCAATCATGAAGGAAAAAAATTAAAACTAGATTTAATAAGTTAATATTCAATCCGTTATTAATAAGTTACGCCATCACCCTAGGAAAATGAATATTTAGCTCATGACAAAATTAAAAATGAAACAAAACTAAATTGACATTATATAAAACTAGAATGAAATCCTCATAAATACTGTATAAAACTTGAATATTAAATTCTCAAACATAAATATACAACCAAAAGATGCATGAAAAATGGAAAGATCTAGCCGTCCCTTTAGGAGGTAAAACCTTCTATGTAGGTGGCATGCAAAAAGTAATACAATCATAAGCCTTCCAAGATGGAGGCATGCAAAAAGTAATGCAATGCATAAAATTAACTCTAAGATGGTGTATGTGGAAAGGAGAGGAAAGTAACGGATATGAAATGTTGTAAGTGAAGAAGAGAGGAGAGTAATGGATATGAATTGGTGTGTGAAATGTGAAGGAAAGGGTGGCTATATATAGGGAATAATATAGTAGGGTAGATGAAGTAGTAGGTAAAATGTGATAGGTGAAGTAGTAGGTAAAATGTGGTAGGTGAAGTAGTAGATAGAATGTGGTAGATGAAGTAGTAAGTGAAAAGGAAGATAAAGTGATTGGTGGAATGGTAGATAATTCCTGCTTTCAACTTCCAAGAAAAAGTTGAAGCCATTGGAGATAGAACTGGATTTTGGTCTCAACATCAAAGCTGTAGAGCTCTTTCTTAGCTTTTTATCCATATAAAGAACATCCCAATCTGACATCTAGAGCTCTAGATAATACCTAAAAACTAAAAGAGGGTCTAATTTAATTTTTTTCAAGTAATTCTATTTTATGCCAAAATCATTATTTATTTATTAATTACACCCAAATTTATTAAATTGAGCTCAAATATCATCCATCAAATCATCATATAAGGAAAAATAAATATACAAATATTTTACTTATCAGCCCAATCAATCCGATGAGTTTTACTCAGCGAATTGGAACTACTAAGCAATATTTTTTTGCAAAACTCTTTCAATTCGCAACCTCAAGATGGGATTTGAGCCTAGAGTTGAGTGGGTTTTTCTAAATAGTTTAAAACTTTAAAAACTATCATAAAGTGATTCGTAACTTCTTAGCGACTAGTCATTCCTTAATTCCTTCTATGATTACGAAAGTATTTCTCTACTTATTCTTAGTTAATTGACATACAAATATACACAACTCGTGTAGCCACACAAGACTACCAAAGTGTCTAAGTTCATTACATCAACTGTTTGACATATTTCAATCTTTCTTCCACCATCGCATTTTTTTCTTGTACATCTTCTTGCATTCCTCTTTTCTGTATATCAAACCTATATGGTTAGGTGAGGGAGAGTAAGATTCAAGGGAATCTCAGTAGCAAACATTGTGAACTATGCATGACATGCTTACTTACATAAATTCATGCAAGCATAATGATATATTTGCATGCTCAATGCTTTACACATTACACATATAGCCATATCATATGTAAAAACAAAGCTTCAATCATTCATATATACTTCTTACTGTTCATCAAAATAATTAAACACATCAATGCATAAGCATACTTATCAAATATATGCAAGTCAAGAAAGTTTTACTACTTTTCGCTTTATGTCCTCCCCTTGTACCTTTTCTTCTAACCATTGAAGTTGCTTGAAAGACTGTCCATTCTTCTTCTTTGACATCTCATGGCCCTAGATATATATCCACATTATTAGAGCTAGGAAAAATGAATATCTTATGTGGATACATTAGCCTTTAGCAATTACTCTACCTTTGGAAGTTACCATTATTACAATTCACTCTAAGTATCTTAAATTTTCATGATAAGCCTATGCTGCTAGAATTTTCATCTAACTTTGAAAAATCATAACTGACTCTACAAATCTCCAATTGAGGTGATTCAAAGTCCTACATTCCCTATTTAAGTCCATTTTAAATCAAAAATATCTCCTACTTCCAATTACACGCACACAATTCCATAATGCACAATCAATCCTCATTGCCACAAACATAATTCCAAATTTAATGCCTAAATTTAATTAACCATAACTCACAGTGTACTAACCCAAATGCCACATATTATGTATCAAATTAAAGTTTATTATGTCTACTATTATTCTAGAAATTTTCATGGCCATTGCATCAGGTTTGGCCATTCAAAACATGCCATAAACAATTTGTCTCCTAGAAAACGCAATCTGGCAGCACTACTTTACCTACAAATTTAGGGTCTTCTATTCAACCCTTCTAAAATCATGTTCACAACCTATTCCCACACAATTTTGTGTGCAGAATCCATTTCTAACCTCAAAAACACCAAAATCACAGTCCTTATCTATGATTCTACATCTGGCCTAAACTTAAGGTCTTAAGCTAAAAATTATGTTTTCTATTCCGGTGTTCTCGGAATCAGTTCCTCACCTTCATCCCACACAGTTTTTCATTATGAACCCATTGGAAAGCTCAAAATCATCAAAATCATATTTCTTCCTAGGGTTCTAGGTCTAGCTGAAAACAGGACAACACAACAATCTAATGAAGACTTGTTCAAATCTCAAGATATTGAGTTCAAATCAAAGCCTAGACTTACCTCAACTCAATACTATAGATGGTTCTTGATTCCGGTAGCACTTCCCATAGGTAGATGGCTCTAAACTCCTCTGATCAAGATTCTAAAAGATAGAAATTTTCCTCATTAAGAAGAACAACATTAGAGAAGACTCTGAGAGCTAGAAACGCGATTTTGGAAGTGAAATCATCTCAAAAACACTTTGGTTTTTCAAGTTTCTTCACCTTCTCTCAGCTTTCATTTTCTCACTATTTTTTCTCTATTTTTCATCCTTTTTGGGCTGTTCAGATGAAGTTAAGAAGTGAGAGAGGTGGGAGGATATTTAATCACATGTGTTTAAGTCTTGTGGTGCCATGTGTCCCAAGTATAGGCCAAGCTCTTCCTCTTTCCTTCTCTCTCATGCTTGATCGACCTTTTGGTTAAAGGGAAGGGAAAGCCTAGTGAATTCCCCTGAGTCCCACATTCAGTGTTCGAGAAAGTAAACTACATGGCCGAACTGGAGACTAGTGGATTTTCCTGACTAATGTGCTTGGTGGTGCCTTTTAAGAGGGCTAACACAAAAGTCAAAAAGAAGATCTCAAGAATAAAGGGACAAATGGCATCCTCTTGTGGCACCAACACAAAAGTAAGTCATGATGTTACTTTATTAAAGGTACTTTATTAAAGTAACTTTATGCAGAGTCTACTCGTTTTGCCACCACGTGTCTTTGTGGGGTTATTTGCATATTTATTTTCTCTTATATAATGATTTTATAGATGATATTTGAACTTAATATAATAAATTTGGGTGTAATTGATAAATAAATAATGTTTTTAGAATAAACAGTATTTAAAAATAAAAATAGAAAAAAATGGAAGTTACTATAGCAATGTAGCACTATAGCAATTTACTATAGCAGCTGCCGACATGCACTATAGTGGTTCACTGTAGCAACGCGGTTTACTATTTAGATCACTATAGCAACAAGTGTTTTTCCTTATAAATAGAGATCAAGGCCAAGCTCAATGGAAGAAGGGAGGAGAGGAAGAGAAGCAGAGGCTTCTTTCTCCGACAAGGAGAGGTCTTTCTCTAACCGGGAAAGATCTTTCTCTGACATTTATGAGTTCATTGTATTAATTTTTAGATTTAATTGCATGCATTGTATTACATTTTGCATGCCTCCATCTTGGAAGGCTTAGGATTGTATTATATTTTGCATACCGCCTACATGGAATGTTTTACCTCATAAATGGACAGCTAGATTTCTCTATTTTTCATACATCTTTTGGTTGTATATTTATGTTTGAGAATTTAATATTCAAGTTTATGCAGTATTTTTTAGGTTTTCATTCAAGCTTTATGCAATGTTAATTTTTTTTTATTTTATCATGAGCTAAATTTCCATTTTCCTAGAGTGATGACATAGCTTACTAATAACGGATTGAATCTTAACTTATTAAATCTAGTTTGAATTTCTCCTTCATGATTGAGTTTTAATTATTATTCTTAATGCTTTTGATTGACTGGCCATCTTTTGAATGATTTCAATATGCATATTGAGACCGGAAGGAGATGCATGTGTATCAATCCTATAATTAAGACCATGACATGCATATGAAATAGGAATACATTCATATGAGTTGTGTAGTCTTACTGAGTTTCATAAATCTTAATGCATAATTAATTGCTTAAATTCATATAGGAATATATTGGATTAGCAATTAATTATAGAATTGCTTGACCTTGGAAAAGGCTAGTAAATAAATTAGGGAAACTCGACTGTCAATCATATGGAATAAACCAGGCTAGAATAGATAATTGATTTAATCCAGAATTTGTTAAGTGAAATATGACCCCTAGGACTTTTTCTCATAATTGTTTCATATCATTTGCATTCATATTTAATCACAAGAACCAAGTACCCTTTCTATACCTGCCACTGCATACGACTGCTGTAATACCCTAAATTTTGAAATCTGAGGCTGGAGAATAAGCCTGAAATAAGTGGACTGCTAAGCCCCAGTTTAGCAGGAGCCCAAATTTATTCCCTAATGATTCTTATATCTTTGGGGTATTAAAGAAAGTAAAATGGTGAATTTTGGGGAATATGATATACATTTTGATTTGAATGTTTTGTAGCCAGTGCCCAAGCCCTGTATTTAAGCTTAATTATATGACAAAGATTAAAATACATCATAAGGGAAGGGTAGGGCACATGGCATGAGGAATGTGATATGAAATGTGTTTAGTGGTGATTTAAGAGGAAGTGCCATGATTAAGGGAAAATTGGTAAAGTTACTGACCAATTGGTCTGTTACCGAAGAGGAAACCTATTAGTAACTTAAAGATCAATGGTTAGGATTAATTGTGCAAGAGATCAAAGGGTGGAATCCCATGCATATGTGTGTATGTGAGCTCATGGGAGATGTGGTGAGAGTGTGACAACTGGCAAAATATGGACCTTTGGATTGGGTCAAGATTTCAAACTCTTCCCTCTCTCCTCTCTTCTCTTAGGTCGGCTAGAGCATTTGGCACTCCAAAAATTTGACCTTCATCATTTTCACCTTCTCTCTCTATCTCCATTTTCATTGATCTTAAGGGAGGAAAGAGAAAAGGAAAATGTGAGTTTTAGCTTGGAAGATGTTCTCTTTAGCTCTAATCATCTTCTTTAATGTTGTTCATAATGATGAAAGCTTCATCTCTATGGTTTTAGATTTGTGAAAGAAGGCGTTTTAAAGCTTGAGTAAATTTTAAAGATGAAGAATCAAGGAACTAGCTTGAGGAAGAGGAAGAGGTGAATAAGAGCTTCCTTTTGATCTAAGTGTTGTGATTGTTTGATGAGTTTTAAGGATTTGTGGATTTAGGTTTCAATATATATGTAAGTGTGGAAAATGTCATTATGATGTGATTTTGAGTACTTTGAGGTTTCCAATGGGTCCCTTGTGTAAACTTATGTGGGAGTAACTTTGGCTTAGAGTTTAGGACCATTAGAAACACATGTTGGAAGTTAAGAAAAATTATGTTGTCTGCTGCAGTTAGTCTTTTGATAGACCCTCACTCAAGTGAATAGGGGCCACACTCTAGTAAACAGTGGTCTCACTTGAGTGCAGCACCAAGCTCCTTCTTTTCCCTTTAGTTGTTAAGTGTACTTCCATGCCAAAAAGTAAGAGTGTGTTTCCCCACCTGCGAGTGAAGTGGGTCATCACTCTAGTGCGTGGTGTCTCACTTAACTGCATTTGTATTTTTGCACTAAGAAGTCGCTTCTATTATAACAATCATAGTCAGTTTGTCAAGAGTATGTGTGTGTACTCGCAAGTTTGGTGCCCTTACTCGAGTGCTGGAGCTAGTACTCGAGTTTTCTTTTGGCTATGGGATTTCTGTGCTCTCTAGTAAGTACTTCCTGTGCCATACTTTATAGGACTCGAGTAAATGTGTGTGTACTCGCAAGTTTGGTGCCCTTACTCGAGTGCTGGAGCTAGTACTCGAGTTTTCTTTTGGCTATGGGATTTCTGTGCTCTCTAGTAAGTACTTCCTGTGCCATACTTTATAGGACTCGAGTAAGTGCCAGGGCATCACTCAAGTGTTGATATTGGTGCTCAAGTGCAACGAGCATTTCTGGTCTCTGTCTGTGCTTTTAATCAAGCACTCACACGAGTGAGCTTTCATGCTTGAGTGCTAGTCATCTCATCACTCGAGTGTGTCATCCACAACTCAAGTGCTATAGTAAAAAATGGGATTTTGAGATTTCGAAAGATGGTCTTTGGTCAAGTTTCTCCCATCCCTTTAGGCATGTGTTTAGGCTTTGAGAAGCCACCTAAAGGTCATAAATGATAACCAACTTAATGTTAGATCCCAAGTTTTGATGATAACAAAAGGCAATTATATGCAAAACATAGTTTTATAAGTCAAAGGAATGATTACAAAGTTACCAAATTTATATGGCAAAGTTCTGTGATGTCTGCTGTCAAATTTAACTGATGTACTCGAGCATAGAACTCTTTTATACTCGAGCAGATGCGAGTGATAGCCAGAAAGTGTTTTCCCAAGAGCAAACTATTGTCATTTTTACTGATGTACTCGAGCACTGGAGATAGCACTTGAGCATAAGACTCCTTCTCACTCGAGAACATGCAAGTGAGGGACTGCAAGTGCTTGGCTGAGAGCAATTCCTGTCATTCTTTTTGATGTACTCAAGCATTATAACCAACACTCGAGCATAAAACTGGTTTGTACTTGAGCACTAGCGAGTGAAGGACTGCAAGTGTTTGGCCGAGAGTCATAAAGGTCAGAGAAGCACAAGTATGCCCGAGTAAGGCTTCATATGCCTGAGTGACGCATCAGCACTCGCGAGTGAGAAATCTAACTCTCTCAAATTCTAATTCAAGTGCTGATAACAAGAGTATATTACATGAGAATATTCTTCTCACTCGAGCAGGAGTATGTGTGCTCGAGTAAGGGCCCACATCACCTGCGAGTGCAAAATCTCACTCTTGCTAGAATGGTATGCGAGTATTGTCCAGAGACGGGTCTCTTAGTTTAATAAGCAAGGCTACTCGAGCAGAAGGAGTTGTGCTCGAGTGAGGCCCCACATCACTCGCGAGTGAGAAAATTAACTCTCTGAAATCCTGTGGAAGTGCAAGTGAAAAATTGAAGAACAAGGAGAAAATATGTGTATTTACTCGAGTGAGCCCATCCAAGCTCGAGTGATACTCTGCCAGAAGACTAAATGCACCAGTCTTACAGTGTTCAATCCGAATATGGTTTAATGATATTTATTTATCTTATCATCACTTATTATTATTATTTAACATCATTTTGAATAAAGTATAAGTGTGATACAGGAGGATGAACGTTGAAATAAACAGACGCGAAGGAAGTCAAACAACGGCAGACAACATTATGACAAGTACGTACCTACCGCATTCAAAGTTTTCAAATGTACACATGCCGTTCCACAATAACATGCCCCGCTCCACAATGATTGTTATTCAAATGGGCAAAAGCAAACGTCTATAAATATAGAGTCCCAGAGATCGTCAAAGTTAACGAAGCACAAGAATTCACAAGCAAATTCACGAGTCTCTGTTATTCATATTTTATTTGTATTCATATTGATCTTCAGTGTTTATCATACTTGCTCTGTAAGAGAGTCTATATACATTTCAAATTCTATTTTCATTTGATCTCAAGGTATTGGGACCTTGAGAGGGTAGATATCCTTACGAGAGAAGCAGTTGAGAGAATTCCTAGTTAAACCTTCCACTCATAAGACTTAAAAGATACAAGCAGTAGAGAACGTTGCTACTCGTAAGACTTACAGTGGTGTAAGCAGGAGAGAACGTTGCTGCTCATAAGACTTGTATACGTAAGCAAGTGGGAAAGGTCATAAGTTGTTTTTCTACACGTAAGACTTGTCGTAAGGGGTAGAGAAATTTCTTAGTGTAAGAATATTTCTGCTCGTAGTCCGTTCGAGGACAATTGTTGTTTTGTGGCATTCTGAGAGCCCATTGAATCTTGGAAGAATAATGAAAATCTCAGTAGGTCTTGATCTCTGAGGACTGGACGTAGGCCTGGTTTTTAGGCCGAACCAGTATAATTCTCTGTGTTCTAATCTTCTCAACTCTACTCTGTCTACAATTATTTACATATCACCACATCAAGCAAAAAATTTATCACATCACCCAATTCACCCCCTCTTGGGTGAAGCTTACCTCTTTCACTTAAGTGTTTGAAAGTTAAAGAATTGGAAAAGAGAATAACCCTATGTCCTCAATTTTGGTTATAGGGTTGGATATTCGCCCTAGTCGTGAGTTGCTAGCGCTGCAGCATATGTAAAAGGAACAAGTGTAGGGAACTTACCTGTCTTGCATGTATTTGATATTTTTTTGGTGTACTGATGCATGTCTTTGCTTTGCTTGATTATATGAAACATATATGAATGATTGAAGCTTTGTTTCAATTTATGCTATGGCCATCAGTATGTTGTTCGAAGCATTGAGCTTGCAAATATATCATTGTGTGAGCATGAGTTATGTAATGCAAACATATCATGTATTATACATTTATCATACATGCATATTGGTATTGTTTTCCTACTGAGATTTTCTCGAATCTCACCCTCCCCTACCAACATTTTAGATAGGTTAGGTGGATCAAGGATGGAACAAGCAACCAAGGGCAGTGAGGACTCCTTCGGGTTGTAGATTTGGTGGATGGTTATCATAGATATTGGGATAATTGTACCTGGTTATGGAAGTATATTTGATGTATATTTGGATACGTATTTGAGATGATATTGTGTAATTCCCTATAAGGGAATTTATATACCCTTTTGTAAAGGTATGAACCCAGGATTACCGGAAATTATGTTGTGCACTTGATATTTATATGAATGTGATTTAGCTTTGCGGAATAATTGTATTCGAAATGTGAATGTGAGACCAGGTGTATTAGATTTCGAAAGGTATTTGTGAAAACCCCATCTTGTAGATGGGTTTGAAAATGGTTTTTTAATTATTATTAGTCTCTATTTCATTTTGAATTACGTATTTCGGATATAATTACGGAAGAGGGTTACAATTGCTCCTATTCAACTTCCAATATGTGCAATAATGGTTCGAACCCATCACTTTCAATCTATATAAACTCCCTATTTTCTTATATTTATCATATTATTTCCTCATTGTCCTCTTATGTTCTTTCAATCACCAAGATGAAAACCATGCTAAAGATTTGCTAGAAAATCCACAACATTATCCTCCTCCTCTACCTCTTTCTCCTCATCCTCAACCTCTGGCTCCACCTCCACCTCAAGTGGAGCCAATGATACAACATGTAGAATGCATTGACCATGATCTTGACATACTCTTAGATGATTCAGGCCACTCCTTTGGTGACAAATAGCATGATGATGTGAGGTTTGCTATGAATTTAATAACAATAGGTACTCTTCTATTAGAAACGGACACTAAATGTAGGCACCTCTCTCCTATGATTAACATCCATCTATTGAAAAAGATTCTAATTAACTTTATTGGAAAACATTAAAATGATGTAAAATTTATCATATGCTAGTTTCTTCAATTCGAGCCTTTGAATACTAAACATATAAAATATTATGACATTCTTTATAGAGGCATCATATATATAGAAGTATAGAGCTCAAATCCAAAAACATCAAATTCCTAGGTTTACACACAATCTTACCCTAAAAAGATGAAGGTAGAGAGTACTATCATCAAAATCAGGCAAATAAGAACCTATCAACAACTAGGCAAATATGTTAGCTTCGAATACAAAGTCCTTCTTCTTGATAACTCAAACACTCAGACCTCTCCTCCTTCAAGTTGTTGGCCCTTGCAAAATCGATCTCACACCCCAACCCCCGGTTTGAAAAGTTGAAGCATGTTTACTGCATTTAACCGCCTAGGACTTTGTAAAGCTCCAAGATTGTAATGGAAAATAGATTGGCGGTTAACTGTAGTAAATGTGCTTCAACATTTCGAAAGGGGGCCAATTTTGCAAGGGACAACAATCTAAAGGAAGGAGACGTCCGATTTTTTGAGCTTCTCAAGAAGAACTATCTTCAAAGTTACCATATTTTCCTATTGATAGGTTCTTATTCACATGATTCTGATGATGATGCTCTCTACCTTCATCTTTGTGGGGTAAGATTGTGTGTAAACCTGGGAATTGGATGTTTTAAGAAAAATTAATTTTTAGGGAAAATCCTAGAAAAATTCTTTTAAAATATAGAAATGACAGCTTAGGGATTCCAATATCACAAATCCTAAGTCAAACCTATGAGAAGAATTTGGGATTAGCAAATGTTTCCAAAGGACCATTCAACCGTTGAGTTATGTAGCAAATAAAGAACAAAAGAAAAGGCCTAAGTAGTCAATATGGATACTAAAGTTGTCAATTGTGATTCTTATATAGTCATTCCCTATACATAAGTCGTTAATGATGCATTATAGGGGTGGCTTTATAAATTCTTACAAGGTTATTGACATTTGGGGCACACAAGTAGTCAATATAGATACTTAAGTTATCAATTGCACTTTTCAAGTGCTCATTCCTTAAATGTGAGTCATCAGTGGTGCGTAGGTGACTCTTGAAAATTAAAGGGCAAGGGTGCCACAAAATTTCATAATCCAAGATTCATTCTACTAACATGGGATTTGTGTTATTAGAATCCCTGATTTGTCTTTTCCATATATTTAAAAGATTATTTTGGGATTTTCCCTATTTTTTAAAATAATTGTACTAAAATATTTTTTATCAATTTTTTATAATATATTCTTTTATCTTATAGAACAAAATATATCCCAATATCCCATTATCACAAAATATTTACTATTTGCTCCATCCAATGGGTAATATATAACATATTTAAAGATTTGATATTGGTCCTAAATATAAACCTTATTTTTCATATTTATCAATTTTTTTTCTAATTTACTTCTATTGATATACCCTCAACAATAATCAATGAGGAGAGGGAATGAAAGAATTAAGGAAAATAACTAAAGTGATTAAAAAAATACTCTCTCAATTCCTTTTTATAAGAAACAACCCTCACATATGCCCCGTTTCTTTTTATAAACATTCAAAGAATGTCTTTTTTTTTCACTTGTTACTTTATCATTTTGCCCTTATTTAATTATGATGTTGAATGCTAATATACTCTCTCTATTCTTTTTTATAAGGAACTTTTAATCAAATCTCATGGTTCAAAACGTCAATTAAGAACAATAAATGTGTCAAAACTATAACCTTTTCCCCCTAAAATATCCTTATTTATAAGAACATAGGAAATAGTTAAGAGGAGAATATGGAAGTTATAGTTATAAAGAAGACTATAGAAGAGAGAAAATAAGAAAATAAATATGATAGAAGTAATATGTCTTTAGGAATGTGAAAATTTATTATATTGACATTAAATATGGTAATTAAATAAAGGTAACATGGAAAATTAAGAATTAAAAATAAGAATTTCTCTTATTGTTTTTTATGAAAAACAATGTCTTTAGGAATGTGAAAATTTATTATATTGACATTAAATATGGTAATTAAATAAAGTTAAAATGGAAAAGTAAGAATTAAAAATTAAGAATTTCTCTAATTGTTTTTTATAAAAAAGAATGAGATAGTGTGGCAGTTGTTACTTATAAAAAAGAACAGATGAAGTAGTAAATTTTCATAGCCCCCAAAGGCCTAGAGTATCATTCCCTTATTCTCTCCCTTCTATTATCATCTTTATTATAATAATTTCCTTATTCTCTCTCTTATTTCTTATCTTCTCATACATAAGGGCATTCTAATAAAAAAGGGTTACAATTTCAACACATTTATTGTTCTTAACCAATGTTTTAAATCACAAGATTCAGTTAAGTGTTTCTTATAAAAAGGAACTGAAGGAGTATTTGTCTGTCATATAAACTAACTCAACTAATTTTTCTAATTTAATTAAATTAAGTAAATAGTTCTCATCCTAATAACAAATGAAGTATCATTTACTCATTATACTAATACATTTGTAATTTGAATAGGTTGTATAGCCGGGAAGAGTAGTTATTTTTATTTCTCATTTATTAGAGTATTTATAGTTATGTTGAATGAAAACATAACATCTCTTTAGTCCAAAACAAAAAACATAACATTTTCTGGATAAAAAAAATGCCAAAATATACTTTTAATCCTTTAAGTTTTACATAATATATACTTTTGGACCCTTAACTTTATAAAGTATACTTTTGATCCTATATTTCTAATGTAACCCCCGTCCTCATCAAGACTGTGATTAGTGTTTAAAACACATTTTACAATTGAATAAGAGATCGAGGGTAATCAAAAATTTTTTACAAAAAGCTGTATAATACGATCTCCATTCATTTCAAAGTAAAGAAATTGGCATGTTCAGTTTGTCACATACACAATATCATAGTGCTAATAAAATTCCCAACATTTGCTCGAGATATATCAATAAATCAAAGGGTTTTATAGGGCTTCATCGCCCATCTCAGTTTCCCATACCGGGGATTACACAACAACTACAATTCTATAGTCAACATGTTTATACAATTGTCCAAAATGATAACCAAAAACCAAAAAGCTAAGACTACCACTGCAATCCTAGTCGTCCTTGTTCACTTTCTTATCCCTCAATCCACTTGCCCTAACTAAAATTGTTAATTGGAAAGAGTGAGATTTAAAAAAATCCCAGTAATAACATTTCACGTTTATGATGCATAATTAAACAAAGCATGTAAGCATATATCACAATTCAGCAACATCAGCATTCAAAGCTGGGCTTCCCGCCATGACTCAATTATTCATTCAAGGCCGGGCTAACCACTACATCCCAATAAACTGCATTCAAGGCCAGGCTAACTGCCACAAACCCAAGAATCAACATTCAAAGCTAGGCTAACTGGCAAAGACCCAATCAGCAACAATAGCATTCAAGCTCAGGCTACCCGCCACGACCCAATCGATCATTCAATGATAAATACCAACAAGCAATGCATTAAACATGATATAGGAGAAAGTGTCACTACCTTGTTCTTTCCGTTCTTGTTCAGGCGTAGGCCTTCTACGTTTCGGGCAAATATCAAATCCTATAATCATAATTAAGGATGACAGGTTATCATTTATCCCAATACTCAAATGACTTCAAAACACTTAGATTTGGTTATCATTAAAGTTCCTTAGGTGGCTACAAGAAGCCCAAAAAAATGGCTGAAGGGTTGGGAAGTATTATCTCAAAGACAACCTTATGATAGTGAAAAGTTCTAATTTTTGGGTGTTGGCCACAGCCAAGAATATTTGGCTGCAGTCAAAAACAGGTTAAAAACATTTGGCTGCGGCCAAAATTAGGTCAGAGAGTTTTTGGCAGCGGGCAAGAGTCTTCTGGCTACGGCTAAAAGTAGGTCAGAAGCTTTTGAGCTGTAGCCAAGGAAAAATTCTGTTTCTTGGCTAAGCTTCCAAAAATCATAACTAATTCTAGAAAAATCAAAATGGGATGATTCTTAAGCCAATGGAAAGATATTTAAGACCTCTTTCTAGGAAAAATATGAATCATTGCTGTCTATAACCACAAAAATACATAATTCAACAATTTTCCTTGCTATTCCAGAATTGATCCCAGTTTTGATATCAAACTTTGGAAATTCATAACTCCCAGAACACACATCAAAATGACCTCCATAATGTATCAAATTAAATCTTGAGATGTCTACTATTAGACTGGAAAGCTTCAGAATTTTTAGCCATATTTACCTATTCAAAACATCCATGCAAACTGACTGCCTGCACAGGGTTTCCACTAACCAATTCTTGTAAATTTTAAACCTAAGTTTCCAATGGTTCAAAATTCACCTCCAACACTACTCCAGGACAATTTTCCACAAGGAATCCAATGGAAACATCAAAACAAACAAATTCTCATCCTTTAACATGTTCTATTTTTGGAACATATTCAACACAAAACCCAAAATTGCCAAACTTTACATTTAACCTTCAATTCAATTCTATCAATTCAAAACACAATACAAAGCACCATTTCCATGACCACATCATACCAAACTCTCAACGACCCTAATTTTTGAAAATAGGGCAAAATTCCAGAATTTCAAAACTTAACCAAATGGCTACAAAAATTATATTAAAGTGTTCATCTGACTCACTACTACAACTTTCTCAAAGGTGTTCCTTGCTTCTTCAACCTCTAGATTTGCTTGAGTGCTCAAAACACCACCTGTAACCCCCTTCCAACCAAGGCCGAGATTAGAGTTTAATAAACATAATCATGTTAAATTAGAGACCATAAGATGATTTAGGACTTATTTAAAAGTAAATATCCCTAAAACAGGGTTTATAAAAACTTTTCAAAAGTCTGTTCAATAATGGTCTCATATTCATTTTTCAGTATACAAATAGCCTATACAAATTGATTCCATTCATCAATATCGGAGTACACAGTAAATTCCCAACAACTCAGGTTCTATCAATCAAATGAAGGTTTACAGGGCACAAATGCCCTTAATCAACTTCCCATTCTAGGGGATTGCACAAAACTATCCAATATCTTCAATATATACATTTAACCATAATGATAACCAAAAACCAGAATAATTAAACTCCAAGCCCGGAGCTCTATCCACCCTTCATCACCTGCTTCTCCTTAGATCCACTAGCCCTGTCTAAAAATTATTAATTTTAAAGAGTGAGATTCTAAAGAATCCCAGTAGTAATAGTTTACTTATATGATGTATAATTAAATCAAGCATATAAGTATATATCACAATTCAGCTACACAACATTCAAAGCTGGGCTACTCGCTGCAACTCAATCATTCATTCAAGGCTGGGCTACATGCCACGGACCCAATCGACAATATTCAAGGTTGGGCTAACTTCCATAAACCCAATAGCAACATTCAAGGTTGGGCTAACTTCCACAAACCCAATAGCAACATTCAAGGCTAGGCTACTCGCCACGGACCCAATCAGCATCATTCAATGATAAATACGTATGAGCAATGCATTAAATATGATATAGGATAAACTGTAACTACCTTGCTCTTTCCGTTCTTGTTCAGGAGTATGCTTTTTACGCTCTGGGCAATTGTCAAATCCTATAATCAATATTAAGGATGACAAGTTATCACTTATCCCAATACTCAAATGACTTCAAAACCCTTAGATTTGGTTATCACTAAAGTCCCTTCAGTACCTATGAAAGGCCCTAACAATAGCCCTAAAGGGTTGGAATAGACAAAAGTTCTGATTTTTGGATGTTGGCCATGGCCAAGGATCTTTGGATGCAGCATAAAATAGGTCAGAAATTTTTAGGTTGCGGCCAAAATCAGGTCAGAAGCTTTTAGGCTGCGACCAAGGACTTTCGGCTGCGGCCAAGAAAATTCAGTTTCTGGGCTGAACTTCCAAAAATAATAACTAATTCTGGAAAAATAGAAATGAGGTGATCCAAAAGCCTAATGAAAGGTATTTAAGTCCTCTACACAAGAAAAATATGAATCAAGGCTGTCCATAACCACAGAAATCCAGAATTACACGAAATCCAACACTGCTCCAAAACAGATTCAAGTTTTAATCCCAAACTTTGGAAAATATAACTCTTAGTACAGAAGTAAGAATTAGCCAAAATTTATATCAATGGAAAGTTTGAAATGTGAACTACAAAACTAGAAAGTTTCACCTTATTCTAAAACCATTTGCTATTTCAAATTATCATGCAAATTGGGCCACTTGCACAGCAATTTCCACTTAACAAATTTCTAGAATTTTCCAATTTTGCAACTATGTCTCCAATGGTTCCAAAATCCAATCCAAAAGTCATTTCCATACAAAATTTCACAAGGAAGCCAATAGAGACATCAAAATGATCAATTTCACATTGCTTTCATAAGATATAACATCAATAACAACACAATGCACTTTTCCAAAAACTTAAAATCCACCATTCACTCACCAAATAAATTCTATTTATCCAGAACACTTCTCATGACACCATATCCATGACAACCACATGCCATACACACAATTACCCTCATTTTAGAAAATCAAGCCAAAATCCTAGAAATTCCAAACTCAATCAATGGATACAAAACCTACATAGAAAGGTTTGTCTTACTCACCTATACAACTTTTCCCAAAGTAGTTCCTTGGTTCTCCAACCTCTAGATTTCCTTGAGTACACAAAAACCACCAAATGGAAAATCTAAAACCATCAAAATTGAAGCTCTCAACACAATGAACAATTTTATAGAAGGGAGTTTTGGCATTAGAGGTCATCTTGCTTGAGCTCCCATAGCAGCAAGAAAATGAGAGAGAAAATGAGAGAGAGGAGTGTTGGAGAAGATGAAATAATCACTCTTTGCATTCCCATGCCTCATGTCAGCAAAAATAAGAGGGAAAGAGAGAGAAAATATACTTAAACAATGCCCAATTGACTTTTCTCCAACCACTCTCTCTTTATCCAAGCTTGCCACATGTTTCAACCTCATTGGCTCTTATAAAGTAAGTAACCAATTAGTTACTCTAACCATCCCATTAGCCATTTTGTTACACATATCTTTTCTCTTAGTCACTAATTAATTTTCTTTCATTAATCACTAACTTATGGCTATTCTTTCAATTTCTCTTTGATTATGGCATATTAATTAAAATTGCCACTTAACACATAATAACTCATAGTTAATTCATAAATTACTCTCAATAATTATCATTAGCCCTTAACCACTAATGGAAAATCTAAAATCATAGAAATGAAGCCCTCAACCCTAGGAACAAGATTAAAGAAGAGAGTTTTGGCATAAGAGTTCATTTAAAGGGTCAAATGGCATGAAACTTACCTTGAGTTCCTACTCTTTCCTTTGCTCTAATGGCTGTCAAACTTGGGAAAGAAATGAGAGTGAAAAAGATGAAATGATGGGTTCTTCCCTTGCCCATACTCTTCAGCTAAAATGGAGGAGGGGAGAGAAAGAAATGCTTATAATATTCAATTTGACTTTTTACTACTCTCTCTTCATCTCAACATGCCACTTGTCAAAATCCTCTTGTTTCTCATAAAGTAAGTAACCACTTGGTTACTCTAACTAGCTCCATTAACCATTTAGCTACCTCACTAGCTCTTTTAGTTAGTAACCAATTTCTTCCTCAATTACTTACTAATTGGCCAGTAAATTTTCCTTTCTTCCAAATTTTCCCCTGATTATGGCACATTCACAAGAATTGCCATATAACAAAATTTAATTCTTTTCTTCTTCTCCATATGTCACTCCCTCTATTTTAGCCTAAAAATTACTTTGTCAATAATCATGCTAAAATACAAGGTGATGGACATTTTCAATAAATAACTCAGGTCTCAAATCAACTTTAATTCACAAAATCATTCTCAATAAATGTCATTAGCCCTTAATCAAAATTTAGGGTGTTACAATTCTCCCCCCGTACAATAAATTTCTTTCCCAAAATTTGTCACACATCTTGGGGCATAAACCTTGGATGCCTGTACATGACGGCTTCCATTTCTCAGGTTATTTCCCCATTCGAACAATCCTCTCTAGATTACTTGCACAAACGGTACGCTACAGGTCTAATTCTCACAAGAATCTTAAACAGACTAATACTTCATAGCTCAATTTCTTTCTCCTAATCACTTTACCAATTCCCGTACCCAAAGACACTCTCACGAGCATGTGATTTTCGTTTTCGGTTTTCACCTCATTCGATCATAATTTGAGTAAACTGTACTCATTCATCTCGGCTTT
The DNA here is from genome assembly GCA_963242795.1 of Inga leiocalycina. NCBI lineage: Eukaryota > Viridiplantae > Streptophyta > Magnoliopsida > Fabales > Fabaceae > Inga > Inga leiocalycina. The sequence goes on from OY725328.1 coordinate 35,187,046, forward strand.
AAGCCTCTTCAACCTTAGTCATTAAGTCACTTCCCCTTAGGAATACTATACTTACACATACAATTGCCCCAAAGCTGTAATCACCACTATACACAACTACTGCAAAACACAATCACTGTACGAACACAATCGTTGCAAGAACATAATCACCGCACGACCATAATCGTCACAAGCTCCAGATCCTGAATGGCTAGCTCATTTCATAAAACCTCAACAATTGGGAGGCATATGCCGCCACTATGCTCAATCTAGTCACCCCTTCCAGGAATAACTCAAAGCACCACAGATTTACTACACACAAATGACATCTTCCGCTGTATTCACATATACCTCAACTTTCACTGTTTTCCCAAATGCATCAGCTTTCGCTATTTGCAAAATTACCTTAACTTTCGTCGTTTGCAATAATACCTCAGCTTACGCTATATCCACTTTCACAGCATTACCCTCACCCATACACCCATCATTGACTCCGCTAGTAGTAACCCAGACTTTTGGGTATTAACCACAACATCCTTCATTGTATCAACTTTTACTGCATTAGCCTCACCCATACAACCACCAGTGACTTTGCTACTGGTAACCGGGACTTTTGGGAATCAACTACAACATCAGGCCACTCTAGAATCTCAATCTCTTCTATCCGAAGCACCCTACTATAATGGTCCACCTGGAGTCCAGTCTCTTCTATCCAAACGGCCGGCTGAGAGTCTCAACCTCCGTTCTGCACCCTCATCTTCTTTTATCCGTCGTCACCACAGTTGTAGTTAGCTACCGAGGACTCTTGGCATAGTCACAGCCTACCCTCATCCTCTTTTACCCGCTGTCGCCATGGCTGTTGTTAGCTACCAAAGGACTCTTGGCATGGTCGATACAGACTCACATTAGACTCAATTTTTACGCACCACATTTCGACCTAGGGTCAACACTGGTGCAACCAGCCTGGTGGCTAGCCATACCGCCATGTCGGGGTAAGTTCCCTCACAAGTAAGAACCCCCTATCATGTAATCGAATTCACTATCAACTGAACTAGCTCTACTCTACTATACACGGCCACCCAATCCCAGCCTAATCACAACACAATACACGATATCAGTCAAGCTAGGTAGGGCACACCCCCAACCCTTATTCACATCATATCATAATACATAACAAAATCAAGCTGGTATCAAATATATTCAATATTAATGCCTTCAACAATTTCACTTTCAACTCCGTGAGCCTTTCTCACATCTCACACATCATTCACATCATTCATCCTACTCAACAGTTGATCCTTTGGTAATAACAGCAAGACCCAGAAATTGCACATCTCATCAATAGTTTCTGGCCTCTGCTAATCCAGCACTACTTCCACTATACTGGGATTCACTAAGACCCTTTCTGACAACATGACATGGCCTAGAAGTTTCACTTTCAAGGAACAAGATTAGCATATTGTCTTTCCTACCTTGAGCCTCAGCTCAGTGTAATTCTTACACATCATATTTACTATGCTTCCGCTACACACTCTAAGGTCTGTCTCCTCATATGTTCTTCAATAATGTTAGGTTGATTTATTAGGAGTCCCATAGGAACCTCCCATGACACTTGATGGCACCCACAATTTCTCTGTGCCAGCTCTTTGCCCGTCTTAACTCAAATTATATCGACCAGTTTACGCCTGGCATATTCACAATTTCTAATGCCCTTATCAGGTACTCTACCCCCATAATACAGGAAATCCAAAAACCACCAGTATATTTGACTTTCTGTCTCAATCGTGAGACCATATTCATAGCCACTAATTGTTCTATCCAGAACTATTATCATTCACTATGGGAATATTCTATTATCAAGATCTTTCCCTATACTAGATTAGGCACTAGCATCCTCAAGAAACCTCATGCACATTTCAGTTCATTTTAATATCATGTTCTAATACCTCAGACCCTCCAGGTCAAATCGAATTCCTAGGAACCAATTCAACTATTGAGTTTGATCATTGGATCACAATTCAACTCTTAGAACCTTAACATTAGTTAAGTAGAGAAATCATTGTTCTCATTTCCACGGAGCAACACCAACCCGACACAAGTTTAAGTATATCTGCCTACCTAAAGGCATACTGGTCCCTTAAGTCTTAGGGCCTTTGGACACACAAGTCCACTTTAATATCACTGGCATATAATATCATATAGCCTAGGGTTTCTAACCCAACATTTAGGTTCATCAGAAAATCTAGAACCTTAATATTACATACATTGAAAATCATTTTCCTCAATTATACCCAATAGGTTCCATTAAGAATCAAGATCAATAGCGCCTACTCTACTCTTCACAGTATTTAGGTAATAATCTTAAAACATTACTGAAGGTTCAATACTATCAGAACCATAGTGTAACCAATTTACACTTTGATCTAAGCACTATTTTAGCATAGATCTAATTCAAGCCTATTCCCAACCTTCAGTATAATCAAATTGGATCTCCTATGATCAATAAATGGTATGGTAACCACTCCTCATAAAGCACTGTATATCATATCTACATTTCTTTGACCTTATAGTGTTACTAAGGATCATCACTTAGCATGGAGAAACCACAAAAAATTTGCTATGCGTCATATTGCCATATCCCCATCAAATGGACCTTTTTGGCAGTATTCGTTGAGACAAAACTGTCCCGATTCAAAATCAATACTTACATCGTCAATATCTCCATACAACTAAGCATCCTCTAAACCATCTAACTTAAATGATCATTAATCATAGAGAAACCTCAAGATAATAACCATTCCTCAAGTCTCCATGACCTTACTAACTCAACTTCTCAAGGCCACCCATCCTAGGATTTCCCTGGGTTAAGCATGCCTAACTTTCGCACACTCCTCCTCAATTCAATACTCCTCCACAACTTATTAAATTCAATAAACTGTCTGGAGGCCAAATGTTTCCTCATTTCACACCTCAATCCTCTCATTAATCTATCAAAGCTCCACTCTTCATTATCCATACATCATAGGTAGAAGGAGTAACGGTCAGTAGTACCCTCACTACAGCTAGGTATTCTAACGCTTTAAAAATTTTGTTGAGTCGGACTAGCCAAGCTTCCATAGCTTGGGAATCAAATTGTTTTCCTTGAACACTGGAGGTAGATGCTTACTGAACTTAGAGACCCAAACCATAGGTCTTTTTCATTCTGGGCTGGCACCCCGTGCAATTCCTGATTCAGCTCAGTGTGTGATTTTGAGTCCTGAGGTCGAATCAACCCTTCTGTCATTTCTTCATGATTCATCTCTTCTGGAGTTGATTGTACTCTATCCCCATTCCATTATTCTTTTACCTCTCAGAGCTCATTTCTTAATTCATGTATCATATCCTTATACTCAAATAACATACCCATCATCTACTGTATGAGATCAGGTGGATTGTGGCTTATTTCTTCCACCTCTAGTTCTTCCTGTCAAATCTCTGATTGAATCATTGTGTTCTTTCCTCTCTACACAAATGATTCACAACATCACTATCACACTAGGTGTATACACATGTTTATTAAAACTCACATACCAACTAGTAATAAGAACATTTAAGTGTATACAAAAACGGTCATGGGTTGACTACCTACACTTAAACAAGGAGCTATTAAACTATCCTAGTAAAACTACCCTTGCAAGGAACTACAGCTCTAATACTATAAATGTAACCCCCATCCTCATCAAGGTCGTGACTAGTGTTTAAAACACATTTTATAATTGAATAAGAGATTGAGGGTAATCAAAAACATTTTACAAAAATTTGAATAATACAATCTCCATTCATTTCAAAGTAAAAAAATGGGCTTGTTCAGTTTGTCACATACATAATATCAGAGTGATAATAAAATTCCCGACATTCGCCCGAGATATATCCATAAATCAAAGGGTTTTACAGGGCTTCATTGCCCATCTCAGTTTTTCATACCGAGGAATACACAACTACAATTCTATGGTCAACATGTTTATACAATTGTCCAAAATGATAACCAAAAACCAAAAAGCTAAGACTACCTTCGGCAATCCTAGTCACCCTTATTCACTTTCTTGTCCCTCGATCCACTTGCCCTGGCTAAAATTGTTAATTCAAAAGAGTGAGATTCAAAAGAATCTAAGTAGTAACATTTCACGTATATGATACATAATTAAACAAAGCATGTAAGTATATATCATAATTCAATAACATCAGTATTCAATGCTGGGGTACTTGCCACGACTTAATCATTCATTCAAGGCCAGGCTAACCACCATGTCCCAATTAGCTACATTCAAGGCCAAGCTAACTGCCACAGACCCAACCAGCAACATTCAAGGACAGGCTAACTGCTACAGACCCAATCAGTAACAGCAGTATTTAAAGTCAAGCTACCTGCCATGACCTAATCGATCATTCAATGATAAATACCAACAAGCAATACACTAAACATGATATAGGAGAAAGTGTCACTACCTTGTTCTTTTCGTTCTTGTTCAGGTGTAGGCCTTCTACGTTCCAGGAAAATATCAAATCCTATAATAATAATTAAGGATGACAGGTTATCACTTATCCCAATACTCAAATGACTTCAAAACACTTAGACTTGGTTATCATTAAAGTCCCTTAGGCAGCTACTAGAAGCACAAAACAAATGCCTAAAGGGTTAAAAAGTATTATCTCAAAGACCACCTTACGATGGTGAAAAGTTCTGATTTTTGGGTATTAGCCGAGGCCAAAAAAATTTTGGGCTGCGGTCAATAACTTTTGGCTGCAGCCAAAATCAAGTCAGAGAGTTTTTGGCTACGGCCAAGAGTCTTCTAGCTGCGACCAAAAGAAGGTCAAAACCTTTTGGGATATGGCCAGAACTTTTCAGCTAAAATGATGGGCTCTTCCCTTGCCCATACTCTTCAGTTGAAATGAAGGGGGAGAGAGAGAAAGAGAAATGCTTATAATATTCAATTTGACTTTTCTACTACTCTCTCTTCATCTTAATATGCCACTTGCCAAAATCCTCTTGTTTCTCATTAAGTAAGCAACTATTTGGTTACTCTAACTAGCTCTATTAACCATTTAGTTGCCTCACTAGTGCTTTTAGTTAGTAACCAAGTTCTTCCTCAGTTACTAACTAATTGGCCGGTAAATTTTCCATTCTTTCAAATTTTTCCCTGATTATGGCACATTCACAAGAATTGCCATATAACACATATTTTAATTCTTTTCTTCTTCTCCATGCATCATTCCCTCTATTTTAGCCTAAAAATTACTTTGTCAATAATCATGCTAAAATACAGGGTGTTAGGCATTTCCAATAATTAATTCGGGTCCTAAATCAACTTTAATTCACAAAATCATTCTCAATAAATGTCATTAGTCCTTAATCAAAATTTTGGGGGTGTTACATCTAGCACCACTAACTTTATAAAATATTGAGGCATCAAACTTAACTGATAACTGTATAGTTAAAAAAACATATTTAAGTTTTAATAAAATATATTTTGATTATTAAATTAAAATAAACTGATAAAATTGCTGTAAATGAAATTGAGGTTTTGATATTATTATTAACTAATATATTTATATTATTCAACTATTATTTTTTTAATACAATTGAGGTTTTGATATTGACTACTTCATTATGTTTTTAGATATTTTTTAATTCACACATATTTTAAATTTAAAATTAATAGCATTTAATTATATAGACATTACTTAAGCTTACACAATAGTGTTTTCTGTTAGCAACTTTAACAGTGTTAGAATTATATGATCAAATGTATATTTTATTAAGTTAGAGAACTAAAAGCATACCTCATGTAAACTTAAATTACTAAAAGTATGTTTTAGACTAACATAGAGTTGATCTAGGAGTGTAAGGCCCCGTTAGATCAATCTAGATCTCTAGTTTGAGTCTTAGAGGAGACACTTATACTGCTATGGTAGCCACAAATGTAATATCCTAAATTGTAATTAAGGGCTAATGACTTCAAAAGTGATGTAATTAATGTTAACCAAACACTTTTGAAGAACAACATGTGAATTTTGATCGAAATGTGCTATAGCCAGTGCCTAAATCCTGTATTTAAGATAAATTATAGGTTAATGTTTAAATGGGGTTAAAACATAGGGGAGAGGGCATGGTTATGGTGGAGGAATGATATAAATGTGTTTGATGATGATTTAGTATACGTTCTGATAATCAGGGGCAAAATGGTAAGGTTACCGACCAATTGGTCAGTTAACGAAGAGGAGACTCATTGGTAACTTAAAGATCAATGGCTAGAATTAACTCTTGAATGGTTGTTATGTTTGCACATGAATATTTTTGTGCTGTGAATATATATATATATATATATATATAATACTTGTGGATATAAGTGCATACCTTATCTGTGATATTAATGGGGTAAGTTATTTGCAGAATGAAAAAAACAAGAGGTCGTCCCAGTATGCAAAGAGTAGACCCAGAGGTGGAGATACTTAATGATAATCCATCGGATCCGATTTGATAATTAATGGGTCTGATAAAGGATTAACGAGATATAATAGCTGAGCTTTGATAAGAGCTTAGAGTAAAAAAAAGCAAAGAACAGAGAAGACCTGGTTCAGTCTACTCTGGAAGAGACCGAGGAAGAAACTCACCACGAAGATACTGCAGAAGGGTCCGCACGACCTTTAGAGTCCCCACCTCATACTGCCTCGAACCAAGGATCACATGGGGCGCCAGCTAGAGAGGAAAGGGATCTTTAGTTTTGGATCTCTAAATTCTATAAACTTCTACCTCCAGTGTTCAGGGGTAGATTTGATCCTCAAGAGGCTGAAGATTGGCTGAACTATCTTAAGAAGATTTTTGAAGTTCTTGAGTCACTGTCTGATGTGAAAGCACCGTTGGCGATGTATAACTCAAGGGAGACGCTGATCGTTGGTGGCAAAATATCACCCTAATACTGAAGAGTCGAAATGTGCCATTGATATGGGAGCTGTTTCAACAATAATTTAATGAGAAATATTTTTCCCAAGTTAGTGTGGCTAGAGAAAGAAATAGAATTCATGTCTATTAAGCAAGGGGACATAAAAACTTTTGATGATTATCTGTCTCATTTTATTCACTTGTCCCGGTATTCTTCCTACCTTCGAAAAATGGATGGCTAAGAATGGAGTTCAGACATCCTTACCCGTAGTCTGAGACGAGAACTGAGAAAGAGATTGGCCACTCATTTGTTCATCCAGTTTAACAAAGCAGTAGAATAATGTCGAATCATAGAAAATAATCTAAGAGATTTGTATCTGGCCAAGGGTGGTGGTAGTCGCAATGAACCTAGTACAGCAAACACCTTGCAAAAGCGAAAGGGATAGGGATCTTCATCTGGGGGTGGTAATAAAAAGCCTTATCATCTTGAAAAGTCGTGGTAACCAGAGACCTTCAGCGGGACAAGCATGCCCTCAGTATAGGAAATACCATCCTAGTAGGACCTGCACAGGGTTAATGATTTGCTATAACTGCAACAGATGGGTCACATTTCTACTGCATGCACACAACTGCAGACAGAGTAGAGACCTAAGAATTAGGGGAGGGTATCCATTATGACTCACGAGGAAGCCCAGAAATCCCCCAACCTGATCCAAGGTAATATCATTCTTAATAGCTATTTTTTACAAGCTTTGTTTGACTCAGGTGCAGGTCACTCTTTTATTGCCTATGATTGTGTAAAGCTCCTGGGCATGCATATGCATAAGTTGGCTTTTGATTTAGTTGTGTCGACGTGATGGAGGAGCATGGCAAGATGGAGGAGGAGCTCCAAAGGAAGAGAAAGGCATGAAGATGGAAGCCCAAGCTCAAGTATGGAAGTCCAATGTCCCAAAAGATCCATTACAAAGCATTGGAGGCCCAATGACAAGAGCAAGGACTAAAGCCATGAAGGAGGCCTTGAATTGTTTGATAAGAGAGCTTAAAGAGTTGGAGCCCATTTATTTGGAAGAGGCATCCTTTAATAAGCCCAACAAGAACCCAAGAATGGTGATCACATTGCTTGAAGCCCAACAAGATGAAATACAAGGCCCAAGTGCAGTCCAGATTGAAGAATTCACTTAAAATACCATGTGACAAGCATGTACCTTGAAGAAGGATCATAAGTGACGTCCAAGACACCTCAAGAAGCATCTAGAAGGCGTCCTTATGCAGCAAATCTGAATTAATTTCGTTTTTTATTTGTTTCCTTTTTTTTATTTGCATTAAATAAGGCCTTTGGTCAAAGATTGCTCATGAAGACTTTATTTTATTTCCTATCTTTAGATAGCTGACTTAGTCTTGAAGAATAAGTAATTTCCTAATTCCTTTAGGATTGAATGGTGCCAACCAAGACAATCAATCATCATTAAGGCATCATTTATTGCATTTATGACTAGGTTTTCAAACTCTAGAGTGTTCTTTTGTGGCCTTTATATATGGCTGCGTTTTTGTACTGCATTTTCAAACTTGAATGATAATTGAGAGTTTTATTTCTCTTGTGTGAGCTTTGCTTGCATCCTTGTATTCTCGTGCGAATACTCTGACTGTATCAAGGATTGATCATCCTTGTGTTGTCTTTGTGGCTAGGGTTGTAAGAGACAGGTTCTCTTAAGGTCCTACCTTTGATCATCCGTCCCGTTCGTGTTTTCATACTTGTTTTCTAGCCGGTCCGTTACCCTCATCGTATCAAGTGGCATCAGAGACAGGTTTGCTAGATTTCAAGTTCTATCCTTTTGTTTTCGTTCTTTGCTTCCGTTTTTTTTTCTTCTTCCCTTGTTTACATTGTTTTCCTTCGTTCTTGTGTTTTTCCCATTCTCTTCTCTCCTCTTCCACCCATAATTTTTTTTTGTTTTTTGTGTGACTTTGTTAGTTTCAATTTAAAAAAAACAAAAAAAAAAAAGGTGTGGTGCTGGATAAAAAAACCTGAGCAGAAAAAAAAAGAGCAAAAAAAAAATCAAAAATTCAAAAAAAAAAAAAAGGAAAGAGCCACAAGTTTTGGAAATTAGGAAGATTGAAGGCTAATTTAAGAGTTTCCATTGCAAGTCACAAAAGTTTCCTAAATCTACCAACTTGGGTGGTAAGACTCCTTACTTTCCTAATTCTTCCCTCCTTCCTATTTTGATTTCCTTTCCCTTTCTTTTTTTTTTCCTGATTCCATTTTTCCCCCCTTGTTATTATCCCTTCTTCCTTTTCAATCATTATTCACGTTTTTTCCCCCTTTCCATCTTCTTTCATCACTCATTTTTCTCATTTCTCACATACTCTCTGGTTCTTACAGTTTCTTGTTGCAAAGATTACCACATACTAACATTGTCTCTTGATTTTGTTGAGTTTCAATCAAGAATACTATAGGAGGCAAGCTTGAGTGGTAAAAGGCAAGAGTGTTACATCAAGTTAAAAGCCATATTTGTGTGAAACACAAGTGACTACATAACTTTTGAGTGAAACACGTGAGTAGAGTGGTAAGGATTCATATTACTATTTTTTTTCCCCAACTTTGATCAAACTAACATTAAAATTCAAGATGAGTGATCAGGAATCAAGAAAAGAAGTCACAACAGATTTCAAATTATTCATGAAGGCCATGCAAGCTGAGTTCCTCAAACTCAAGATGGACATGGAGGAGTTGAAGGCGACAAAAACATCTAGAAGTGAGGAGGAGGTGAGCCACTATGAATCTTCATCCTCAAAGGACAAAAGAAGACATTCTAAACGAAGACATTCTAAACATGACATGGATGCATCTGATCCAAAAATCAAGTACCCTACCTTCAAGGGGAATACAAATCCAGATGCCTACCTTGATTGGGAGATGAAGTTTGAGCAAATCTTTAGAATGAATGATTGCCCTGAAGAAAAGAAGGTAAAATTAGCTTCATTCCAATTTTCTGACTATGTTGTTGTTTGGTGGGAAGATTTACAACTTAAGAGGCGCCTTAAAGGCAAAGGTCCACCTCGTACTTGGGAGAAGCTCAAGAAACTTATGCGCAACAAGTATGTCCCAAGTTATTATTACAGGGAGCTAAATAGAAAGTTGCGGTTGTTTAACCAAGGCTCTATGACTGTGGATGAATATGTTCATGAGCTTGAACTTTTAAAGATGCGTGCTGGAGTACAAGAAGGTGAAGAAGCAAGCATGACTAGAATTGTTGATGGTTTGAAGGCAGAAATAAGAGACAAAGTAGAGATGTATACTTTTGTTGATAAGGAGGAGCTAGTGCATAAAGCCATTAAAATTGAGAAGCGGTTTAAAGAAAAATGTTCCAAATCCTCTTCTTATGGTTGGAAGGACTCTAAATCAACCTCCAAGTGGAAGGATTCTAAGGCTAAGGATGACACCAAATTTATGCCTAAAGCCAAAGAGGAATCCAAAGCAAAACCTGATGGTGGTAAGAAGTCTGATTCTAAAAATTTTCCTTCTGATAAAACTTCTTCTCTTCAATGCTTTAAATGTCATGGAAAAGGCCATATTGCTTCCCAATGTTCCAACAAGAGAGCTATGATTCTTAAGGATAATGGCGAGTATGACAGTGTGCATTCTAATAGTGAAAGTGATGATGACATGCCATCTTTGGTAACTGATTCTGAATTGGAGATCGATGAAGCTGAACCAGTTAAAGGAGAAGCATTAGTGGCTAGGAGAGCCCTCAACATGCAACTAAAGGAAGATAATGAGCAAGAGCAACGAGAGCTTATCTTCCACACTAGGTGCTTCATCAAAAATAAGGTATGTAGCATGGTTATTGATAGTGGAAGTGTTACCAATGTTGCTAGTACCTTACTCGTTAGTAAGTTAGACTTGCCTACTAAGAAGCATCCTAGACCTTACAAGTTGCAATGGTTGAATGATAGTGCAGAAGCTAAAGTCACTAAGCAAGTTTTGGTTTCTTTCTCTATTGGGAATTATCATGCTAAAGTTTTATGTGATGTTGTCCCTATGCTTGCGGGACATCTTTTACTTGGAAGACCATGGCAATTTGATAGTAGGGCACAACATGATTGTTACAAAAATTGCTATTCAATACCCTTTAATGGGAAACTCATTGTACTGAAACCACTTAGGCCTTGAGAAGCTTATGAGGATCAAGTGAGGATTGAGCAAGAATGCAAAAAACGAGATGAATTGAGTGAAAAAAAGAGTGTGCAAAAGAAAGAACATAGAGTGCAAGAAAAGAAAAAGAAAGAAAAAGAGAGAAGTGAAGAAAAGAAAGAGAGTTTATTTTCAGGAAAAAGTGAGGTTAAGAGAGCAATATTGAGAGAGCAAGTCTTGGTACTTGTATGTAAGGATGCTTCCTTTTCTACTAACGAACTTAACCCTCTTTGCATTCTAGTGTTATGTCTTTGTTGCAGGAATTTGGTGATTTATTCCCTGATGAGATACCTGATGGGCTTCCTCCCTTGAGAGGAATTGAGCATAGGATTGATTTCATTCCTGGAGCCTCCCTACCAAATAGACCTGCTTATAGAGCCAATCCTGAAGAAACTAGAGAAATTCAACGTCAAGTAGACGAGCTTATGAGAAAAGGCTTTGTGAGGGAAAGTTTGAGTCCATGTGCTGTTCCGGTGCTCTTAGTACCCAAGAAAGATGGTTTATGGCGGATGTGCGTGGATTGTAGAGCCATCAACAAAATAACAGTTAAGTATCGCTATCCCATTCCTAGATTAGATGACATGTTAGATGAGTTGCATGGTGCTGCTTTATTTTCTAAAATTGATCTTAGGAGTGGTTATCATCAAATTCGCATGAAAGAGGGAGATGAATGGAAAACGGCATTTAAAACTAAGTTTGGGTTGTATGAGTGGTTAGTTATGCCCTTTGGGTTGACTAATGCACCTAGTACTTTCATGAGCTTAATGAATCATGTTTTTCGTTCATTTATTGGAAAGTTTGTGGTTGTCTACTTTGATGATATTCTTGTGTACAGTAAAACATTAGATGACCATGTTATGCACTTGCGTGAGGATTTTCAAACTCTTAGGGAGAATAGCCTATACGCTAATTTTCAAAAGTGTTCCTTTTGCATGGATTCTGTTGTGTTTCTTGGCTTTGTTGTAGGTGCCCAAGGGATCTGTGTAGATGAAGAAAAGGTAAAAGCTATTAGAGATTGGCCAACCCCAACAAATGCTAATGAAGTAAGGAGCTTTCATGGATTAGCAAGTTTCTATAGAAGGTTTGTTAAAGATTTTTCCACTATTGCTGCACCCCTAAATGAGCTTGTGAAGAAGCATGTGACCTTTAAATGGGGGAGGCACAAGAAAATGCTTTTAACACCTTGAAAGTGAAATTAACTAATGCACCATTATTGTGTTTACCTGATTTCAACAAAGTTTTTGAAGTTGAATGTGATGCTTCTGGAATTGGCATTGGTGCTGTTTTGATGCAAGAATATAGGCCTATTGCTTACTTTAGTGAAAAATTGAGCGGGGCTTCCTTGAATTACTCTACTTATGATAAGGAACTCTATGCTTTGAAAAGAACATTAGAAACTTGGCAGCATTATTTGTGGCCTCGAGAGTTTATCATTCATTCTGACCATGAAAGCTTGAAGTTTCTAAAGTCTCAAGGTAAGCTCAACAAGAGGCATGCTCGCTGGTTAGAGTTCATTGAGACCTTTCCATATGTGATCAAGCATAAACAAGGTAAAGAGAATGTTGTTGCTGATGCTCTTTCTAGGAGGTATTGTCTTATCACCTCTCTTCATGCTAGATTACTTGGATTTGAATTGTTGAAAGGATTGTATGACTCTGATTGTGATTTTGCTACGATTTGGTCTTCTTGTGAAAAGCATGGTTTGCATGACTTTTATAGACATGATGGGTTTCTTTTTAAGAAAGATAAATTGTGCATTCCTAATTGTTCTATGTGTGAACTTCTTGTGAAAGAAACTCATGGTGGTGGTTTGATGGGTCACTTTGGTGTTGATAAGACATTAGCTCTTTTGCATGAACACTTTTATTGGCCTCATATGAGGAAAGATGTAATTTCTGTTTGTGCTAAATGTGTGACATGTAAGCATGCAAAGTCTAAGGTTCAACCCCATGGATTGTATTCTCCATTGCCTGTGCCTTCCCAACCCTGGGTTGATATTTCTATGGATTTTGTGTTGGGTTTGCCTAGGTCTCAATCCGGCAAGGATAGCATCTTTGTTGTGGTTGATAGGTTTAGTAAAATGGCTCATTTCATTGCATGTTCAAAAACCAATGATGATGTGCATATTGCTGATTTGTTCTTCAAAGAAATTGTTAGATTGCATGGATTGCCTAAAACAATTGTGAGTGACAGGGATGTAAAGTTCCTTAGCCATTTTTGGAGGACTTTATGGAGTAACCTAGGAACAAAGTTATTATTCTCTACTGTGGCACATCCCCAAACGGATGGGCAAACTGAGGTAGTAAATAGAATACTCACTACTTTGTTGCGTGCAATAATTCAGAAGAACTTGAAAAATTGGGTAAATTGTTTTCCTCATATAGAATTTGCATACAATAGAACTGTTCATTCCTCTACTTCCTTCTCTCCATTTGAGATTGTTTATGGCTTTAATCCCTTACCTCCATTAGATATCTTACCATTGCCTTCTAATGAACAAGCTAACCTTGATGGCAAGAAAAAGGCAGAATTTGTGCAGGGATTGCATGCTACAGTGAGAGCCAACATTGAGAGGAAAAATGAACAATATGCTAGGCAAGCAAACAAAGGTCGCAGAAAGGTTGTTTTTGAGCCTGGAGATTGGGTTTGGGTGCACCTGCGAAAGGAGAGGTTTCCAGAACAACGGAAATCTAAGTTGTAGCCAAGAGGAGATGGCCCTTTCCAAGTCTTGAAGCGCATAAATGATAATGCTTATAAAATAGATCTACCAAGCTCCTATGGTAATGTTAGCGCTACTTTTAATGTGGCTGACTTATCTCTCTTTGATGTTGCAGATTCGAGGACGAATCCTTTTGAGCAAGGAGGGAATGATGGAGGAGCATGGCAAGATGGAGGAGGAGCTCCAAAGGAAGAGAAAGGCATGAAGATGGAAGCCCAAGCTCAAGTATGGAAGTCCAATGTCCCAAAAGATCCATTACAAAGCATTGGAGGCCCAATGACAAGAGCAAGGACTAAAGCCATGAAGGAGGCCTTGAATTGTTTGATAAGAGAGCTTAAAGAGTTGGAGCCCATTTATTTGGAAGAGGCATCCTTTAATAAGCCCAACAAGAACCCAAGAATGGTGATCACATTGCTTGAAGCCCAACAAGATGAAATACAAGGCCCAAGTGCAGTCCAGATTGAAGAATTCACTTAAAATACCATGTGACAAGCATGTACCTTGAAGGAGGATCATAAGTGACGTCCAAGACACCTCAAGAAGCATCTAGAAGGCGTCCTTATGCAGCAAATCTGAATTAATTTCGTTTTTTATTTGTTTCCTTTTTTTTATTTGCATTAAATAAGGCCTTTGGTCAAAGATTGCTCATGAAGACTTTATTTTATTTCCTATCTTTAGATAGCTGACTTAGTCTTGAAGAATAAGTAATTTCCTAATTCCTTTAGGATTGAATGGTGCCAACCAAGACAATCAATCATCATTAAGGCATCATTTATTGCATTTATGACTAGGTTTTCAAACTCTAGAGTGTTCTTTTGTGGCCTTTATATATGGCTGCGTTTTTGTACTGCATTTTCAGACTTGAATGATAATTGAGAGTTTTATTTCTCTTGTGTGAGCTTTGCTTGCATCCTTGTATTCTCGTGCGAATACTCTGACTGTATCAAGGATTGATCATCCTTGTGGTTGTGGCTAGGGTTGTAAGAGACAGGTTCTCTTAAGGTCCTACCTTTGATCATCCGTCCCGTTCGTGTTTTCATACTTGTTTTCTAGCCGGTCCGTTACCGACACCGATGGGTGTCAAGGATGTGTCTATTGCCCTAAATTTTGACTAAGGGCTAATGACAATTATTATGGATAATTGTGAATTTAAATTGGAATTATTAAGTGTTTTATGGCAATTTTAATTAATATGCCATAAGTGGTGGAAAATTGAAAGAATGGAATTATTGGCCATAAGTTAGTGATTAAGGGAAAATTAATTACTAGCTAAGAGAAAAATGAGATATGTAACAAAATGGCTAATGAGGGATGAATTGACTATTTGGGTGTTTGCTGTATGGGAACCAATGGCATATGGACACGTGTCAAGATGAGAGTATGAGAGAGGGTGAGAAAAGTCAAAACCCCCAATTGTTTAATGTTTTTTCTCTCTCCCTCCCTCCTTTTTTATGGATAAAGCATAGGCATGGAGAAATAATACTCATTCCACTTCATCTTCAAGCTCTCATCTCTCTCTTCTCTCTCTATTTTGTGCTCCATGGTTGCCAAGTGAGAGGAAGAAAGAGCTTGTGATTAAGGTAAGCAAATGGCCTCTATTGCTCAAACTCACTTCATTAATGTTGATCCTTGGAGTGAGAGCTTTATTTTGATGTTTATGGTGTGCCTATTGGTATTGATTTGTGCCCACACGAAATTTTGGAGGTTGGTAAATCAAGAAATCTCTTTGGCAAAGTGAAAGAGGTAAGTGAGACTAATCTATCTATCTAAGTTTTATACCAATTAGTTTAGTTTGAAATTTTTGGAAATTTTGGCTTTTAATCCGAAAATGATGACTACTGGGCTTTTGGCATGTTCTTGGCATAGTAATGGTATGTTGGGAATGTATATAGATAGATAGGATTGATTGGGAATTGAATGATTGAGTTTAGTGATTTTGGAAAATCGGTGATTTGGATAATTCTGATAATTCCATTGAATTCCTTGGATGTTTTTGTATGGGAGTAGCTTTAGAAAAAGTTTTTGGTCCATTGGGATCAATTGGGCAAGTGTTAGGAAATGTTGTCAGTTTTGCTACATTTTTTGGTTTCTAATAAAATCGCTCGAGTGAGAGTGAGTTCACTTGAGTGAGGGATGAACATCAGTCGAGTAAGAGTGAGTTCACTCGAGTGCGTTAGTATGTTTTCCCTTTCTGCTTCTAGTTTCTGTTGCACTTCCGTGGATAAAGGCAAGAGTGTGCCTTAACACTTGCGAGTGTTAAGTCATCACTCGAGTGCTTTGTGTTCCACTCGAGTACTCATGATCCTTGAGAACTTTTGTTCTCTCGGGTCTTCACTTTTTGTGCTACACTTCCTAGTACTCGAGTGAGTATTTGGCTATTACTCGAGTGTTGCTTTTTGTACTCGAGTATTCTTGTCTCTGAAAAGTTTCTTTTGCTCTCGGGTATTTACTCGCTATTGTTCACTCTCTAGTGCTCGTGTATAGACCGTACTATCACTTGAGTGAGGTCTCCTTTACTCGAGTATCCGTACAATATCACTCAAGTGAGGCTATCTTCACTCGACTGTCTCAGTAAAAATATCAGGTTCGAGCTTTTAAAAAGGGAATCTTTAGGGATAGTTCTTCCAACCTTTTAGGGCTTTTGTTAGAAGCATGTGTAGCTTCCTAAAGAGTATAAATGATAACCAAATTAAGTGATATCAAGTTATTTGAGTATTGGTGTAGAGAATAACACTTCATCCCTAATTATGAATATAGGATTTGACATTTGCCCTATCCGGGAGAGACCGGTGCCAGAGCACACCTGGAAGGACCAAGGTAGTGACTTTTCTCTCATGTTGTGTATGATGCTTGGTATGCATGACTTATCATTGTTTTGTGTGAAGATCTTTGGCATGAGGCCATTGTGTTATCTCCCGTAATGCATTACAGCGTAAGCAGTGTTAGGGGGTGATGGTTATCACACCTACCCCTGCCGTTGTCTCTGCCGTTATAATTGCCAAGGGTGCGTTGTGGAATCGTGGATTCCTGTTTAAGTATCCGGCCAGTTTGGCTGTGTGTGTATGTGAAATATTTTATATGGATCCCAGCTGTGGTGATATATGTTATATGATCATGTGATTGTGTAATACAGCGTGAGTACTTCAGCGTGAGCAAACGTAAAGGTGATATGAGTCAAACATGCCCTTGCCGCTGAAACTACCGTTGTAGTTGCTGTGTCTTTCATGCTTTGTTGTTATGCATACTATGAGTGATTTGACACTACGGGGATTCCTTAGAATCTCACTCTTCCAAAAACAATTTTGGATAGGGTCGAAAGATAAAAGGGAAGCAAGTGACGAAGAGCGGTTAGGCTATAGGAGGAGCTTCACTTTGGGAATATTTGGTTATAAATAAATATAAATAAATATGTTAAATTTCAATAATTCCAAATGGACTGATTTGAAATTTTGAAATGTTGCAAAATTTGAAAAGTTACCTAACTCCCTTATTTTTTTAAAAATAAAAAATCCTCAAACCCCTTCTCGATAACTGGAGCTTCGGTGATAGCTGTTACTAGAGCTTTAGTGACCTTGCCGAGTTGCCGGCAACCAGCCAACAGAGCTCTGGCAACGACACCCTGTGATCAGAACTCCAGCGGCCTAATATCTATTTTTGAATTTCTTAAGCAAAAGTTGTCAATATAGATACTTGAGTTGTTAATAGCGATATTAAAGTTATAAACGACAGTCTAATATATACTTTTAAAATTTCTTAGGTAAAAGTTGTCGATATTGATACTTGAGTTGTTAATAGTGATATTAAAAATGTAAACGGGGTATTTGTTGAATATTTCCTTATAACTTTCACCAGAGCTCCCATGACTAATATATATATATATATATATATATTATTTTTTAGGCTAAGTTGTAAATATAGCTAGTGCATTAATAATAGCGATATTAAAATTGTAAATAAGGTATTATTGAATTGGTGTATTTGTTGAATTCAACAAAGACCTCTTTTACAACTTTAATATAGCTATTGATAACATTTATATGAGAAATTAAAAAATATATCTACCGTTTATAATTTTAGTATTACTATTAATAACTCAAGTATCTATATTGACAACTTTTACCTAAAAAATTAAAGTATATATATTATACTGTTATTTACAATTTTAATATAGCTATTAATAACTCAAATATCTATATTAATAACTTTTGTATGAAAAATTCAAAAAAAAATATTAGATAGTCGGAGCTCCGACCACCAGGCGCTGTTGTCGGTCACCAGCAAAGTCACTGGAGGAGCTCTAGTGACGACGGCTGCCAGTCACTGGTGCCGAAGCTCGAGCTGCCAGATAGGGGATTGATGGTTTCTTATTAAAAAAATAAAACATAACATTTCGCGTGGGATCAGGTGACGTTGTGCAGACCTCGGAAGAAGAAACATGACTGTCTTTGGACCTGAAGAAACTTCACGGTTCACTCTTCTGTCTGATAGATATTGGATAATTAAATGCTTCGCTACCAACAAAACATCTTCGTCTTCCATCTTTTTCCTCTAATTTTGCTCTCCATCGGCTGTCTCCTCTTTTTTGTTTTTTTTATCCCTTCTTCTTCTTCACTTAGCTTTCCAATGAGCTCCAAATCAAGGCGTCAGCGGCGAAGCTCTGGCCGGCGATCGGTATCTCCGGCAAATGCCGAACCTACCCACTTCATGAAGATCATACTTCCGGGAAACATTCATGCCCAAAACATTGTAAGCTCTTTGCTTTTTCTGTTCGCTTAAAACTGAGAAAATGCAGAAAAGAGCACCCGATGCTTCATGCACAGTGTTTAATTTGTGGATCCTCCTCAGCTCTTCTAATAGTTGCTATATACACTCTTTTAGTTTGTTGAAAGAAATCCGTAGAAAGTTTGTTGAATAGCAATAATAGAAACAAAAACTGAGGTTATTGTGGATGATTTTAGTTGTTAGTGCTCTGTTTTATGAACCCCAGTGCTCTGTTTGTTTGTTTGTTTTGGGTTCAAGTTGGTGCTCTGTTTCAGCATCTAAGATAACTTATCTTTATATTCTGTGAAGTAATTTTCATTTTTGTTTAAAGACTGTTTATGCGAAACCAAATGAAAGAAATCCGGAGAAAATAGAAACAAAAACTTGGGTTAGTGTATGATTTCGAATGAGGTGGGAGTTTCTTGTTAGTACTTTGTTTTATGAACCCAGTGCTCTTTTTTTGTTTGTTTGTTTTGGGTTCAAGTTCGTGCTCTGTTTTAGCATCCAAAATAAGTGATCTTTATATTGTGTGAAGTAAGTATGATTTGTGTTTAAAGACTGTTTAAGTTAATGTTCCTCAAATCTAAGTAGAGGAGTGACCTTACAGAGAATTTCAAGGGAGTTTGTGAGAAGATTTGAGAATGAACTTTGTAGTACTAGTGAGGCAACCATTAGTGTTCCAGATGGTCGTGTTTGGAATATGGAATTGAAGAAATGTCAAGACGAAGAAGTTTGGTTGTGCAAGGGTTGGGAGGAATTTATGAAGTACTGCTCTATTAGGTTTGGCTTCTTTTTAGTGTTCAAATATGAAAGCAACTCACATTTCAGTGTGATCATCGTTGATGCGAGTGCTGCTGAGATTTACTATCCACGCAAAGTGAACAACCCTGAGAAGCAGAAACCAGCACCTGAACGACATAGAAAAAGGCCATAAAGCGTCGATCATTGTGGCTACAGCACAAGGACCCAAAGGCATAAGCTGGATGAAGCAAAAGAAGAAGAGATAATTGACAAAGACGTGGGCGATGACAATGCTTTATCAAGCCATGGTATATCAGGAAACAAAGATAGATCTGGGCAAAGAGCTATGTAAGCTAACCAGAATTTGGAATCAGAAAATCCTCCATACTTTACTACAACAATAAGAGCAGCTCATCTGAATCGTCGTTATATTGTAAGGAATATCTCTATGTTGATCTATACATATATCACTGTGATTCATTCTTTCTCACTTGGTGAATTCGAATGTGTTTTTTGTTGTTGCAGGATGTGCCAGCTTCATTCTGGAAGGCTTATCTGTGCAAGAATGGTCCTGAATCTGCAGGATTGTAAGGGATGAAAATGGAAGGTGAATTATAGTAAATACGTGTCCGTTCTTCGAATACACAAGGATTCGATCAATTTCGCAAGGGCCAACAATGTGAAGGAAGGAGATGAGTGTGTGTTTGAGCTTTTCAAAAGGAATAACCAGATTGTATTTCAAGTTACCATAAACAGATCCTGATCATGTAAAACTTGTTTAGGTTCTTAGGCTCTTTCTTCATCCTTGTATTCCTTTGGGTTTTGTGTTACTTGAATGGTTCTGGCAGAGAGAGTTTTGAATGTAATCTGTACGTTTGGTAGCATCACTTCAGGTAGGTAATATTGTAATAGCCTTTTTGACAATGTAACCCAGCGTGGGAATTAATGAAGAAAGTAACTCAGTTAGCTTTAAACAACTTGATCTTATACAGGGAGTGATTTAAATTTGCTCTTATTTACCTATTAAACTATCAGCTCTATTTTGTTGCAAGATTCACTTTTCTCATTGTTGGAACTTGGATGTGGGTTGAACTGAATTTATCATTCAGATCTTGATTTGCTGAAACTGTTTGTAATGAAACAGGTCAGTGAGCTTCATCGTCTATACAGAAACAAGATACCTGTTGAGTCATCATTTTCAACAGGTCTCTTGGTATCACCAATTTCAACTGAAGATGGCCAAATATAGCATGTCCCTAGCTTTACTATGGTAACTTCTGTTGGTGCTAGACCATCTAATTTCAGGTGCTGAGGGCTTTCAACTCTCCTTTGAGTGCTATTAATATTTTTTTATGGGTAAAATATTGGTCAATAGATGGCTAAGTGAGAATACTTTCGTATTTGTTACGTTTGTTGAATTTATTTTGTGAATTAAAGAAGAGAACAAGAATGCTAAACGATTTGCTTGTAGTCTATGTGATATAAGTGGCTTAAGCTCCGTCACGAAGTGAATGAGTTTGATTTGGTAGTTGTGTTTCTTTTCCTTCAGATATAAGTAAATGGGATTGGCCTGGCTTATTACCAGAAGGTTTGGACTTGATCTTAACTCCCCTGCTTTGGTTTTTCTTTTCTTCCAGTTTTCTTTTTGAAAAGAATTGAATAACTGAATTGCTTGTATTGAAATAAGAGGATTTACACGGTATTTATAGGACAAAAAATAGAGACAGAGTGAGAGTGATTAACGAGAGAGATGAAGAGACAAATAGAAAGTGATTGACTGAGAGAAAGAAGGAAGTCAGCAATATCGCCTGCACCGAAAGAGCTTCTGACTTTAACACTCCCCCTCAAGTTGGACTGTAGATATCTATCAAATTCAACTTGCCAATTTGATACTCGAACTTGTCCTTAGGCAGTCCTTTAGTGAGGATGCCTGTAGTCTGTTCTTTAGATGGTATGTACCTTAAATCAACAATACACTCATCAATTTTTTCCCTTATAAAATGTTGACATGTTTAGTTCTATCATGCTGAACAGGATTATGAGCAATGTTGATTGTAGCCATGTTATCGTGATAGACATTGATTGGTAGATTTATGGACTTCCTCAAATCTTTAAGAACACGCTTTATATATATGCCTTCACAGATTCCTAGTGCTACTGCCCTGTATACAGGTTCAACACTGCTTCTCGCAACTAAATTTTGCTTTTTAATTCTCCATGTAACCAAATTACCCAACACATATGTACAAAATCCATATGTGGATTTTCTGTCATCTCTATCACCTGCCCAATTAGTATTTGTAAATAACTCTACAATCCGTTTGTCAGTTTTCTTAAATAGCAAGCCACGTCTAAAAGATCCCTTCAAGTAACGAAGGATCCTATGGACTTCATTCAAATGTTTTTGTTCAGCATCATGAGAATGCTGGCTAACCACACTTACTACAAAGGCAATGTCTGGTTTGGTATGAGACAAATATATTAGTTTGCCTACCATCCGTTGCTAGTTCCCTAAGTCTACTGCCTTGCGCAGATCTGCATCTTCATCTATTTTATCAATTCGTATAGGTGTGTCATTGGGTCTGCAACCTGTCATCCCTGTTTCCTTTAGAAGGTCGAGTACATACATCCTTTCAGAGATATAAATTCCTTTATTGGATCGGGCAACTTCCATCCCAAGAAAGTACTTCATTTCTCTAAGATCTTTAATCTAGAATTCTTGTGCTAGGGCTGTCTTGATTTGATTGATTTCTACGTCATCATCTCCTATAAGGATCATATCATCAACATATATAGTCATAACTACCATCTTGCCTTTATGATGTTTGACAAACAAAGTATGATCGCTCTGCCCTTGAGTATAACCATGTCTCTTCAGAACCCAAGTGAATCTGTCAAACCAAGCACGCAGAGATTGCTTTAACCCATATAATGACTTCTTTAACTTGCAGACTTGGTTAGCCTTTTTTTCCTGGGATCCTTGGAGGTAACTTCATATACACCTCTTCCTTGAGTTCTCCGTTGAGGAAAGCATTTCTTACATCGAGTTGTTGCAGATTCCAATCTAAATTCACTACAATGGATAAGAAATTCTGATGGTATTTAACTTGGCTATTGGAGCAAATGTTTCAGTGTAATCTTCACCATATACTTACATGAAGCCTTTTGCAACTAGTCTGGCTCTGTATTTCTCAAGGGTTCAATCTGCTTTATACTTAGAAGTGAACATCCATTTGCACCCAACAGGCTTCTTCCCTCATGGTAAAACTACTACATCCCATGTCTTATTATGCTTAAGAGCTTCCATTTCCTCCAAGGCAGCTTGTCTCCACTTAGGTATAGCCATAGCCTCATCAATAGTGTCTAGTATCCTGATTCCATTAAGATGAGATATAAATGCATTGTATTTAGATGAAAGGGCCTTATAGGAGACAAATTTCTCAATGGGATATCTAGTAGATGTTTTAGGTTGTCTAGGTTGTTTTTGCACTGCTATGGGAAGATTAAGATCAGAACCTTCTATTTCTCTTGGCCCTACATCTAGTACCGACTCCTAGTAAGTACTAATAACATGTGGCTTATTACCTCTTTTGTGTCGTCGTATGTAGGTATTACCCTACATATTTGTTTCTCCCCCTGGTTTTGGCACATTATCAGAGTTATCAAGGTTATTAGGAGTATCAAAGGTGTCAGGATTAGGTTCTGTGTAGGTAGGTATATAAATTGTGACTATTTGGTCATCCTTTAGTGTTTCTTTTGTCTGAAATTCACCATCTCTCTCCCTCTGAATTGCAGGCAAGGCATAATAGGGTGTATTTTCAAGAAAGGTGACATCACATGTGACAAATAAACGTTTGGAGACTAGATCATAGCACTTATATCTTTTTTGGGAGTGAGAGTAACCAAGAAAGATACATCGAAGGGCTCTAGGGTCAAGTTTTTTGGTGTAATGGAGGTGAACATATTATGTGTAGCCAAATACTCGGAGTGGTAGAGTGTTTTCGAGCTATGGGAGGTTATAGTATTTGTGAAGGAGTTGAAGTGGCGTGTTGTAAGACAATAGTCAACTTGGCATTTGGTTAATGAGAAATGTGGCAATAAGGACGACATCATCCCAATGCTATTTAGGAACATTACTGCTAAACATGATGGCTCTGGCAATATCAAGAATATGACGATTCTTTTGTTCAACAATACTATTCTGCTGAGGTGTATTGAGACAAGTACTTTTTTGAATAATGCCATTTTAGGTCAAGAAGGTTGACAGGACCTGATTGAAGTATTCAATCCCATTATCAAACTGCAATATTTGAATTTGGATTTGGATTTGGGTTTGGATCATTTTGTGGAAGTTAAGGAATGTTTGATACACCTCTGTTTTATCCTTCAACAAGTAGACCCAATTGACATATGTATGGTCATCGATAAATGTGATAAACCATTTTCTATTTTATTAGTTTTGTGTGCGAGATGGTCCCCTTAAGTCACTTGAATTATGGAAAAAGGTTTTGATGCTTGGTATGGGATTTTTGGGAATGAAGTACGATGATGCTTAGCCTTTTCACATTAATCACAATAAAAATCAAGGGTGATTTTCTAAGGAACATATGATGGAAACATTTGAGACATATAATTTAAATTTGGATGACTTAAACGTTTGTGCCATAACTTCAAGTTACTAGTGTTATAGAGAGACACTTTATTGCAAGATTTAATCCGATGACTGTCACTTTCATCAAGGTAATAGAGACCATCAAGTTCTTTTGCACTCCCGATCATCGTCCCCATAAGCAAATCCTGAAAAATACAGTGAGCATCAAAGAACTTAACTTGACAACGTTTATCATTAGCTAATTTGCTCAAAAATAGTAAATCATACTTCAACTTTCGAACATGTAATACGGAGTGAAGAATAAGTGTGGCTGAGATTTTGATGGAACTAATTCCACTTCAACAGACTCAAAGTCATCAGTAATTCGCATGGTCACTCCTTTGGTGATAGGAGTATAGGATGAGAAGAGAGCCTTATTGTCAATCATATGATCTGAAGCACCTAAGTCAATAATCCTACAATTCCTTGTATATAGTTGTTTTATCACAGCCAAGGCTTGAAAGAAATTACCTCTCCTGGCTGACTACTGTGGCAATAGGTTTTGTCGTAGTCTGTAGAATAGCTAGCATTTCCATGATTTTGTGTAGTTGGTCACTTTAGGATGATTCAGCCACGTAACCTCTTTCTTTCTCTTTTGTCAGCTTCCAGTCAACAAGTTTACCATGAAGGTTCCAGCAAGTGTCCTTTATGTGCCCCTGTTTTTTACAATGATCACAGAATGGACAACTTTTAGAACCTCTTTGTTCTATGGATCGAACAGTAGAGATGTCATGAGCACTAGATCATGAAACAAATGAAGATCCTTCAGATGACATACTGATAGATTTAAATAGATCAATTTGACCAGTTTAAATTTTTAGAAATGACATATTGGTCCTTTGAATTTCTGAAATACCAGTTCAGTCCTTTGAATTTTCAAAATGACATATTGGTCCTTCTAATTCAAAAATGCCAATTCAGTCCTCTGAATTTCAAATATGCAAAATGACAGTTTGATCTTCTAAAATTGCAAAATGACAAATTGGTCTTAACCTAATTAAATGATTGAGTCAGACAAAGTGGTCTTCAAATGGAAATTTGAGATAAGATGGCAAGAGGGAAAAAATCACGGCCTAGCGGGGAGGTTGAGGGCGAGTCCAGCGAGAGTCATGAGCAAGACAGTGAGACTAGAGAGGCCGAGAGGAATGGACA
Organism: Inga leiocalycina; assembly: GCA_963242795.1. NCBI lineage: Eukaryota > Viridiplantae > Streptophyta > Magnoliopsida > Fabales > Fabaceae > Inga > Inga leiocalycina. The sequence continues at coordinate 35,212,157 of OY725328.1, forward strand.
GCGATTTCGACGGTGAAGGAGAAAAGGAAACATCAATGCTGACCTACGTTCACAATTGCAGCAAGAGGCTTCACGGCACACAAGATGTAACCCCCTCAGTAATTATATCCGAAATACACGATTAAAATGAAATAGAGACCAATAATAATCAAACAAAATTTACTAACCCATCACATGATGGGGTTTTCAAAAAATACCTTTCGAAATCATTTATAAACTTGGTCTCATATTCACATTTCGAATACAATTACTACGCGAAGATAAATCACATTCATATAAATATCAGAGTGCACAACATAATCATCCCGGCAATCTCAGGTACATACCTTCGCTAAAGATATATAGGGCACAATTGCCCATTACAATTCTTCAAATGGGGATTACATAATCTCATCTCGAATGAGTCCTGCCGCTCCCTCCACGAGCTATTTGCCCTGTCTAAATTGTTGGTAAGGGAGGGTGAGATTCGAGAGAATCTCAGTAGAGAAACATTATCAATATGCAGGCAAGATAAGTGTTCAATGCATGACATGCTTGCATCACATAACTCTATGCACACATACAATGACAAATCTATAAGCTCAATGCTTCGAACGATACACATATGGCCATAGCATATATTGAAACATAGCTTCAAATCATTCATACATGTTCCACATAATCAAGCAAAGCAATAACATGCATCAACACATTAATACAGTTATCAGAGCATGCAGGAGAGATAAGTTCCCTACCTCCAGTCTTTTCTCCTCGATTTACGTGCCAACAACTCGGGGCTTCACATTCGATCCTACAATGTCAAATGTACTATTTAGATACTTCCATAGTGTTTCTGAGGGTCATATGAAGCTATATTGAAAATTTGCTAAAATGCCCCCGGGGACCCGGTCCGGCCCCACCGTACCCAGTCCGACTGTACTTTTCCTGAAATTTTGACATGGGCTATTCTAACATATTTTTGCCCAAGGAATCCATTTCCAGACTTGGAATTATCAAATTCAATGTCAATTACAAAATTACCCTTGACAGCCCCACTTTAAGGGTTTCAGGGGCGTTTTCGTAATTATGCTTTTTCGGCCTGTTCCGAAAAAGTGACCAACTGTAACCCCACCTAATTTTCGCTCCTGAACTCAATGGAACCATCAAATCATTGAAAATCCAACTCTAAGACCCATTTATAGCCATAACCGAAATATACAAGTACTCCGGGGAAAATTGGGGTTTTTCGGTTTCGGCTCCGTAAACGCGTTCCTTTCTACTCCTAACCACTTTATTGACTATTCCATTAGGTTAGCACTACCATTTTGTATCAATTTGGGCAGCATAACAGCCCCACAAACCCATTTTCCATTTTTAGAACCAAAGACAATCCGGCGAAATTTCACCGATTAAATGGTCCACAGCAGCCAGAATAGTCAATACACAAGAGTTTGGAAGTTACCTCAAGCTCCCACTAGCTTTTCCTTCTTGTGGCTGAAAACCCTAACTTCAAAACACCAAAAGAGGAGCTTCCAAACCTTAAAGAACATAAAGGAGTAGCTTAGGATCGGAGTTATACGCGTTAGGAGCTAGATCGTCGGAGAAATCGGCTTACCTTACGAGATTTCTTCCTCTTTCTCTCTCTAAAGATCCCATATGCTCTCTCTCTATTTCAGCTGTTCTCAGCGTCAGAAATGAGGAGGAAGAAGGGAAAAAACCGTATAATAACATATCTTATGATGATGTCATCTTTTATTGAGATGATGTCATAATTACCATTTTCGGATTTTCTGGCAGATTTTCTGCCCAAACTTTGAAAAATCATAACTAATTCTAGAAACATAGAAATGAGGTGATTCCAAAGCCAAATGAAAGGTATTTAAGTCCTCTTTATAGGAAAAATATTTACCCATACTAGAAATCACCACAAAATTCCAGAATTACACAAATGTCATCACTGCCCCAAAACAGAGTCCATTTTCGACCTCAAACTTTGGACAGTCATATCTCCTAGTTCCCAACATGAAATGGCATAAATTATATGTCCATTTTGAAGCTTTGGATGTGAACTTTAAGACTGGAAAGTTTCATAATTTTCTGACATCATTTGCCTATTAAAAACGTCCACACGAGAAGACTGCCCAGACAGAATTCACACTGGACAACATTTCTAGTTTTGCAACCAATGTGTCCAATCCAATTTAAATCAATTCCAATGATTAAATACCACAACATGACACCATTTCCATCACAATACCCCATTCAATTATTCCCTCTATTCTAAGTCAATTTGAATGTTAATCCACAATTGAACTCAAATATAGGGTTTTGGCGTTGCTCATAACACAAGCGACTACAATCCACTTTATATTCTCTAAAAAGGTTCATTAATCACTAACCACGTCCACTTTTGTAGCCATTAACTCCTAATCACAATTTGGGATCTTGCTAAACCGGGGCTTAGCAATCCACTAATCTCAGGCTTATTCTCTAGCCTCGAGTCTCAAAATTCGGGGTATTACACAAGAGACTAGAGTAAAATAGCTCTAAATTGAGTCCACCAGAGTAAGGTTGAGGTCCGACGAAGATGAGAGCGAGTGCGAAGCAGGCTCAGAGAGATAAGAGGTGTGAGAAAGAGTCACGGCGAGAGGAGGACGAAGCCGACAATGACAATGAACAGAGTAGGCTGCTAGGATTTTGAGTTCGAAGACACGGTGGTATTGAGTTTCAATCTCAAGTCCGAAGTCGTGGTGGTTGAGGGTCCGATCTGAACTCACACGGCGCTCTGGTTCTACTTCTAATGTGCTTCCTCCGGTAATAGTGTATCTGTTCTAGTTTAATGGGGTATTCTTCGTTGAATTTGAGTTCATCGAAGGAGTTGGTGACTAACGGGGACATAGAGATGAAAGGGTTTAAAAAGTGCCGATACTAGTTTTGACAAGAATAGAGAACACAGAAAGCACTCAGACGATAATTATCTTCATTTTTTCTCTCGATTCTCTGATACCATAAAGAGAATTGAATAACTGAATTGCTTGTATTGAAATAAGAGGATTTACACGGTATTTATAGGACAAAAAATAGAGACAGAGTGAGAGAGATTAACGGGAGAGATGAAGAGACAAATAGAGAGTGATTGACTGAGAGAAAGAAGGAAGTTAGCAATATTACCTGCACCAAAGAGCTTCTGACTTTAACACTTTTTTATTTATTTTTCTAAGTTTATTGATTGATTTCACAGGCTTTCAGCTCTTTTCCCCTGATCTTAAATATCTCCTCTATCAAGTATGCCTTTCTTAGATATTAATATTAGAAGTTTTTTGTGTTGAGTGAATTTAATTTCTGTTAAATTTATAATCATTGTGTAAATGAGAAATTAGTTCCTTTTATCATATCTGTAATACAAGTATATAAATTGTGTGATTTTCTATTAACAGGAAGATACAATATATATACAAAAAAGTAAGGAGTCTAGATATTAATTGCTCCTAAATGAGGGGATCGTAATAGGTCAATCAATTCCATTAATTATGCTAATTGATCTAATAATAATGATAGAATAATTCTAATAATGATAGAATTTTTCCTTAACACTCCCCCTCAAGTTGGAGCATATATGTTAATCATGCCCAACTTGTTACAAAGATACTCAACCTGTATCCTAGTCAATGCTTTTGTCAGAAGGTTTACTAGCTGGTAGTCCGATCACACATGTCTTATAGAGACAACATTTTCTTCAATCTTATCCCGAATGAAGTGATAGTCGATCTCAATATGCTTCGTCCGCTCATGGAACACAGAATTCCATGCTATATGAAGCGCTACTTTATGTCACACCAAAGCTTTGCAAGTAATGTCATGACAATGCCAATTTCCTTCATGAGCTAAAGTACCCGTACAACTTCTTGTTTGAATTGTGACATAGCTCTGTATTCTGCCTTTACGTTTGATTTAGATGCAACCCCTTGTTTCTTACTCCTCTAAGATATCAGGTTGGCACCAATAAACACACAGTAACCCGTAGTGGATCATCTTGTGGCCTTGGATCCTACATGATCTGAATCACAAAAACACTCAACTTTTGCGTGTCCAAAATCCGAATAGAGAATGCCCTAACCTAGGGAGCCATTCAGATAGTGCAAGATATGTTCTAAGGATTCCCACTGTGCTACTGTCAGGGATGCCATGAATTGACTAAGCATACTAACCAAGAAGGTTATATCAAGACGAGTCACTGTCAGATAATTCAGCTTTCCAACCAATCTTCTATATGTCTCAGGATATGCAAAGGGCTTCAATTTCTCTAGATCAATCTTCTTTTTCAAGTTATCAGGAAGTTCATCAAACATACTATCATTTAAGTCCAGGTATGGATTTGGAATCATGGAAAGGCTACTTGGTGTAACTCCAAGCTTCCCAGTTTCCTTCAGGAGGTCAAGAACATACTTCCTCTTAGTCAACAAAATGCCTTTCTTGTTTCTCATAACTTTAATACCGAGAAAGTACTTCAATGGTCCTAAGTCTTTCATCTGGAAGTAAAGGTTAAGAAAGACTTTAAGCTCAGAAATTCTAAAAGTGTTACTCCCTGTAATCATAATGTCGTCAACATATACAACAAGAAGAATCATACCTGCATAGGTCTTTTGATAGAACACATAATGATTACTCTTGCTTTGGCTCAATCTAAACTTCTAAACCACATTACAAAATCTATCAAACTAGGCACGTGGACTCTATTTCAGGCCGTACAATGACTTTCTGAGATAGCACGCTTTCCCATACTTCCCCTGAGCAACAAAACTAGGAGGTTGCTCCATATAAACTTCCTCAAGAAGGTCACCATTCAAAAAGGCATTCTTAACATCCAACTTATGCAAATCCCAATGATAGGTGGCAGCTAGAGAGACAAGAAGAAGAACAAAAATGAGCTTAGCGATCGGGGAGAAAGTCTCAGAGTAATCAATACCATACGTTTGAGCATACCCTTTAGCAATAAGCCAAGCTTTTAGCTGTTCCAAGGAACCATCAGCCTTAGTCATAACCACAAACACCTATTTATACCCAATGGCCTTCTTCCCAGAAGGAAGATCAATAAGAGTCCAGGTACCAACCTTTTCAAGGGCCATTATTTCTTCTTCCATCACAGCACGTCAACCAGGATGGGTTAAGGCTTGGTGAAGGGTAGTAGGGGTGGTGATGGACTCAAGGGTGGCCACAAGGGAGGAGGAAATATGGGACAATTGTTAGTAAGACACAAAGTTTGATATAGAATACGTGCAGTCAATATAGTGTTTAGGAGGACAATGGGGGTGGATACCTTTTCTGAAGGTAATAGGGATGTTATTAGATGGGTTAATGGCAGAATCAGGCATAATTGTATTAGGGGCAGGAGTAGGAGGGTTTGGGGTTACAGTAATAGAATCTGACGGTGAAATATCTCCTGACAGAGGCACAGAATTGACTAGATCAGTCTCAGTGATGATATTAGGAACCAGAATAGTAGCCTGAACTAGTGGGACAAGATAAACCAAGAAATCATCCATCGTATCAATGGCTGAGGGAGATGCAAATATGACTGAAGACTTGAACAATGAAGAAAACTCATGGAAGATGACATCAGTGGACACAAGATAATGATGAAGATCAAGAGAGTAACACCGATAACCTTTATGGACGCGAGAATAACCAAGGAAGACACACTTTAAAGACTTGGGATCGAGTTTACTGATACTCAGATGAACATCTTGAACAAAACAAACGCAACCAAAGATCTATGGATCAATAAGGAAGAGCTTAGTGGTGGGGAACAAAATAGAATAGGGAATGTCACTACTAAGAATAGTCAAAGGCATGCGATTGATAAGAAAACATGCAGTAGATACGGCATCAGCCCAAAATGGTGTAGGAACACTGGAATGAAACATAAGAGCTTGAGTAATTTCTAAAAGGTGGTGATTCTTTCTTTCAACAACACCATTTTGAGCAAGGGTATCAACATATAAGGATTGGTGAAGAATACCATAGCTATGCATGTAATCAGAAAAAGGGGCTAAAAAATATTCTTTCGCATTATCACTTGAAGGATTTTGACAAGGTTATTGAACTGAGCTTGAATTTCAGCATAGAAGTTTTGAAAATGAGTAAACCATTCAGAGCACTGTTTCATTAAATAAAGCCAATTTGTTTGGGAAAAATCATCAACAAAAGTGACAAAATAACGACAACCAGTATGAGATAAAACTGAACAAGGATCCGAAACATAAGAATATACTAACTCAAAGGGGGACACAGCCCATTTATTAACTCGAGGTGCCAAATGAACCCGATAGTGTTTGGAAAACTAACACGACTCACAATCCAAAGCAAATACAGTAGAAAATTGAGGACATAACCTCTTTAAAGACGAAATTGACACATGACCAAGATGACAATGAACTTCAAAAGATGACCCACTAGAACATGTAACGGAACGCAGCACCTGATCATCTAGAATGTAGTGTTCGTAATATCCTGAATTGTAATTAAGGACATATGACTTCAAAAGTGATGTAATTATTAATGAATAAACACTTTTGAAGGATATGATGTGTATTGTGATATGAATATGTTTGAAGATGGTTTAATAAATGTTGTGATAATCAGGGGTAAAATGGTAAATTTACCGACCAATTGGTCAGTTACTGAAGGGGAGACTCATAGGTAACTTGAGATCAATGCTAGGATTGAATGAGCAAGGGGTGGAATTGAGTGTACATATGTTTATGTGAGATAATAGAAGGAAGCACAAGATTAAGACATGTGGCAAGATGTGGGCCATTAGATGAGGTCAACAAAGTTTCAAACTCATTTTTTCTCTTCCCTCTCCTTCTCCAAGTCAATTTGTGTGCATGGGAAAAGGGAAAATCTGTGTGATCATCATCATTTTCTCATTTCTCTCTCCTTGTCCTACATTTTTGTCTAGCTTAAAGTAGAAAGAGAAAAGAAAAGGTGAGATTTTGACTTGTTAAATGCCTTCTAATGCCCAAGTATCTTCTTTAATATTGACCACCTTGATGAGAGTTTCACCTTGATGGTTTCAGATTTTTGAAGGGTGGTGTTTTAGTGGTTGAAGAAATTTGAAGGTTGAGAAATCCAAGAACCAACCTTAGGAAAATGGTATTAGGATGTGTTGTTGTATTATTGGTTTTAGTTGAAGTTTGAAAGGGAAAGGATTGGTCATTGGTGGTTTTTGTGTAATGTATTGAACCAAGAGAAAAATTGTTGTTAGGAGATTATTTTAGGTATTTTGAGGCTCCCAATAGGTTCCTTATGACATTTTAGATGGGAATGAGTTTTAGTAGAAGTTTTAGAACCATTGGTATCAGTTTTGGGCAAGCCTGGAAACTTATATCAGTTGCTGCGATTTGGCTTCTGATAAGTATCACTCGAGTGAGGTAGGGTCTCACTCGAGTATAGCATGATATTTCCCTTTCTCGTCAGCGTATCAGTAGAGTTCTCAGGCAGAAACCGAGAGTACACTTCTTCACTTACAAGTGATAAGGGTTTCCACTCGAGTGTGTAGGGGATCACTCGAGTGCATGTGCAAATAGCATAGTGATTACAGCGTAAGCTATCACATTGAGCATAGAGATTACAGTAAAAGCTGTTGCATTGTATATACAGCCGTGAGTGATATCATGTGTGGCGTGAGCCATGCATCATTATGTTTATATATTGTATGAGTGATTTGTTGCTACTGGGATTCTCTTGAATCTCATTCTTTCCGTTGACTAACCTTTAGACAGGGCAAGTGGCTCCAAGGAGAAACGGACGACGAGGAGCGGCTAGGACCTTATAGGGATAATACTTTTAGGTTGTTGGTTATCCATTTGGATTTGGGATTACTGTATATTATTTTTGGGATGTAAATACTATTTTGGAATGGTATTGTAATCCTCTATATTGGAAAATTTAAACCTTTAGTGAGTGAATCCCGGGTGTTGCCGGGACTTGATTATATACTCCAATATGTTTGAATTCGACTAACTACCTAGGTAATTATATTCGAAACTTGAAAATTGAGACCAGAGAAAGGATGAAGTTTTGAAAGAATTTGTGAAAACCCTCCTGTAAGGAAGGGATTGTAAATGACTTTTGATGATTATTGGTCTCTATTTCATTTTAATTACATATTTTGAATCATAGTTACAGTTTTTAAGGCAGGGGGTTACATTTTTTGTATCAGAGCTGTAGTTCCTAGCAAGGGTGGAGTTTACTAGGATAGTTCCCTTAGTTCTTTGCCTTTGTGATATAAGATTGTTATGATTGGTTATGGTAAACAAATGTATGCTTTTTGATTGTGGATATTTATGAGATTTGTAGACAATATGTATACATTATCTATGAAATTGACAAATTGAATAATTTGTAGAATGAAGAAAATAAAGGGTCATCCCAGAGTACAACAGGTAGACCCAGAGGTAGAGGTGGTCATTGATAATCCACCAAATCCCATGTGAGAGTTAATAGGTCTAATAAAAGATCAGCGGGACATGATCACTGAGCTGATAGAAGAGCTCAAAATTGAAAAAGGCAAATATAGAGAAGATCAGGATCCGTCTACTGAGGAGGAGACCCAAGAAGAGACTCGTCATGAAGAAATTGCTGATGGGTCAACAAGACCGCTAGAATCCCTACCTCATACTGTTCCGAATCAAGAATCACACAGAGTGCCAGTTAGATTGGAAACAGATCTTCAGTTTTGGGTCTTAAGATTCTACAAGCATCTGCCTCTAGTGTTCAGAGGTAGATTTGATCCTCAGGTAGCCGAGGACTAGTTGAATCGGCTTGAGAAAATCTTTGAGGTTCTGGGATGCCCGTCTGAGGTTAAGGCACGCCTGGCAATTTACAAGTTAGAAGGGGATGCAGATCATTGGTAGAGGAATGTCTCCCTCACTTTACATAGTAGAAATGTGCCATTGACTTGGGAATTGTTCCAGCAAGAATTTAATGAGAAATATTTTCCCAAATCGGTGCTGCTCGAGAAGGAAACAGAACTCCTGAACATCAAACAAGGGGACACAAAAACCTTTGATAACTACTTGTCCTGTTTCATCCGTTTATCCTGGTATTCTTCCTATCTTTGACATCTGAACGATGAATAGTGGAGTTTAGACATGCTCATCCGTGGCTTAAGGCGGAGATGAAAACGAGATTAGTCACTCATCTATTCACTAAGTTCAACAAGGCAATTGAAGAGTGCCGAATCACAGAAAATAACTTGAGAGAGTTGTATCCTTCTAAGGCTGTTGGTAGTCATAGTGAACCCAGTAAGGGTAATGCTTCTCAGAAGAGGAAAGGCTAAGGATTCTCTCTGACAAAGGGCTGTGGTAAAAAGCCCTACCAGTCTGAGATAGAGGTGGTAATATGGGTTGGGACCGTGGGCCGAGCTCGCCCAACCCGATAAAATGGGCGGTTTGGGTTCTACAAAACTGGGACCATATTGATGCGGTCTTTTTTGGCCCGAACCCATATGGTCCCAACCCGTCACGGATTGGACCACCGGGTTGGCGGGTTGGCCCATATTTTTTTAACTAAGAGGGAAAAGGAAGAATCATTAGCCAATAGTCCAAATCTCCAAAACCGTAACTCCAAAGTCCAAAGTCCAACCCATTTCTCCTCAATCCCTACTCTCTTCAGCGTGCTTCAAATTGAAACACCTTTAATATTAACTAATTATTGATTATTGATAAGTTATACTGATGACTTGTGGATTTATATTTATTTTGTTGTGTATGGACCTGTGATGAATATTTAATTTGTAATGTATTTTAATTTTGTTATGTTTAAGTATTTAGAGAAAGCAATCTTATTGTATATAAAAAAAATAATCTTAGTATATTATATTGTTAACAAAATTGAAAAAAAAATATGGGTTGGCCCGCCCAACCCGCCAACCCACCGGTTATGGGTTTAGCCAACCCATATTGATGCGGTCCTTTTGGGACCGAACCCATATGGTCCCAACCCGTGGTGGGTTGGCCCGAACCCACCGGGCCGGACCATATTACCACCTCTAGTCTGAGAGTCATGATCAGCCGAGAACTTCTTTTACACCGTGGACCTGTCCTCGTTGTAATCATCCACATCATGGTAAGACTTGTGAGGGTAACGTGATATGCTTTAATTGTAAACAAATTGGCCACATTGCTTCTAAATGCAAACAGCCTGACGAGAGCAAAGACCACGGACTCAGGGCCGAGTATTTGCTATGACTCACGAGGAGGCCCGAAAATCCCCCGATTTGATATGAGGTAAAGTCCTTCTTAAGGACTATTCATTACAAGCGTTTTTTGACTCGGGTGTAAGTCACTCTTTCATTGCTTATGATTGCGTGAGGCACCTGGGATAGCATATACATCAATTTCCATTTGATTTGATTGTTTCAACACCGATGGGTGTTAAAGCATTGACCACTAAAGTTTGTTTGAACTACGTGCTAACTGTGGAGGGGCATAAATCTGTTATCGATTTGATTTGTCTGCCACTTTACCAATTAGAAGTCATTATGCGTTTTGATTGGTTAACGACAAATAATGTGTTATTAGATTGTGTGAACAAGAGAATAGTATATCATGCTTCTCAAAGTATTGAGAATCCACCTGCTAGTTTGAATTTCCTTTCAACAGCTGAAGCTGAGAAGTGTTTAAAAAAGGGTTACCAGGGGTATATGGTATTCTTCTCTATGCAATGGGAGACCAGTGAAACTTTGAGTAGTATACCCATGGTAAATAAATTCCCTGAGGTATTTCCAGATGATCTTAGCGGATTACCTCCTAAAAGGGAAGTTCAATTCCTAATCAATATTGTGCCTGGAGCTGGTTCTATATCAAAGGCCCATATCGTATGGCCCAAATAAAATGGCAGATTTAAAGAAGCAGATTGAAGATTTGCTTGAAAAAGGGTTTATTAGACCCAGTGTGTCACCGTGGGGAGCTCTAGTTTTGTTTGTTAAAAAGAAAGACGGGAGTCTTCATTTATGTGTTGACTATAGAGAACTGAATAAGATTACCTTCAAGAACAAATACCCTCTTCCTAGAATTGATGACCTTTTAGATCAAGTATCTGGTTCGTGTGTGTTTTTGAAGATTGATCTGAGGTCAAGGTATCATCAGCTGCGAGTGAAAGCAGAAGATGTTTGGAAGACTGTTTTTCAGACGAAGTATGGTCATTATGAGTTCTTAGTGATGTCATTTGGGCTAACCAACGCACCTGCAGTATTCATGGATTACATGAACCGTGTCTTTCAACAATATCTGGATCAATTTGTTGTTGTGTTCATCAATGATATTCTGATATACTCAAAGAGTATGGAAGAGCATGAGCATTATTTGAGAATTGTGCTAAATACATTACGAGAGAGGCAACTCTATGCCAAACTAAGTGTGAGTTTTGGCTACCAAAAGTAAAATTTCTAGGCCATGTTATCTCGCGAGAAGGGGTCTCAGTAGATCCCAATAAAGTAGAAGTAGTACTAAACTGGAAAAGGCCAAAAACTATTACTGAGATACGCAGTTTTCTAGGTCTTGCTGGTTACTAGCGGAGATTCATTTAGAATTTCTCACGTATTGCCTTGCCGATGACCAAGCTCACGAGAAAGGAACAACCATTTATGTGGGATGAACATTGTGAAAATTGCTTTGTGGAGTTGAGAAAAGGTTGACTACGGCACCTGTGTTGATTATACCTGATCCCAGCTTGACCTACGTTGTGTATAGTGATGCGAGTAAGCAGGGGTTAGGGTGTGTCCTTATGCTGCAAGGACGTGTAGTGGCCTATGCCTCTCGACAGCTCAAACCTTATGAAATGAACTATCCCACTCATGATCTGGAGCTTATGGCCATTGTGTTTACTTTAAAGATTTGGCAGCATTATTTGTATAGTGTGATAGTAGAACTGTACTGCGACCACAAGAGTCTCAAGTATTTATATGACCAGAAAGAATTAAATATGAGATAGTGTCGTTGGATGGAGTTACTTATGGACTACAACTTGGAAATCAAATACAATCCAGGTAAGGCAAATGTAGTTGCAGATGCTCTTAGTCGAAAGACAATGCTGGTAGCAGCAATGATAATACAAGAGGGAAAATTGATAGAAGATTTTCGTGACTTGAATTTGTCAAATTAGATCGTCTGTGCCAACTACACTGTTTCACAAGAGGAAAGTGATTTGAGAGTTGAGATTGAAGACGCTCAGAGACAAGATGGTTGGATACAGCGTAATCTAGCTAGAATTGAACAGAGGGAAGCTCAGGGCTTTGATTTGTCACCTAGTGGACTAGTTCGCTATCTAAAGAAAATTTGTGTTCTACTCAAGGCGAATTTGAGACAAAAGATTTCGGATGAGGTGCATAAGAGTCAGTATACTCTTCATCTTGGTATGACCAAGATGTATCATAATATGAAGTTTGTGTATTGGTGGCCGGGATTGAAGAGTGATGTGACAAAATATGTAGCACGGTGTCTTACATGCCAGAAGGTAAAGATCGAGCACCAGAGACCGCCGGGTCTACTACAGAGTCCTGAGATTCCGGAATGGAAATGGGAAAGTGTGAGCATGGTCCTTAATGTAGGATTGCCTAAGATTAGAAACCATGATGTGATTTGGGTAATTGTAGACCGATTAACAAAGTCAGCTCACTTTATACCGATCAATGCTAGTTACTCTCCAGACAAGCTAGCAGAGATTTACATTCATGATATTGTGAAGCTCCATGGGGTGCCGAAGAATATCATTTCCGATTGAGATCCCCGATTCACTTCTAGATTCTGGAGGGCGTTGCATGAAGCCCTAGAAACTCAATTTAGATTTAGTATGGCCTATCATCCCCAGATAGATGGATAGCTAGAGAGGACTATTCAGACACTGGAGGATATGTTACGAGCATGTGTCCTTGACTTTAAAGGGAGTTGGGATTGCTTCCTTCTACTTGTTGAGTTCGCCTACAACAATAACTATCATACGAGCATTCAGATGGCTCTGTATGAAGCATTGTACAGAAGGAAGTGCCAATCACCCTTGTGTTAGAACAAGTTATCCGAAAGGAAGCATTATGGGCTGGATCTTGTTGATCAAACCTCGGCCCAGATTTGAATCATTCAAAAGAGGTTACTTACAGCACAGAGTCGACAGAAAAGCTATGCTGACAAGAGGAGAAGACCTCTAGAGTTTGAAGTTGGTGACTATATATTCTTAAGAGTATCTCCTGTCACCGCCATTAGGTGAGCAATCAAGTGAAAGAAGTTAAGCCCAAGGTATATAGGTCCTTTCGAAATTCTTGCGAGAATTGGGCCTATTGCTTATAGAGTAGCCCTACCCCCTAACTTGAGCAGGCTTCATGATGTGTTTCACTATTGTGGAGTATGAAGAAGTCAAGTTGCAAGACAACTTCATATATGCGGTAGAGCCAGAGCAGATTATTATGTTAGTGCAAGCATTTCACCCAAGAGGGGGGTGAATTGGGTGATACCAGAAATTTTGTTGCGTATATAAAAATTGGCTGTAAATTTAAAGTAGTTAAGAGCTAGGGGAAATATCACCGGAGTGTACACTGAGAGTTATACTGGTTCGGCCACAACCACTTTGACCTACGTCCAGTCCTCAGAACTTTTCTCAGAGTTTTACTATATCTTCTAAGATTCAGTGGGTTATTGGCACCTCAGTACATAGCAAGTTCTCTTACCAGACACTCACTCCCCCTTACACTATGTAAACCGATCCCCAACTCAAGGTTCCACAACCTTAAGTTATCTTTATAGTAGATATTGAGCTTGTAATGAAAATCTCTCTCAGAGTAAAGAGTAAATATAGAATCACTAAAGTATAGGAAATGTAAAGAGTGAAGAATAGGGCAAGAAAGTATTCTACGTAAGATGATTGTTTGTTGTCGGTTTTGTATATATTTTTATCTTGAATGCTTCAGTATTATATAGAGGTTGTTTGAGAGCCGTTGAGATCATTCAAACATTTGCCAGTTGTAGAATAATTATTGTGTTGAGAAATGCTCCCATCGTTGTTTTACTATTGCGCTCCTGAATCTTTGAATTCTGATTTCCCGTTGTAAAATAGTCAAACGCTCCCTCCATTATTATTGACTGTTGCACTCTGAAAGTCTTTGTATTATGATCATTGTGTATTATATGTAACACACTCAGAAGAAAAGATTAATACTGTAATTAACTTATTAATAAATTTTAAACTTCACTTCAAGTTATATCATATCTAGAAGTTGTTTTCATGCGTCTGTCAACATCACTCGAGTTCACTACCAATTCACTTGAAGTTATATGATGTTTTGATTATCACTTCAAGTGATTCTGATTCATTGGAAGTGATTTCTCATTACTGGAGGTGATTTTGACAATCACTGGAAGTGTTCTTACATTGCTTCAAGTGTTCCCGTTATTCACTCGTTATCACTTCAAGTGATTTTGGAGTTCACTGGAAGTGATCTGATTTTTTTTAGGCTTCACTTTAAGTGATCCTGGTCATGACTCGAGTGTAGTGGTAATTTACTTCAAGTGATCTGATATCACTTTAGGTGATCTGTTAATTTTCATATTATCACTCGAGTTCATTGACATTTCATTGGAAGTGATCTTCAGAATTTTAATATTCACTCAAGTGATGTCCAATATCACTTGAGTGATCCGGCCATTACTTCAAGTAATCCTAAAACACTCTAAGTGATTTGATCACAGATCAACTTCTTTCTTTTCCTTACCTTTGCAATGAATAATTGATTAAGATCTTTTACAAGACATTACCAACAAGATTTGTTATCATCAAAATACTGAAACTAACATTCTCCCCCTTTTTGATGATGACAAAACTTGTGAGTTTTATGATTAAAAATTTAACTAAAATTTTCACCAAGTATATCAATGAAAAAAAATTGAGTTTAGAACATGAAATCAAAATCCTATCAAAGTATATTGCAAACTCAGATAAATCATATTTCATTAGATAAGCTAATAATCACATTCAATTGGATACAAGCCAAATCAAAATCAATTAGATATTAGCTATTCAAGTCATATCTTAAATTAGTTCAGTACAGGCTGTATCAAGCTATATCAGTTCAATACAAAAAAAATGCCAAAATGTGCCAAATCATCCAGAACTCTTCTCCCCCTTTTTGTCATCATCTGGAATAGTGGTAGGAAAAGTAATATCAGAAGGAGGAGGTATGTGAGGAACCATGGCTGTTATTGGGTTAAAATTATCTGAAGTATGATCAGGTGAAGATAAATGTATGGGGGAATATGGAGTGAAGGTAGTAGAAGAAGGTAGGATGGGATCAGACTCAGTAATAGGTTGAATATTAGTAGTGGTAGAGTCTACAATCACAATCTCCTCTGTATGAGAGCTGGAATCTGAGTGATGAGAGTGAGATGAATGGGAAAAACATGAATGAGAAGGAGACTGAAGAACAGGATCTTCCTGAGGAAGATCGCCACCTGGAATGATATCTGATAAGGGTATGGTCGTGTCATGGGGAATGGTGTCAGTAGCAGCAACTAGAGTATCTGTGGTAGGGAAAACAAATGGTATGGTAAAGAGATTAGGGAGATTTGGAGGTTGAGTGGAGGAAGAGGGAACAGATGTTGAATAGCAGCAGGCTCAGGAAAAGGAACACCAAGGTGAGTTCTCCACTTCTCTTCCATTTTTTGAATCTGGTTAGCTTGAGCATTATGAAGATCAAAGAGGTTTTGGAAATTCTGATTAACCCCTTCAACCAATAACTTGACTTGATAGTCAATTTTCTTAGCTAAATTGTCAATTTTCTCAGCTAGACAAACATTGGATTTCTTCAGTTCTGAAGTTGTCTCTTGAAAAGCATTGTGAATATATGACTAAAGAGTAGCCCTAATAAAAGATGGTCCTGGAGAAGCTGCTTTAGAAGATTGAGCCTCATCCAGCTTAGAAAGAGAAGTTTCTATTGCCTGACTCTTCTTCTTCCTTTGTTTGACTTGAGGTGAAGAGTGGTTGCTTTGAGTTTTAAAAACTCCAAGTGGCACTGAGATTCCCATTCTATGTAAGTGAATTTTCCCAAATTTGGGATTCCTAACTTTTTCTCTTTCAGAGATTAAGTGCCAAATATTATGTATTGAAAGAATGAAGAAAACTAGCTGATGATAGGGAATTGTAGTGGTTTTTGTAGACTAGAATATGAATCTTTTTTTTTCTTGAAAAATTAGATCTCCCACATTCCTCTTTTCTTCTGTCAATAAAGATGCCGTCATTTGCAAATCTTTTGTATTGATGTGAGTAAAATTCCTTGATTTATTAACCATACTGCATGAGTAAATGTAAAATATGTCTCTGAAGATCAATCATTGCAGCAGGTGTTTTGGGTAAAGGCTCACTGGGGTCTTCTGGTCTAAAGATACTTGTCAGCTCATAATTATGAAATACTTTAGGAGATCTTTCAGGGATATCTTCTAAACCAAGATAGATATTAATTAAAACTGCTGAAAGCAAAATCTTTTGACTCCAAACACTTGTCTCAATTCTCTCCTCAATCACTCTTCCTTTGCTATCAAGTACATCAGCTATTTTCATGCTGCAGTAAAAATGCTTAACAACTATTGGATTATAGGAGATCCTCAAACTTAGCCAGCAAAGATATTGTTCTAAGTATGGGTATAAATCCAAATTATATTCCCTCTTAAGTTCAACAAGATCAACATAAACTACTAGGCAAAATTGCCTTCTTGCAAGCTCAGATTCATAAACTATGGCATTGTTTACCTTAAGCTCACTAATATTGAAACCAAGAGGAGGAATTAGAAGCTTAGGTACATTGGGTTGAGACTGAGTGGCAGAGGGAGTAGGATTTGCACTTCCAATGGCCTGTTATGAACCTGTGCTATAATGAGATCTCTTAGGAACAGATTCTGAGAAAATGTACTGCGACCTTGTGAGTTTTGCTCTCAGAGTTGATTCCTGAACATTAGTTTCCCTTTCAGGATGACATTTTTCCTTTCCTCTTCCTTTTGGTACAGCCATAGTCTTAGAGCGAGTTCTTGCTTCTGTAGGTTCTTGAATGACTATGCCTCTGGTTTTAGGATGAGGTGCCGAAGGTTCATTTTCCCTCACTTTCGCTCTGTACTTGGAACCTTTAGATGGCTTGAGATTCTTAGAAGGAGGTGTGAGAGGTGGTGAATCTTGAGAAACATTGGGCATTTTGGTTTTGGCCATTTTAGGGTCCCGACAGGGGTTGACGAAAACCGCGAAGAATTTTGCTAATATGAAGAAAATTTGGATGAGATTAGGGATTTAGATTGACCAAGATTGAATGGAAATGAGAAATCAGTATGGCTAATCAAAGTTTTGTAGGATTTTGATAAATTATTTAGTGAGGATTTGATTTTTGGAGACGAGAGTTGCAGAGAAAAGAGAGAGACGAGGAAGACGATGATGAGATAATGAAGAGTCACAGACGGTTAGAGAACTGATATAGATGCTGATACAACAATCACTCGAGGGATTTTAAAGTTCACTCGAGTGATTTGGATATCACTTGCAGTGAATTGAAGAAATCACTCGAGTGATATGCTTTTAAGCTGATTCACTCGAGTTATAAAAACATTTCACTCAAGTTAATTGATTTATCACTGGAACTGGAATTGATATTAAAATCACTCTAATTAGGCTTGAGATACTTACCTAACTAGAGTTATTTTTTGAATTCACTCGAGTTGCTCTTCTAAACATATTACTCGATTTGCTTCTTTAAAATTTCTTGATCACTTGAGTGATGTAAAAATCCACTCCAAGTGATTACCTTGTTGCTTTCCTCTGTTACTAAACTAGAAAAAATAATATCCTGCAAAACATATTTTTAGATACTCCGATGCTTAAGTCAGTAATTAAATCATCAAAACATAATGCAAAATTAATAAATTTACTCATAATTCATTGAGATTTACCATTCCTAATTCTCTTCTAATAAATAGAAATTGATCTTTTGTAAGGGGTTTTGTGAAGATATCAGCTAGTTGAAGATGAATTGGAATGAATATCACTTTGACATCTTTCTTTTGAACATGATCTCTAATAAAGTGATGTCTAACATCAATATGCTTGGTTCTGGAATGTTGAACAGGATTCTTTGCCAAGCTTATTGTGCTAGTGTTGTCATAGTATATTGGTATCTCCTTAGATAAATACCAAGATCTTGGAGTTGTTGCTTGAGCCATAATACTTGTGCACAATAACTTGAAGTTGCAACATACTAAGCTTTCGTTGATGACAGAGACATTGTATTTTGTTTCTTGGTAAACCATGATACAAGTGAACCTCCAAGAAACTGGCCTTGTTCACTGGTACTCTTTCTGTCTGTCTTGTATCCTCCATGATTAGAGTCTGAATATGCAACTAGATATTCAATTTTTCCTTTAGGATATCAGAGAACTAATTCTGTCGTGTCAGCAAGATATCAGAAGATACATTTGACTGTTTCAACATGTGACTCTTTTGGTACTGATTGATATCTTGCATACATACCCACACTGAATTGAATATCAGGTCTACTTGCAGTGAGATAGAGTAATGATCCAATCATTCCTCTATATTTTGTAATGTTGTAATCTTTTTCCTTGACATCAGTATCAAGCAACGTAGTTTAACTCATAGGCGTGTCCATTCCATTTGCTTCATCCATTCCATACTTCTTCAATAACTGTTTCAAGTACTTTATTTAAGATATGAAAATTCCATTCTTTCTTTGTTTGATTTGCAAACTGAGAAAGAAATTCAATGCTCCCATCATTGACATCTCAAACTCCCCATGCATTATCTCAAAAAATTCCTTACACAAGGTTTCATTAGTAGCACCGAAAACTATATCATCAACATAAATTTGTACAATTAAGATATCATCTCGTTTTCATTTTGTAAAAAGTGTTGTATCAACTTTTCCTCATACAAAACCTTGATCAATGAAAAATTTACTAAGCCTTTCATACCATGCTCTAGGACCTTGTTTTAAACCATATAAAGCTTTTCTTAGTTTAAAAACATGGTCAAGTTTGGTTACATCTTCAAAACCTGGAGGTTGATCTACATATACTTCTTCCATGATGTAGCCAATTAGAAATGCACTTTTCATATCCATTTGATAGAGTTTGAATCCCTTGATGCACGCAAAGGCTAAAAGTACTCGTATAACTTCCAATCAAGCCACTGGAGCATACGTTTCCTCATAATCAATTCCTTCTTCCTGATTATAGCCTTTGGCCACCAATCTTGCCTTGTTTCTGACAATGATTGCGGATTCATCACGTTTGTTCTTGAATATCGATTTAGTGCCAATGATCGGATGATCCTTAGGTCAAGGTACCAAATCTCAAACTTGATTTCTTTCAAATTCGTTTAGTTCTTCTTGTATTGCTATAACCCAATCATTGTCTGATAGGGCTTCATCAATGTTAGAAGGTTTAATCTCAAAAATAAAAGCAGAAAAACTAACTTCATTGAAAATTCTATTTCTAGTTTTGACTCCTTCATTCATATCTCCCATGATTTGATCTAGGGGATGACTTTTATTGTATTTCCAGGCTCTAGGCTGTCCTAGTAACTGATATTCTTCCTTTGTTTGATCAACTTCTGGAATAAGAGATTTAGAAATAGATTGACCATTTTCTTGATTTAAAACAACTTCCTGCTCATCATCAATGGTTTTGTCAGAGAATTCAAATTCATCGAATACAACATGAATTAATTCTTCCACAACACATATTCGTTTATTGAAAACTCTATATGTTTTGCTTCGGTTAGAATAGCCTAGGAAAATTCCTTCATCTGCTTTATAATCAAATTTTCCTAAGTTATCTTTACCATTATTATGAATGAAACACTTACACCCGAAGATATGCAGATGATCAAGGTTTGGTTTCCTTTCTTTGTATAGTTCATATGGTGTTTTTCCAAATTTTGTTCTGATGTAGGCTCTGTTTGAAATGTAGCATGTTGTACTCATTGCATCAGCCTAAAAAACTTGAGACACATTCTTTTCATTCAGCATTGCTCTAGCCATTTCTGTGGGTACTCTGTTTTTTCGTTCCACGACTCCATTTTGTTGAGGTGTTCTTAGAGTAGAGAAATTGTGATCAATGCCATTAACATCACAGTAGTCTCTAAAGGCTTGATTTTCAAATTCTCCACCATGATCTATTCTAATACTTGTAATGGACATACCTTTCTCATTTTGCACTTTCTTGGCAAAAACAATAAATTCTTCAAATGTTTCATCCTTTGATGACAGAAAAATAGTCCATGTAAATCTAGAGAAATCCTCAACAATGACCAATGAATATAAGTTACCACCAAGACTTTTAACTCATGCTGGTCCAACTAAATCCATATGTAGCAATTAAAGTGGTCGGTTTGTTGTAATTTCATTTTTCAATTTGAAAGATGATTTAGTTTGTTTATCCTTTTGACAAACGTCACAAATCAAATCGTTTTTTACAAATGATTTTCTGAACATATGAACCTTTAGGTACCAGCATCTTTTTGGGTCCTTTTGGGTTAGTACAAATGATTTTCTGAACATATGAACCTTTAGGTACCCATTTGTAGGTTCTTATTTTTCCTTTCTTTTTATGAATGCATGATGAAGTATAATGACCCTTTCTATTACAATAATTGCAATATGCGAAAGGATTTGATGTATGAACAGAATGCTAAAAGTAATTCAAGTATGACTTACCTCCTGCTTTCTTTCTTCCTTTCCTTCTATCTGATTTTGGATCATATCGAATTCCATATCGATCATTAACAACTCATTAAGCTTTTAAAATTACATTTAGCATCTCACTTCCTTTAGTGAATTTTTCAAGAGTTTTCATAAGATCGATGTTTTTCTTTTTCAAAGAAAAATAATTTTCATAATCTTTTTCAAAATTCTCTTGAAGTACTATTTCAAGATTTTTTTTTTTTGAAAACAACTAGCTCTTTAACTACTTTGATGAGTTCAGAATGTAAAACATTATATTCGGAAAGTAATTCATCATAGGTAGGATCAGAATCAATTACCTCTTCTACTATTTCTTCTTGAGCAAATAGACAAATATTAGCTATTTCCTTATCATCACTATTTTCGTCAGATGAACTATCTCCCCATATGACAGATACAAAGGCTTTCTTCTTGTTGTAGAATTTACCTTTTCCCTTTTCTTTATTCTTCTGAATCAGTTCTTGACATTCTGATTTCAAATGTCCTGGCTTTCCATATTCATAGCAGATAATGTGTTATTTACTTGTTGTTGCTCCTTTCAGAAATTTCTTGAATCCTTGACCTTTCTTGTAAAACTTTCTGAATTGTTTTATTATTAGGCCCATTTCGTCATCGTCAATCTCTTCATTTTCATCTTGATCTTCTTCGTTTTCTTTCAGTGCTAGACCTTTCTTCTTCTTGTCACCAATATCATCTAGTTCTCATTTGAACTTTAATTTACTTTCATATTCAGAAAGACTTCTAAATAGAGAAGCAACTGATCGCATTGATTCACCTTTTTCTTCCTCAATTGTAGTGACTTTGGCCTCCCAGTCTTTAGAAAGAATATTCAGAATCTTTCGTACTTGGGTATGTTGATCATAAACTTTCCCAAGAGCTGCAAGCTGATTGACAAGGTGAGTATATCTAAGTTCAAATTCAGCTATCGACTCGACTGATTTCATTTGAAGTAAATCAAACTCAATAACCAGAGTATTAATTTGGTTCTCTTTTATTCCCGAAGTTCCTTCGTGAGCTATTTCCAGGGCTTCCCACATTTCTTTAACTGTTGGAAGTGTGCAGATTCTGAAGTACTCATTTTGACTCAAAGTACTTTGAATTATTAGAATTGCCTTGCTGTTGAGTATGATGAGTTTCTTGTCATTCTCATCATATTCTGTCGGTGTCTTAAGAACCCTCTGTGCATCTACAGTCTTTTCAGGTTTATACTTTCCACTCTAAATCACATCCCATAGTTCGTATTCTGTAGCCATTACGAATGGTCCAGAAAGAGAAGTGTTCACCACTGAAACCCAGAGGTCTTGTGATAGAGGCTCTATCGGGAAGAACTCCTTCACCCATGCTTGCCATTGGATCCTTCTTATGTTGTTATACCTAAACAAGAAGACCTACGCTCTGATATCAAATGTTAGTGCAAGCATTTCACCCAAGAGGAAGTGAATTGGGTGATACCAGAAATTTCTTTGCATATATAAAAATTGACCTTAAATTTAAAGTAGTTAAGAGCTAGGAGAAATATCACCGAAGTATGCACCAGGAGTTATACTGGTTCGGCCACAACCACTTTGACCTACGTCCAGTCCTCAGAGCTTTTCTGAGAGTTTTACTATATCTTCCAAGATTCAGTGGGCTCTTGGTACCTCAGTACACAACAAGTTCCCTTATCGGACACTCACTCCCCCTTACACTATATAAACCGATCCCCAACTCAAGGTTCCACAACCTTAAGTTATCTCTATAGCAGATATTGAGTTTCTAATAAAAATCTCTCTCACATAGTAAATATAGAATCAATGAAGTATAGGAAATGTAAAGAGTAAAGAACAGATCAAGAAAGTATTCTACGTAAGATGATTGTTTGTTGTCATTTTTGTATATATTTTTATCTTAAATGCCTCAGTATTATATAGAGGTTGTTTGAGAGCCATTGAAATCATTCAAACATTTGCCAGTTGTAGAATAATTATTGTGTTGACAAAAGATCCCATCGTTGTTTTACTATTACACTCCTGAATCTTTGAATTCTGATTTCCCATTGTAAAATAGTCAAATGCTCTCTCCATTATTATTGACTGTTGTGCTCTGAAAGTCTTTGTATTCTGATCGTTGTGTATTACCTGTAACACACTCAAAAGAAAAGATTAATACTGTAATTAATTTATTAATAATTTTTTAAACTTCACTTCAAGTGATATCATCTCTAGAAGTTGTCTTCATACACCTATTAACATCACTCGAGTTCACTACCAATTCACTTGAAGTGATATGATGTTTTAATTATCACTCCAAGTGATTTTGATTCATTGGAAGTGATTTCTCATCACTGGAGGTGATTCTGACGATCACTGGAAGTGTTCTTACATTGCTTCAAGTGTTCCTGTTATTCACTGGTTATCACTTTAAGTGATTTTGGACTTCACTGGAAGTGATTCGTCATCACTGGAAGTGATTCTAATAATCACTGGATATCACTTTAAGTGATTTTGGACTTCACTGGAAGTGATCTGATTTTTTTTTAGGAATCACTTCAAGTGATCTGGTCATGACTCGAGTGCAGTGGTAATTCACTTCAAGTGATCTGATATCACTTCAAGTGATCTGTTAATTTTCAGAATATCACTCAAGTTCATTGACATTTCACTGGAAGTGATCTTCAGAATTTTAATTTCACTTGAGTGATGTCCAATATCACTCGAGTGATCTAGCTATTACTTCAAGTGATCTTGAAACACTCCAAGTAATTTGATCACAGATCAACTTCTTTCTTTTCCTTACCTTTGCAATGAATAATTGATTAAGATCTTTTGTAAGACATTACCAACAAGATTTGTTATCATCAAAACATTGAAACTAACATATTGATTGAGAGGAACGATGGCTTAGACCCCAAAGCATTCTGTATGTGAAAGTGATCTGGAAGGGAATGACTCAAAGAGAAGCAACTTGGGAAGTGGAAGCTAATATGCATAGACGATATCTGGAGTTTATGGCTCAAGTGGTGTGACAAATTTTGAGGACGAAATTTATTTTACGGGGGAGGAATTGTAATATCCTGAATTGTAATTAAGAACTAATGACTTCAAAAGTGATGTAATTATTAATGAATAAACACTTTTGAAGGATATGATGTGCATTGCGATATGAATATGTTTGAAGATGGTTTAATGAACATTGTGATAATCAGCGGCACAATGGTAAATTTACCAACCAATTGGTCAGTTACCGAAGGGGAGACTCATAGGTAACTTGAGATTAATGCCTAGGATTGAATGAGTAAGGGGTGGAATTCAGTGTACATGTGTTTATGTGAGATAATAGAAGGAAGCACAAGATTAAGACATGTGGTTAGATGTGGGCCATTAGATGAGGTCAAAGTTTCAAACTCATTTTTTCTCTTCCCTCTCCTTCTCTAAGTCGATTTGTGTGCATGGGAAAAGGGAAAATCTGTGTGATCATCATCATCATTTTCTCATTTCTCTCTCCTTGTCCTCCATTTTTACCTCGCTTAAGGTAGAAAGAGAAAAGAAAAGGTAAGATTTTGGCTTGTTAAATGCCTTCTAATGCCCAAGTGATCTTCTTTAATATTGACCACCTTGATGAAAGCTTCACCTTGATGGTTTCAGATTTTTGAAGGGTGGTGTTTTAGTTGAAGAAATTTAAAGGTTGAAAAATCCAAGAACCAACCTTGGGAAAAGAAAGAGGTAAGGGCTAGTAGCATTTTGATCTAAATTGTGTAACCATTGAATGAGTTTTGGAAATTTTGGAATTTTGCCCAAATTTCATGAAATTGGAAATAGATGAATTAGATATGGTAATGTGTGGAAAATGGTATTAGGATGTGTTGTTGTGTCGTTGGTTTTAGTTGAAGTTTGAAAGGGAAAGGATTGGTCATTGGTGGTTTGTGTGTAATGTATTGACCCAAGACAAAAATTGTTGCTAGGAGATGATTTTGGGTATTTTGAGGCTCCCAATAGATTCCTTATGACATTTTAGATGGGAATGAGTTTTGGTAGAAGTTTTGGAACCATTGGTATCAGTTTTGGGCAAGCCTGGAAACTTATATCAGTTGCTGCAATTTGGCTTCTGATAAGCATCACTCGAGTGAGGCAGGGTCTCACTCGAGTGCAGCATGATATTTCCCTTTCTCGTCAGCATATCAATAGAGTTCTCAAGCAAAAACCGAGAGTGCACTTCTTCACTTGCGAGTGATAAGGGTTTCCACTCAAGTGTGTAGGGGATCACTCGAGTGCATGTGCATGTAGCACTAGGGTCGTGTGTCTCAGGTACACACTCACAAGCAAGTTGTTGGGAGTGCGTGTGGGCACTCGTGGGTATTGGGTGGTCATTCGGGTGCTAAGGCTAGTGTTCGAGTGTACTTGTCTCTTTGGGAATTTAGTTGCTCTTGGGTTGTCACTTTATACATTTCACTCGATGGGACTTGAGTGAATATGTGTCCTCACTCGAGTGCCCAGGATGGTGCTCAGGTGAATTGGCTACTCTAAGGTGTGTTGGTGCGCTCGGGTATACACTTTCTGCGTCTCACTTGCGGGGACTCGAATGCGATTGGGGGCATCACTCGAGTGAGGCCTTCTTCACTCAAGTGACTTGGCCAAAAATCAGTGCTTTAGTTTCCAAAAAGGGATCTTCAGGGTAGTTTCCCCCAACCCTTTAGGCATGTGTCTAGGCTTCTAATAGTCACCTAAAGAGTTCAAATGATAAGCAACTTTGAGTATTATAGAATTAAGAATTTGGAAAAGAAATTGATTCGTTGTCCCTAATCTTGGTTATAGGGTTTGACATCTGCTGTACTCATGAGCCCACTGTGCCGAGGAACGTCAGGAAAGAACAAGGTAGTGACTCTTTCTCTTATACTATGTGTAGAATATTGTATGTATGCTGTCATGCATTGAGATGCTTTGCGATGCTTTAAGCATAGTGATTACAACGTAAGCTATCGCATTGAGTATAGAGATTATAACGAAAGCTGACGCATTGTGTATACAGTCATAAGTGTTGTCATGTGTGGCATGAGCCATGCATCATTGTGTTACTGCTAAACATGATCTTACATGCTATATGTTTATATATTGTATGAGTAATTTGTTACTACTGGGATTCTCTTAAATCTCATTCTTTCCATTGACTAACCTTCAGACATGGCAAGTGGCTCCAAGGAGAAATGGATGATAAGGAGCGGCTAGTACCTTGTAGGGATATTACTTTTAGGTTGTTGGTTATCCATTTGGATTTGAGATTACTGTATATTGTTTTTGGGATATAAATATTATTTTGGAACGGTATTGTAATCCTCTATATAAGAAAATTTAAACCTTTAGTGAGTGAATCCCGGGAGTTGCTAAAACTTTATTATACACTCTGATATGTTTGAATGCGACTAACTGCACAGGTAATTATATTTGAAACTTGAAAATTGAGACCACAGAAAGGATGAAGTTTTGAAAGAATTTGTGAAAACCCTCTTGTAAGGAAGGGATTGTAAATTACTTTTGATTATTATTAGTCTCTTTTTCATTTTGATTACATATTTCGAATCATAATTACGGTTTTTAAGGCAAGGGGTTACAGTGTCCACCAGATTCATAGCCTCTACCAATAATACGCTTCGTTAATAGATCTTGGATCAAACAATGATCAAGAAATAGTGAGGTGAAACAATTCAAATGATGAGTCAGTTTACTGAGAGAGAGAAGAATAGTCCAAAATAGTGCGAAACAATACCAAACACTTTTGGAACAGTGCAAAATAGTGTGAGAACAGTACCAAACATTGTGGAACGGTGCGAAACAGTGAAAAATAGTACCAAACAGGGATGAACAGTACAAAATAGTTCGAAACAATACCGGAATAGTGCTAAACAATGATGAAACAGTGCCAAACAGCAACGCACAGTTCGAAATAGTGCAGAACAATGATGCACAGTGCCGAAACAGTGCAAACAGAGACGAACAGTGTAGAACAGGAATGAACAGTGCACACGAAAACAAATTTCAGAGATTAATTTGGCTCTGATACCATGTAATACAAGTATCTTAATTGTGTGTTTTTCTATTCATAGGAAGATACAATATATATACAAAAAAGTGAGGAGCCTAGGTATTAATTACTCCTAAATGAGGGGATCATAATGGTCAATCAGTCCCGCTAATTATGTTAATTGATCTAATAACAACGATCGAATAATTCTAATAATGATAGAATATTTCGTTAACAATATCCTTCGTATCATTTTAGAACATACAAAGCAAAATTAATCATTAAATGTTTGATCTATTAATTTGAATTGACAAATTCAATATGATGTTTTGCTTATACTTTTGATATATAGAGGAGATTATGTAATTTGATTGGTGAAAGAAGGGGAAATGAATCGGTTTATTGATGTTGTGCTACTTTATTTTACACGAATGATTTGAATGAAAAGGAAGTGAAGTGGAGATGCTTTGCTTGGAATAAGGAAATTTATTTGCAGTATATTTAAAAATTATGATTTTTTTTTATATTATCATTCGTTATTCAGTTAAAAAAAACTATGTTTTCTTATAAGTAATTGTTATAATTGCCAATAGTAACCTTATTTTGTTTTGGACAGAAAGTTAAGATTTTAGATGTAAGGAGTTTTAATATATTCATGTATAGTATTAGGAACATCAACAATTAGGAAGTTTAACCTCTAAAGTAAAGGTATTTCATGAGTTTCTTCTATCAGTTTTCAAATGCAAGAATCGCTGCTACAACATAAATTACATACTTGAGTACGGTCATGAGTTTTACCCCCTAATTTAGGCATGTTTGTGTTGAATGCCACTTTTTTATTACTTGTAAGGAAATAGAAGTAAGCAAATACAGATAATATGGAACAAGACAAAATGCATATGATCAGATATACTAAATGAAGCGAGCTGTAATTCAAATTTTATCAGTGGAAATGAACTAGGAACATTCCAGTTAGTTGTGTTGTTAGCCGTATGGTGGAAAACACGTGCATAAGCATATAACCAAAGTGATCTAATCTTAAAATGGTACAGATCCCAAAATAATTTAATGACATGCTTATTAATGATGCCAAATAAGTAGTGATAATTTTAGAGAGTGAGGGAATAAATTCATAGCGCAGTTGAAAGGCAAGTTCTATTCCGTAGTAGAAAGCTACTTCCTATTCCAGAGACAACTCAAAATACTTCCAGACACCCCCCCCCCAAATATTAGAAATGCAAGCAGGTTTGATATCATTGAGAGTCAAGAAGAACGGGAGAGGACAGGAACACTGTGAAACACTTCTAGGTTTGATATCATTGAATCATCATTTTTTCTTATATGTTAATTTGTTATTTCATATTTATTACTTTTCATTATTATATTTGTTTCTTCAATATTCTAAAATAGTTTGCTTGTTTTGATGTTCCTCTGTACTTTAGGTCTTAAATGTTCAAATTCCGAATTGAAATTAAAATTTTTTTTCTTTACAAGCTTGAAGGATCATTAGGGATGGAAATATGTCAGGCCTCTAACAGAGGCCTACGGCCTAACTTACATAAAGCTTAACCTAACATATTTAGTAAATAAGTTAGGCTTAAGCTAAAGCCTATTGCCGGGCTTATTTGGATAAACAAAATATGTCTATTTTCACATGGCTTAACCTACAAGTCTAGCCTATTTAACTTTTTAATTTACGCCATTATATAAAGTATATATAATATCATCTAAATTATTTATAAATTTACTAACTTAGCCTTAATCTTAAGTTTCACATTCCATTGTCATTTACATACACTCAAAGCTTGCATTCACATCAATTATTCACCTCTACCTCTCTTATCTTTGATTACTCGATATGGTAATACTAACTTATCCCTCTCCCTTGATTGTATCATCCACTAAAGCATAATAATTGCTATGAGTTTATTTTGTACCAAATGAAATATTGTAACCTTAGTAGGAAAAGTTTATCTCCATTTACATGGTAAAAGTAAAAGGTAAAATACAATATTACCTACTGCTTGTTATACTTGATTGATTTCAAAAAATATCTCACTAGTTAACAGACGATTAATTTTTATTATTCATACTTGTTTGAATAACTATTGTCACTAGGCATTCTTTTTTTTTTTCCTTACTTTCCATTATATTATGACAAGAATGGATGTTAGGCTTTTAAGACATAATATAGGGTTATAAATAGGCTTGAATGATTATATATAAATTTGGAAGTATAGATTGTAAATGTTATTTAAAAGCCTACATTCTAAATAAACTTTTAAACAGGCTTCAGGCCTTGTCAACCTTTTGAAAGCCAAAGCTTAGACCTAAAAAAAGCTTACATACAAGCTTAGAGGTTCAGACTTTAAATTTCTATTGCAGAGTCAGGCTTATTTAGATAAGATCTAGCTTAGCCTAACCTATTTTCACCCCTGTAGATCATCGTCATTAATATTGGGTATAATTTTCAGATCAAGATCCTCTCTTTATCTTTTTTCTCATAATCCCCAATATTCCCAAGCTCCTGTCTGTTCAAAATATCCAAAAGCTAAAATTTCACACTCCGTCTTCAACCTCGCGGCAAGTCTTCCATAAAGCTTCAGTGAAGTGCCTATTTTTCTTAATATGCATCACAACAGAAACTCTATTTCGGTGGCTTTTACAAACTGAAAAAGACGATAATGATCGTTGTAGAAAGCTCAAAGTTCAGAGTTAAGTGTTCACAAAAAACAGAATGCAATGTGAAAAAGAGACAGTTGTAAGAAGAATAGGAAGAAGAAACTAATTGAGAGGAAAAAAAGGACACATCCAACAATTTCAACCAAAAAAATGCAAATAGTGCCGCAGAAATGAGCGTGGAATACAAAAGCCAGATGCATGAACCAATTACATTAAAAGCAGTGACCATAAATTTAAGCCACAGAGATATGAAAAAGCTTGAGAATCTGAAGGAAAAAACCACACACACGGGGGCACAAGTGAAGCACAAAAGAATGAGTACAGAAGAGGCATTTATTGCATGAAGAAGGGGGAAAGAAAAGGAGTGAGTGAGTGTAGTAGCAGTAGTAATAGTGTAAAGGGTAAATCAAATCACC